>CM055268.1:39517639-39728292 GCA_029237695.1 Conchocele bisecta
TTTGATGGTGTCGGAGTATATTTATTTGAAGTTTGAATTAACGTATGTAAAAGCTTTAACGCAAATTTGAAAGTCATTTGACCTTGACCTTGGGGCACAGGGGCCGCATGAGTGGGACACAGAATGAATATATGGATGATGACTAATAAGCATTTGATGTTTCAAGTCAATGTGACTTAGGATATGGTATTTAAAAACATACACCGATTTCGGACGGACTGACGCACGGACGTCATTGTGATCACTAAGTCTCGCTTTCCGCAAGCAGGCTCGGCAAAAAAAAATACAGATGGACGTCAATGTGCAGACTATAAAGCACTGTCCGCAGGCGGTCGCGACAACAATTGTCCAACCCCTTTTTAAAGGTGCAAGCCCACTCAGTAGGCTAAAAATGCTCTTTATGGGAATTAAATAAGTGTATAATTGTCACTATTCCACTAGTTATAAACAATTACGAGTGCCCGCTATACAGATAAAATCATTTGGTAATATTTATTTTACTGACAGTGACGCGCGGTGGTATCGGTATTTTCATGTGCAAATGGGGCATGATATTTTATAATTATTTATACTATTAAATTAAATGCATCAACTGAAAAAAAAATAAATACAGAGAATAAATAGTAATGTCCGTTAACATTTTAAGGAAACACGGTTATCGTCCCTGATATCAATGTGAAAATTTTCTTCTGATATAAAATGTATAATAATGCCAAACAATACGTGGGTAATGATAAATGATCTGGCCAGAAAATGTCTCCGATGATGTCTCTGACATAAAGAACATTTTGTGCCTACTGAGTGGGCATGTACCTTTAACGCTAGCTCCGCCCTGTCCAGTGAGACCTATGCATGTGTTAAGTTTCATAAAAAATATTGCAAAGGGTGTTCGCGTTATGCTCCGGACAAATCTGAGTGCGCGAAAAAACAAAGGGAGATAACTAAACTAGAAAATGTGTTCATAGAACACGGATACCCCACATATCGCTTTGATAGTAAACAAGGCAAAATTCCAGTGTCCAAAAGGGAGAGATAATCCATGACACGGGGTTCAAATCAAAAATCGAAATAAACTTTCCGCATCTACTCATCATTTATAAGGAAGCTACATATCAAATTTCAGTGCTGTAGCTATTACAAAAGTTTTACGAGTTACAAGGCAAAATTTTCAAATTCTAATTCAAAAAGAGGGAGATAATCCATGACTCGGGGGTCGAATGAAAATAAACTTTGCAAATCTACTCATCATAAGGACATACCAAGTTTCAGGTGTGTAGCTATTAGGGTTTAAAAGTTTTACGAGCTACAAGACAAAATTGGAAAATTCTAACTTGAAAAGGGGGAGATAATCCATGACCATGGGGTCGAATCAAACATACATGTACCAAGTTTCAGGTATGTAGCTATTACGGTTAAAAGTTTTTCGAGTTACTAGGTTGGTGACGGACGGAAGAACGGACAAGGTCAAGGGTAACACTAAATGCCCCCTCCACTATCGTGGTGAGGCAAAAGTTGTCATATACAAGTAACTTACCTTAATTCATCAGTTACACATCAGACGATGAATGAACTTTAATTCTGGTGTAGAATATTAAAGTTATTCATTATATTCAATAGTGCTGCTTTGACATGACGTGAAATTAAAACATGCATGACATGATCTGGAAGAAAAACCACAGACCAAACACGCATATTCAGAATCACGTCTGTCGGTTCTTATATATCCAGCTCCGATTTCTGTCACCTGTCCACAAAATCCAGAATCCAACATTGTCGCAAATTTAATCCTCTATGTTGGTGTACGTTAGAACAAAATGTCACTTAGTATATTATCCAATCCATTGTAATCTCTTGTTTCTCTAAATAAATGCGTCCAACAATCCCTGTAGCTGCTATCGTGATAAAAAATGTTAAAGGTTCCGTCAGCGCCTCACATATTGATCTTAATATCCACCATTTTGATTCCAAGTACCAGAATAATGATGTTTCCATGCGCCGTCGTAGTGTTATCTGTCAGATTCCGTTGTTTATTTGATCAAATTGATGGACAAATTTGTGTCCGCTAATGTCGCCAAGAGCATAATCTGTGACGTTGACTGTAATAATTTGGCATAACTTCTAGCTTGTGAATTTTTGGTTAAATGAAGTCATCACTATGGTGAATAAGTGTGTATTTGTGCCCGGTTTGCTCAGCAGGTAGAGCGATGGTGTGGTAAACCAGAGATCCCCGGTTCGATTCCGGGCTGGTGCACATCTTTCTCACCCTGTGACATTTAGCGCCCAACGTAGTTGCGGGAAGTAACTCTGCAGAATACTCCCGCATCGTCCGTACCGACAGTTTATAATGGTGCTCTCCGTAGGTTTCCCCTGCAAAGTACCAAATCACATCTGATTTGCACTTCAACTGTTAATTGCGACATATTTTCTGTATTTTCAATTGAAAGAAATGTCAGTATTATACTTATTCATTTCTGTGTAATAAGTACAGAAAAATATGTCACAATTAACAGCTAAAGCGCGAATGAGATCCGATCCGGTACTCTGCAGGAAAAACCTATGGAGCACCGGAACTCTGGGTACGGACGATAATTGAGTATTCTGTTGCCCAACAAAGGACCGCGACTGATAAATACTCCCAAATTGTACCCAAACATATGGAATTCGGAGACAAAAATTAAACATAGAATTTGAGGACGAATTTCAATTTGGCGGAGAAGAATGTCACAGTACGCAACTGACCATGGGGATGAAGTGTGTATGATCTGTGCCTTGTTAGCTTGCTCGGTAGAGCCATGGGCATGGTACGGTAAACATGAGGTCCCTGGTTCGATTCCGGGCCGTTATTTATCTTTCTCACTCTGTGACACAAGTAAACCGTTTTATTTTAAAGAAATGGCTATCACCGGAATAAATATTATCTTCACAAAATTTGATTCGGGCCAATAGAAATCAACAGCCAGAACAGAACGTTTGCAGTAATATAAATCTAATTCCAAAATAAATTTTTAATATTTTTTTTATGATCAGGTTTCGAAAATTAAAATATGCTTTTCTTTTAAAATTATTATCAATATGTTCACCATGTTATTATGGTTAATAAGTGAGTGAGTGACAACATTTTGTTTTGTCCAGAAATTGTCAAGGTCAATGTTTCACTGTTTGTCTCGCAATAACCCGCCGATTTATATTTGCGCACCAAAAAAACAGATCACAAATACCGCTGACTTTCTAGTCACTTTGAATTAGATAGATGGGATAAAATTTTGGATTGGAACACGGATACGTTTGTCAACTATTTTGATTTTATTGCCGCATTGGTTAAGCAGAGCGGTCCGCTGGTTTTACCGCAGAGCGCAGCGTAAAGCGGTCATTCTTTCGCAGTTTACAGACAAAAAGGAGCGTAAATTGCAATTACATACCTTTAACTAGCAATTAACATCAAGGTAGTGTTTAGTTCTGGGTACATACCTTTAACTAGCAATTAACATCAAGGTAGAGTTTAGTTCTGGGTACATACCTTTAACTAGCAATTAACATCAAGGTAGTGTTTAGTTCTGGGTACATACTTTAACTAGCAATTAACATCGGTAGTGTTTTAGTTTCACATAACCTTTAATAGCAATTAACATCAAGTTAGTGTTTAGTTCTGGGTCATCCTTTAATAGAATAACATCAGGTAGTGTTTAGTTCTACTACAATACTGCAATTAACATCAAGGTAGTAGTTTCTGGGTACATACCTTTAACTAGCAATTAACATCAAGGTAGTGTTTAGTTCTGGGTACATACCTTTAACTAGCAATTAACATCAAGGTAGTGTTTAGTTCTGGGTACATACCTTTAACTAGCAATTAACATCAAGGTAGTGTTTAGTTCTGGGTACATACGTTAATGCAATTAACATCAAGGTATGTTTGTTCTGGGTACTTACCTTTAACTAGCATAACATCAAGAATTAACATCAAGGTAGAGTTTAGTTCTGGGTACTACCTTTAACTAGCAATTAACATCAAGGTAGAGTTTAGTTCTGAGTACATACCTTTAACTAGCAATTAACATGAAGGTAGAGTTTAGTTCTGAGTACATACCTTTAATGACAGCATACGTTGTTCCCCGGTTTGATAGCTTGCATTTTAGTTATTCTAATTTTTGGCACAATTTTAAATAGAAATACATGCTAAAACTTTGATATTGCATTATTAAATAGCATACCTTCATAAGACGGAGGTTATAATAATGTGAGGTTCAGTTAAAGAGGTCAAAATATCAGGAAATATTATTTAAGAGGTGAGCTTGTCCACTCGCACTCATTTCATCTTGTCGTATTTCATGTAAATAACAATATATTGAAGTTTGAATGTGTAGTTCCGAATGATTATGTATATATTTTAGTGCGCGAATATGAAACCTTATTCTGCAAATCCATACCGTTGAATGCCGTGTAGCGCTTTAGAGCATGCATTGCCTATAGACAGCGGAAAATGTGCAGCTAGGTAGAGATATAATATTATAGTATTTCACAGAGATTCTATGGTGCCATACTGTTTTACTGGGGACTGTTTCACTAAACTTTGTATGACTAAAATGTTTGTAAGTGCAAAATTATGATAGTCTGTAAATTTCACATTAACAATGTCTTCTTGTAAACAATTATTGAATTTACATTTATTGAGCATAGGCTGCATAATGTAAATCCACCAATTGAAATTTCTAGAAGATCCTAAATTTTCACTTACAAACATTTTAGTGAAACGGGCCCCAATATCTTGCTGTCCATCCAGTCTGCTGTCTATCCCTCCTTATGTCTCTGTGTCTTGCTTCCTCCTGTCAACTTTAGCTTCAATTTATTATAACTTTGATTTATAGCTTCATCTTGACAACAATATGTCTTCTTCACCCAGTAATCAATAGTTATGCCACGTTTTGTGATATAGCGAGTTAGTGGAGCATATTGCATTGCTCATTTTTGTCGCGCCTGCTTTAGCAGAGGCGCGACTATAGTCGGCGCTTTTTCCGTAGTCGTCCGCGTCGTCCGCGTCGTCCGCGTCGTCCGTTTTTTTGTAAGGCAAATGCATTCAAGTTATTGTTTTTTCACAATATCTCTTTAACCCCTTGCCAGACTTTCATAATATTTCACATCAATGTTTGTCTAGGGATGATGATTCATTACGCACACCCGCACATCCAAATTCTCAAGGTCAAGGTCATTTATTTTACTTGTAATGTTCACCAGTTTTGTAACAGAAATGCGTTAAAGTTATTGTTTTTCACAATATCTCTTTAACCCCTTGCCAGACTTTCATAATATTTCACATCAATCTTTGTCTAGGGATGATGCTTCATTACGCACACACCCACATCCAAATTCTCAAGGTCAAGGTCATTTATTTTACTTGTAATGTTCACCGGTTTTGTAACAGAAATGCGTTAAAGTTATTGTTTTTTCACAATATCTCTTTAACCCCTTGCCAGACTTTGATAATATTTCACATCAATGTTTGTCTAGGGATGATGCTTCATTACGCACACCCACACATCCAAATTCTCAAGGTCAAGGTCATTTATTTACTTTTAATGTTCACCGGTTTTGTAACAGAAATGCGTTAAAGTTATTGTTTTTTCACAATATCTTTTTAAGCCCTTGCCAGACTATGATAATATTTCACATCAATCTTTGTCTAGGGATGATGCTTCATTACGCACACCCCCACATCCAAATTCTCAAGGTCAAGGTTATTTATTTACTTTTAATGTTCACCGGTTTTGTAACAGAAATGCGTTTAAAGTTATTGTTTTTTTTCACAATATCTCTTTAACCCCTTGCCACTCTTTGATAATATTTCACATCAATGTTTGTCTAGGGATGATGCTTCATTACGCACACCCCCACATCCAAATTCTGAAGGTCAAGGTCATTTATTTACTTGTAATGTTCACTGGTTTTGTAACAGAAATTCGTTAAACTTATTGTTTTTTCACAATATCTCTTTAACCCCTTGCCAGACTTTGATAATATTTCACATCAATGTTTGTCTATGGATGATGCTTCATTACGCTCACCCCCACATCCAAATTATCAAGGTCAAGGTCATTTATTTACTTGTAATGTTCACTGTCAAATGCCTCGGCAGGTGCGACACTGCTTCCGTGGCAGAATTCTTGTGTTATGTCATTTGGCTTGTAATATGTACATGCCATCTCATCTGTCATCAGTTGCATTTAAAGTTTCTTCTTCATGTCATGTTGTACTATTTTAACCCTTAGGCCACTATCTTAATATTTTTGTCGTTTGCTGTTTATTTTCTATTTTCCATTTTTTTCATAAAAAACATGCTTTGACAGCACTTTATAATAATTAACAACATGCTTTGACAGCATTTCAGAATCATTTCCATTGGAAATGATTCTGAAGTGCTGTCAAAACATGTTTTTATTGAGAAATAAGGCAAGATATAAAAGCAACAGCAGACGACAATTGTTGTGAGTAGCGGTCTAAGGGTTAATACTTGCACACTTGATTCATGTGAAAATATGTGACCTGCTATATAATGTCACCATGAACCCTTTAAACCGTGCATATTCATCTTGTACGGGCGGGCGGGCATCGGGCGGCGGGCAGCGGGCAGGCACAGCTTTTCCACGCAATAACTCAAGTTCTACTTGATCGATCATAACCAAATTTGGTATACATGTTTATCACGGCAAGCCGAAGAAGCCTATTGATTTTGAAATTCTTTTGTTGACTTATCTCCCCTTGGCGGCCATTTTTAATTTTAGGACTCCGTATCCTTTTCCACTCAATAAGTCGAGTTCTACTTGACGGATCGTAACCAATTTTGGTTTACATGTTTATCACGTCAAGATGAGTTATCTCCCCTTGTAGAAGCCCCGTGCAGGTACCGGGGCGGGATCAACTGATCCTGAGAATAGTGCTGCAGTAGCCATTGCTTGTCGTAAAAGGCGACTAAACTGGCTTAACGATTGGGTTCATACTTTCCGGAACCCACTATACCAGATTTGGCCCTCATGTACATTTTTGGCTTTCTTGTATGTGAGAGTTGAGTCGGGCTATGCCCCATATATAAAAGTAAGATTAGCGCTAATCCTATTACTTTTAGGGGATGGGATAAATGATGCTGGTGTGGCGAGGGCCTGGCACCAGATCAGGTTGTTCTCATTTCAGGACTGAATATATATTTTGATTGTAAATATTGAGTTCTGAAGTTGGGATTTACCCCCCTCGGACAGGTGGATACGGGACTCGACCCCGTTGACCCGTCTGCGTGTAGACTCTCTGAGGCTTGTACCTCCATGTCAGAAAAGCGGACGTTAAACCCTATTCACTCACTCACTCACTCCCCTTGTAGACTGGCCTTGCCTCGACGGGCGTATATTGTGACCTTGTTTCACCTACTTTTTCTGCTCCAATTACTTGGTCATTTTCAATGTTAAGTTTTTGTGTTTAAGTAATTTCTTCGCTCCCGCTTGCGGACAGCGCAATATAGTCGGCACATTGGTGTACGTACGTACAAGCGTACGTATGAGTTGTTGTTGGTTTACGTTTTTAGGAATACTATCAAAGCCTCGGCGGGCGCAACATGCCTTAATGAGTTTGTGGCCAGTGTAGATTCAGATCAACTTGCGCTTCTGATCAGCCTGATCGGGGCCTACACTGTTAGCTATTGAGTTGGTGAAACATGCAGAATGACCCAAGTGAACATGTAGATACATTACATGGCAGACTGTGTGGTTACAGTGGACCAAAGCAAGATAAGCCCCTATTTGTCCTGACTGATCATATGTGGCTGGGTATTTGCAGCCAGTGTAGTCCCAGATCAGCCCGTGCATCTGCACAGTCTGATCAGGGCCTGCACTGCTCACCATTCAGTCAGTGAAACACATATCCTGCTTCTAAATAACAGAATAGGTCCATATTAGGTGGCATGAGTGCTCTACAAGATCAGGAGCGAGACGTGCCACAAATGCCATAAGCCATGTATGTGACTGGAGAAATTGGGCTTCTGGCATATGTGACCAGTGTAGCTCATGATCAAATTGCTCACTTCTGCAGCCTGACATCGATCTATAGTTCTTGTTAGAAGCATGACGGGTGTTTCATTGTCAGAATGGCAAACAGTGCAGATCCAGATCAGACTGTGTGGATGCACAGGCTGATCTGGATCTACACTGGTCGCATAACCCATAAGCCTCATTTCTCCAGTCACAGCCACATATTTTATCTAACGTGGGTGAGACATATCGTTACAATATCCTTGCGTGTTTATTTGTATATGACCCATGTGGGAAGAATTCTATGAAAACCCATTTCATTTCCAATATAAGGAAAAGCAATTTTACCGTGACTGTCCAGATGCTCACTGGATTTGGTGTGAACCCAATTTTGCTGCCTGCTTTACTTCCACTGTTTGCATGCTGGGAAATTTGTAGACTATAAATAGTTAAAAAAAAGCAGACGACAATTAATTATATTTCCTATTAATTCTCCCGGTAAATATTATGAATATATCTTGGAATTTCATTGGAATTTAGTCCGGAGGACACAATTCGAATGAAATTCCAAGACATATTTACAGAGACAAATAAGAATCATACTCGTTATTTGTTGGATGTTATTTTCACCGCTAGCATGCAGAGTTAAAGAAGCTGCTTGACAATAATTCAAGCCCCAAGACACCTTAGAAATCTGCAAATTGATCACATCAAACAGTGTTTTTGTCTCACCCACGATAGTGGAAAGTGAGACATAGCGGTCAAAATTCCACCCGCGATTGTGTCGGTTTTGTCAACAATTTGGGACGTAAATTTTGGAAGTAGCCAAATTTCCCATATCTCTTATGGTCAGATCATTACCAAACTTCATCAATAGCTTCCTCACATTGATAGCTATCAGTCCAGTTTCAATAGCATGACCTTGACCTTGGTGACCTTAAACTTTGTGTGGCGTACATTATGGATGTAACCAAATTTCCCAACTGTTACTCGGATCATTACCAAACATCATCAATAGCTTTCTCACATTGATGGCTATCCACCCACTGTCATTCTGGTGACCTTGAGCTTCACCTTGGTGACCTTAACATTTGTGTCATTAATTTTGTACATACATGTACGTCCAAATGTTGAATACCTCCTGATCCGTTAGTCGGATCCTTTACCAAAGTTCATCAATAGCTTTCTCACATTGATGGCTATCCACCGAGTGTCTCACGTTCGGGAGACCTTCATGTCAGTTATTTTGGACGTAGATCCAAGCATTGAATATCTCTTGATCCGTTAGTCGGATCATCTCCAAACTTCATCAATAGCTTCTTCACATTGATGGATATAATTATATCAGTGTAATTCTTCTGACCTTGACCTTGGTGACTTTCACCTTGGTGTCAACAAGGGCATACATCCAAATGTTGAATATCTCCTGATCTGTTAGTCATTTAGAAAGAAGAAAAAAACCCACCTCCCTGTCAAAAAAAAGAAAAGAAAAGCCAGCCCCACCACCCATACATAAAAAAAAAAAATGTCAACCCCACCACCCATCAATAAAAATTACTGACCCACCTTATAAACGAAGGAAAGAAATGCCCATAACGTACGAGCGACCATACATACTGAAATGGCCTACGTGACAATTGACATTTACGTTCAAACAAGATTTTCATAGTGTGTAATCAATCGATCGTATTTCCTCGCCATCATATGAAACCCGACTCGAGAAACACAAATTAAGTTGTTGATTTCTGAATTTGTCAATTGTTTGCATGGTCTAAGAAATCAAACAAATGTGAAAACAATTTTGTTTTTACAAAATATTAGACTCGTCTAAGGAGACGATTCTTATGTGTTGTCAAAACATGTTTTATTAAGTCATCGGACAAATGTGAAAAGAAAACCTGAATATATTGGTATTTCTTTACAAAAACATATTTTGACAAAATATGAGAATCGTCTTACTTAGTAGACGATTCTCATGTGCTGCCAAATCTTGCTTTTATCAAGAAATCAAACAAATGTGAAACTGCACATGCTAATGCGTCAATTCGATGACGTGAGCGACTACATAGCGTGGTTTTGGTATGTTCGTTTCCGCCGAGTTCTAAAGGTCAGTCACACTATAGCATTAATGGAACCTGCCAATCTCTGTATTCTATGTCTCTGACGAGACGTATCGTAATTACCGATTCCACCATTAATTTTTTGCAGTTTTACACGGCAAACCCACAATTTCCCGCGCGTATTTTTTCGCTCGAGTGGACAAAAACCCGCGGGACGTGACGTATGGTAATTACCGATACCACCATTAATGTTTTGCAGTTTTACACTGCGAACCCACAATTAAATAATTGCCGTGTTTCATTCGATCCCATAATTAAATAATTGCCGGTTTTCACTGGAGCCCATAATTAAATAATTACTGTTATTCACTGGCCCCCACCATGCATCAATTAGAATTTCCTGTGGGCCCAACCACCCATACATTTGAATTTCATGCAGACCCCACCACCCATCAATAAATAATTCGGGTGCCACCCACACAATGTTTTCCTTTAACACTTAAAAGGCGGGAACCGAATATAATTATCTGAAGTTTTTCATATTTGTCTTATTTTGCATTAAAACATGTTTAGGCAGCACAGGAGTATCCTCTCTTATGGAGACCCAGTGGCCACAACCCACTGCATTTTTTCCTGAAATCTTTATTATTATTGGACAAAGTAGTTGTCACTTATTACTACTGCAAAGGCTGCCACTAGTCGAGCTATGCTGTTCTTACTATTCTTGTTATTCAAGTCATGTCTCCATCACTCTATGAAACCGCTAATGGCGAGCCATATACTTGAGATATCAATCAGACGTCAAGACCACGGGTAATGTCAGTGGAGATTGTTGTTCCATCAATGCTATCTGCCCTGATCTACAGACATCCGTTACGCCTATACACGACATAAGGCTCAGCTAATGTGTAACCCGCCACGACAAAAAAGTGTCTGGTTGAGGTTTTATGTACCCTAAAAAAAGTTGGGGCATAATATATAGTAGCCATCCTGTTTCCGCAAGAAAGATTTGCTAGAAACTTTGTATTCCTGTTATCATACATATTTTCATTTTAAAGCCCACCTTTAAAGTCCCTGTGCTCGAGGTCAAATCACTTAAATTTAAAAAAAAAAAGTTTTTGAAGGGTACAGCTTCAATGTATGGTTTGTGGGTGGCAGGTTGGAGCATGCGATGGGTAATTTAACGATTGGGGTTCATCCTTACCGGAATTCCGACTGTAGAACTGCTTTGGCCCTCACATACGTCTTTGGCATTTTGTATGTGACAGTTGAATCTGGTTATACCCCTTATGCGAGCATTACGATTATTCGTAATCCTATTTTAGGGGAAGGGGCCAAATGACTTTGGTGTGGTTTGGACGTGGCACCACATCAGGTTATTCTAATTACAGGGCTGAATATACATTTTCTCGATGTAAATATTCCTTTCTGATTTTGGGATTTTCCCCCCAATGCAGCAGGTTAAAATGGCCACATTTCTTGTTGACTTAGAGTTTTGCAACTTTTCTTCTTCATTTACTATCAAAGTGGTCGGTGGAGCATCCGTGTTGTATGAACACATGTTCTAGGTTGTTGAATAAAAAGTTAGAACACATTTGGGGATAATACTTTTTATATTGAATGGGTTAACGTTTCTTCTGCCAACACTTCATTCATTCAATTTTCTCAGTCCATACACATTCGAGTACGTGTATTTGCAATTGCACAGCATTGTGTCGGTTATTCCAAATATATTGAATTTCCTACTATTGGTATGCATGCTTCATCAGGCTGTTGGGCCTGCATTGAAGAGATTTATGGCTTCCCGACAGAAATCAGAAGGCATTCTGTGAATGTTTTCATAATATCAGTACTGGTCTATTCAGTTTTCTTTATGTGAGCATAATTATGTTGCAGAGCTCTTTTATTAAATACGAATGCAATGCGAAAATTGGATTTCTTGAACAGGAAATTTATGTTATATATTAGATTATTGTTCAGTACCGTACTATTAAGTACATAATGAGACACGTCATGTGATTTTGTACCTTCGGACATCTGCGTAATTTCATGAAATACGTTTACAAAATTTGTAATATTTTCCGTAATTGGCGTCAAAAGTTAACAAATTTTCCACATGTACTGAAAATTTTGTTAACTTTTAACTTCATTTGCGTCAAAAAGTTTGTAAGTATTTCTCCAACATGTAATATCTTCAATATAACGTGAAGGATTGCTTTGATACTCGAATTACCTGAACATTTGTCAGACACTCACGCCACCATTAACATGACCTTGACCTTTGTCACCTTCGAAATGTCGTTGAAATACTTAAACATTTTGTTGCGTCAAAAAGTTTGTAAGAGTTTCTCCAACATGTAATATCTTCAATATTACGTGACGTTACTTACATACTTGGACACTTGAATCACCTGAACATTTGTCACACACTCGCGCCACCATTAACACGACCTTGACCTATGTCGCCTTCTAAATTCCGCTGAAACACTTAGCCATTTTGTTAAGTCGAAAAGTTTGTAAAAGTTTCTTCAGTTACAGTCCAGTATGCCATGGGGGCATATCCATGTTTTACAAACATAATGTCTAGCTATGCCTCCTATGTGATAGCAAGGGTGGCATATTGCATTGCTCTTGAGGTTCTGTGTACATTTTAATACGTCAAAAACTTTGTAACAGTTTCTCCAACATGTAATATCTTCAATATTACGCGAAGGATTGCTTCGATACTTGGACACTTGAATCGTGTGTGTATGTTTAGAGGCTGGCCCCGAGTCCCACCCTCCATATAATGACACGTGTGTGTATGTTTACAGGCTGGTGAAGATTGCCATGGATGCCCTAGACCAACTACTTGTGTCGTGTCACGATTACTCCCTGAACCTGTTTGTCGAGAGTTTCCTCAAGATGGTGCAGAAACTGCTCGAATGTGACGAGCTTGAGCTTCAAATACTCGCCACATCCTCGGTAAGTCAACATTTATTTGAGCCTCAAAATTTGGCTTATTTCAGCCCCAGTATATGTATATTGCTGGGTACGTAGTTTTCTCCGACAAAACAGATATGTGGCTGTGACTGGACCAATGGGGCTTATGTGTTTTGCGATCAGTGTAGATCCAGATGAGCCTGTGCATCCGCACTTTCTGATCAGGATCTGCACTGTTCGCCATTCCATCAATGAAACACCAGTCATGCTTCTGACAAGCAACATAGATCGATATCAGGCTACAGGAGTGTGCTATTTGATTAGAAGCTACACTGGTCACAAATGCCACAAGCCCCATTTCTCCAGTCACAGCCACATATATACATACAGTTTTATCTCCCCTGGGTGTACGAACATTATTGTTACTGGGACGTCTAATACATTTTGCTAGATGGATTGTATGTAACCAAATTTGATATACCATTTATGCCCACAGTTACGAAGATATACCTTATGTCGTGTGTGACCAACATGGCTCCAGATCAGACAGCGCGCACAATGGCCTATGTCGGTCGCCATTTTAGTAACTGAAGAATACCCTTAGAATGTGGGAACCGAAAATTGTCGTCTGCTGTTGTTTCATATTTGTCTTTTCACTCGGTAAATACATGGGTTGGCAGCATTTTAGAATCATTTCCATTGGAAATGATTCTAAAGTGCTGTCAAACCATTGTTGTGAGTAGTGATCTAAGGGCTAATGTTTTTTTATGACATGAGTATAAAAACCTTTTTGATGAGAAAAATGGAGAATAAATTTAGCCCTTACAATGCTGCATTAATTTTTGTCGTCTGCTGTTTATTCCATTTGGCTCATCAAAACATGCTTTGACAGCACCTTATGACAGCACCAATGGAAATGATTCTAAAATGCTTCCAAACAGTGTCTTTATTCAGAGAAAAAACAAAACGGGAAACAACAGCAGACGACAATTATCAGTTCCCACATTCTCAGGGTTAACCATCAACAAAATGATTAGACCATGCTGTTTCTTTGAGAATATGTATAAAGAACCTGGGGGCCGTTTTTTACTAAACTTCGTACGACTAAAATATTTGTAAGTGCAAATTTAGGATCGTCTGGAAATTCCAATTGATGGATTTACATTTATTGAGCATATGCAGCATATGCTCAATAAATGTAAATCCAATAATTGTTTACAAGAATATATTGCTAATGTGAAATATACAGACTACCATAATTTTGCACTTACAAACATTTTAGTCGTACAAAGTGTAGTGAAACAGGCCCCAGATCTGTTGCTATTGCAAATGATGCAAGAAGCTTTTGCTCATTCGGTCGCCCATTTCCCAACAGACTGATCGACAATGTGATGTAAATGTGTGACTGTGGCTGGAGAAATGGCGCGTATGTCGAGTATGGCTTCTGACAAGTCTAGTTCCTGTAGCATATTTCACCAAAATTGCAAAGTATACTTTTCTTGCTATTAAGTACACTTTGATGGAAAAAAATTCAATTTAAGGATAAATTTATTATTTTTTATTATACTGAATTTATTACATTACATTACAACCATTTTGGCTATAATAATTCTGCATATTTTTAATCATAAATATAAGGCAGTTCTATATGAAATAATACATTTCGGGAAAACTAAATGATTACTCCCTCAAAGTATACTTTGCTAGATAAGTATACTTTTGCAATGTTAATTAAATAGGCTACTGGTCTGCTAGCAAACTCCTGATAAGGATACATTCTTTATTAACTCTAACAATGCTGAATTAAATTTTATCGTCTGCTGTTTATTTTTTATTTTCCGTTTTTATCAACAACATGGTTTGACAGCACTTTAGAATAATTTCCCATGGAAATGATTCTAAAGTACTGTCAAACCATGTCTTTATTGAGAATAAAGACAAAATATGAAACAACAGCAGACGACCATTTTCGTTTCCCGCCTTCTAAGGGTTAAATGTGTGAAGTTATTTTACCGTGTGAATGGTGAACAGTGTTGTCCCTGATTAGACTGCACATGTGCATGCTGATCTGGGTCTACGTCTACGTCTACTAAGTCCCCATTTCTCCAACTGCAGTTACAAAACAGGTTCTTGAAGAACGGTTCATATTCCGGTGTTTTATGGATGATTTCGGTATCTCTGGTGGATTGGGTTCGATACAATTTACGTCAATTTATTGAACCTGTACCGCCAATGCAAGTAAAACATTTATATATCATCTGAAAAACGTTAAATATTCTCGGATAGATGGTCGAGCTCTCTGAGCGGTGAAATTTGGTTACACAGCCGTGTTAAACGGTTTACAGAGTGACGTTCATTGGCTGGCACACATGTGTCATCCAATAATAGCGTGATGGAGGAAGTCGAAGTGTATTTTGACATATCGTGGAAAAACAGCTATCCAATCAAATGGCGCGCCACACATGTAATTTCCGCTCAGAGGTCTCGCCAGAAAATCTCGCTATTGTATGGATTTTAATGTCTTAAATGTAGGAACAGATACATCATTGTACATGCAGTTCACATAGTCTATCAGCATTAGCAGATTGATATATGTCTCCTGAATCGATAGAACCCAAATTTGGAGTTTTTGGTTGAAAATTGATGATATAATTGGTCTGAAAACAACGCATGTTGGCCAAATATTGAAAAAGCTTTCATTCCTTGGGTATGTTGACAGTATAAAAAGGATCCGAAAGTTTGGAACGGTGAATGTTTAGATGATTGAGAATTTCTGTCATGTGTAATGATTGAGCATTAGTGGTTGCACAAAACTATGTACCATAAATTACCAACAAACTATGTAAATTACCAATAAAATTCACCCAAATCCACCAAAATACCCACATGGCACCAAAATAATGACGATCTGTTCAAACAGCTGTGATAGAGTCCCAGAGTAGAGCTATGTCCTGAGTTCCCAGACTTGATGCATTCACAAAACGTGTCATTGCAGTCTAGGTCAAAGACCTGGGGGCCGTTTCACTCAACTTCTTATGACTAAAATGTTCGTAAGTGCAATATTATGATAGTCTGTAAATTGCACATCAACACTGTTTTCTTGTAAACAATTATTGGACTTACATTTATTGAGCAGAGGCTGCATATGAAGCATATGCAGCCTATGCTCAATAAATGTAAATCCATCAATTGAACTAAGGTTTAGATCACAGACTTAACTTCACTTCACGTAAGAACAGACTCTTATAATTCCTGCTTTCTTTCATAGAATGTCTTACTTACCCTTTTCATGCTGACAATATGCCATTTTGATTGGGGAAAATCATAAATGTTTTCTTTAAAATGTGCTTAGAAGTATATGTCGCGACCACCATTTGAACCGTCTCATTGAGATGGTTCAAATGAGTGGTCACAACATATACTTTCATTGAGAAATAACAAAAATAAAAAGAAAATATTTAAAAAAAATTATACCTGTAAAGGTGTATTCCGCATGTAATGGGTTAATAATGTGTATTAACATTGTTATTGTCTATCATTTTATAACTCCAATGTATGCCTATGTCAAGCTTATGAACCTGTAATAGAAATTTGTCATTAGAACCCATTAGGGAAGGGTCACGGGATATTGCGTAAGCTTTTATTTACAGACAAATCTTTTTTTTTCTTATTTATTGCAAATTGTTATTTTCATTGGTCAGTTGGAAGAAGACCAATTGATTTATCCAATGTTTCAAAGAGCTGTAACTGTGTTTAGAACTCTTGCTGAGCCGGTTCTCAATTCTCAAAATCAGGAAGTTTGATTGGTTGAGGTTGAGCTGTGCTCAGTCTCAGCCAATCAAACTGCCTGAATTTGAGTGACAATTGAAGAACATACCCAGAATGTTTTATAAGAACATGCCTTGGACAAGTTTATAAGAGACATAAATACGAGTTATGAATCTTTCCCAACAGTTTGTGAAGTTTGCGAACATTGAGGAAGACACGCCATCGTACCACCGGAGATATGACTTCTTCGTGTCCAAGTTCAGCGCCATGTGTCACTGTGCCACTGGCTCCGAGGCCGACAGAGCAAAGTTAGTACAACAAAGTTGGCAGTTTGCGATGGATAATTTGGCCCTCATATACGTCTTTGGCATTCTTGTATGTGAGAGTTGAATTTGGTTATACCCCTTATATGAGCAATACGATTATTTGTAATCCTATTACTTTTAGGGGAAGGGGCCAAGTGACTTTGGTGTGGTATGGACCTGACACCAGGTCAGATTATTCTAATTTCAGGGCTGAATATATATTTATTTTGATGTAAATATTCTGTTCTGATTTTATGATTTCCACCCCCCTCCCACCCCCCCCCCCCACCCCAATGCAGCAGGTTGAATGCAGGATCGAACCCGTTGGGCCGGCCTTAAATGACCTTAGTTGTTGATAGGCCATTAAACACCATTGAACAAACAAACAAACAACCTACTGCACTCACGATGAGTGTGCTAAATGTACAATTCTCTCCCCAGGTATATCCCATCTCTATATGATGATATTACTGTTAAACGGATGTGAATCCCAATTAATCAATCACAATTTGTGAGGTGATACAGCAGGGGCCCGTTTCACTAAACTTCGTACGACTAAAATGTTTGTAAGTGCAAATTTAGGATCGTCTGGAAATCCAATAATTGTTTACAAGAAAACATTGTTAATGTGAAATTTACACTATCATTAGTTTTCACTTACAAACATTTTAATCGTACAAAGTTTAGTGAAACGGCCCACAGGGATTGCTCATCACAAGAGATATAGTTTGCCTGTTCATTCTCTGTCTCACTCCCATCAGTGGAAAGTAAGACATAGTGGTCACAATTCCGTCATCATAGGCAGTGGTCCAGATAAGGTAATTAAAAAATGCAAAAACCCAATTAAAATCAGAGACAATGCGTACCAAAAAGCAATTAAAATGTCCGGTACGCAATACTTTTTTATCCTGTAGCGTACTCCTCAAATGTATTTTCAGTCTGTCGCATACTGCTAGATTTGTTCATGTATACAATCCTACAAAATCATCGCCGATGATCTGTGCGGTCGGCCATTCAATGTTTACAAAGTCTGGTCCCGGCTCTAGCTGCGGACAATGTCTCGCTGTATTTCACCGATAACGGCTGGAAACCAGTCTTCGGGTGTATTCGATTTGAACTCCAGGATTTAGCGGGAGCGATTCCGACTCTCAGCGGGAGAAAAATGGGTCCAACTCGATACGAAACTCTAGTAACCCACCACACGGCATTTGTTTCGAGTACCGTTCAAGTCAATGATCCCAAATCTAGAATTTTCCACCCTTATCGCATCGGCCGTTTTT
This sequence comes from Conchocele bisecta, assembly GCA_029237695.1. Lineage (NCBI taxonomy): Eukaryota > Metazoa > Mollusca > Bivalvia > Lucinida > Thyasiridae > Conchocele > Conchocele bisecta. Next base: position 39,535,984 of record CM055268.1, read on the forward strand.
GCCCATATTGATTATGGCGAAAGTTAACACAAACTTCAGAGCTCACGCGAGCCGGAATTGAATTCCCCTTTACCTCTGAATTTGTTGTCACAATCCACGTCATTGACAGAAAATATTACTGATTTTCAAATCAATAATTGTGGGAAAAATACGGCGATGCGACACTATTGTGAACCCGAGATCCAGGCTCATTACAGTACTAATCTATTTTCTTAAATTCAAATCGATGTGAAACTGCTTGTTTCGGCGACCACGAGTCTACTCAAGGAGTTGCAACGAAAAACGTCCGTAGACATTCGTAAACAACTATACGCACAGATAAAACAAATGGTACAGTGTAACTGGTCCTGGGGGAGGGCGGGGCACAGCAGACATTTTATTATTTTGAATGTGTCAGGTTTATATTTTACATGTGGGACAATATCATAAGTAATAAATGAAAATATTGTAACATTATTACTATTTCGACCAATGCACACGTTGAATAAAATGGCGGTCAAATTAACTAAGTTAAAATAGGACGAGTTGAACGGCGCCCGAATTCACCAATTAATATAATCATAGTAGCGATAGACACTATAGATAACACAATCGGATCAGGTCAGATTTTTTCGTAGAACATTGGTGACACATGGCGCAACAAAATGGCTGCCACAACAAACAAAGGTGGAAGAAAAAAATTGCAAAAGTCCACCACCAATGTTAACCTTATTTCGATTTATTTTACGACCGATGCAAAGGTGGAATCTCAATCCATTTGCACAAGGCATCATACAGTCATTTTGTTGAGCTCGGTGTGTGGAGACCCCAACTTAATCGTGATTGACATTATTGATGAATTGCTGTCAAACGTGGTCAGCCAAACAAAAAAATGGATCGCGTGTTGCAAAGATCAATCTGCCAATCAAAGGATTCTTGATCAGCGTATGCACTGTTTGTCATTCAGATAATGAAACATCTAGCATGATTTGTTGAAGACATGATACTGTTCGTTACATAACTTATAACTATAAGTGTGCTAGCAGATCCGGAACTATGCTGGTCACAAATGCCATAAGCCCAATTACTCTAGTAACAGTTACTTATATGCACTTGAAATCATTGAAAACTTGAACTAATCATTTTGGTGTTCTTATAAGTAAGTAAAGCTGTGTTACCATACACATGTAAGTATAACACTGCTTCAATGAATTATATCAATAACAAAACAGTACCATTAATACATAAATTAGTACGATTTGTTTCCGAATCGGTTTTTGTAATCAAAATATGGAAATACCCAATTGAAAAAAAAATTGATGGGGTAACGTTTTTAAAATACCCAATTGAAAATTGAGAATACCCAATTGATTTCAAAAGTATGGAGTAACAGTACCCAATGTCAAATTCCTTATCTGGAGCCCTGATCATAGGTATCATCATCGTAGGAGTTAACAATTAGATGTACATCCAAATTTTGAATATCTCCCTGATCTGTTAGTCCACTATCCACTCCGTGTCATTCGGGTGACCTTGATGGTCTTGACCTTCATGGATGACACTCACCGGTGATCGACTTGTTCATGAAACACTTGTCCCGTCAACACAGTGCGTATGTGCCATGAAACACGGTGCCGTGAAACATTTTTGATATCCTGTCAATATGACCTAATCGCCCATTCCATTTCCTGAGCCTTGCCAGATATTTTGTTCCCATTCACGGCACTAACCTACTATTCTCTATTTATTCATTATGTTTATACATAGTGAATTCTCGGCACGTCAACACATCTTCAGATTCCCTGTTGCTATTGTAAATTGGGGCAATATTATTCAAATTCAATTAGGAAAATTTAATGAAAAAAATCAAATAATGACTTGTGTTCTGATAATCACATTCTGCCTAAGGCTCTCCATGGTAATTGTGATAATGACTGGCAAAATGGGTTGTATGACCTTCGAAATCAGTGTAGACCAAGCATCCATGCAATCTGATCGTGATCTACACTGCTCAACAGTCTACACTACTATGGGATGTTACACACAGAGCTCCAGATAAGGTGCCTATTTGCGTAAATACCCAATTAAAATTGCCAAAAACCCAATTGAAATCAGAAGTAGTGAGTATCAAAAAGCAATGAAACATTTGTGGTATCTTTATCATGCTACAGAAAACAATAAACAGACCACAAATATAGCATATTTTCTTATTTTTCCATGAAAACACATCTTGGTATTTCATTAAAATTGTTTCCAAGGAGACAATTCTAATGAAATACCAAGATGTGTTTTCATTTAGAAGCAAACTATTCAATAAGTGCAGTAGTGGGTGGAAGGTGGGTGCAAGCGATGGGTAATTTAACGATCGGGGTTCATCCTTACCGGAATTCCGACTGGAGACCTGGTTTGGCCCTCACATACGTCTTTGGCATTTTGTATGTGACAGTTGAATCTGGTTATACCCCTTATGTGAGTATTACGATTATTCGTAATCCTATTTTAGGGGAAGGGGCCAAGTGACTTTGGTGTGGTATGGACCTGCCACCAGGTCAGGTTATTCTAATTTCAGGGCTGAATATATTGTTTCTCGATGTAAATATTCAGTTCTGATTTTGGAATTTTCCCCCCAATGCAGCAGGTTAAAACGGGATCGAACCCGTTTTCGCGGCCTTACATGACCTTAGCTGTTGATAGGCCGTTAAACACCAATAAACAAACAATAAGTGCAGTATGCTGATGTGTAAACAGTAGTGTGATTCTATTTTACACAATTAAAATTTTGAAATACCCAATTGCTTTAGAAATGATGGAGTGACAATACTCAATTAGTAATTCCTTATCTGGAGCCCTGTACACATGTAAACAATCAGGGCCTATTCTTATAACACTTTTTATGCCACCGGGTTTTGAAGAAACGGGTGGCATATAGTGTTTGGACCGTCCGTCCGTCTGTCCATCCGTCCGTCCGTCCGTCCGTCCGTCTGTCCGGGCACACATTAGGGTACTTATGTGGCTAGCCCCACAGGGTTATGGACTTGGTAAAGGGTAGGGTTGGTTACAATTAGCCACCTAAAAAATCCTTTTATGTGGCTAAAAATCGTTTTATGTGGCTAATATTTAACATGTGATAAGCCACATAAGTATAGTACTGTAAGAACGGACGAACTTACATTTCGGACCTTAGGGGGTACTTGCTATATAAAAGATCAAAGGAAATACCCCGTAAGACACAATAGGCTTACGGGGTACGGAATAAGTTCCATTGTCTTCTATTGTCTTAGGCCACGCCCCCTACCCCATAAGTACCCTAATGTGTGCCCGTCTGTCTGTCCGTCCGTCACACTTTTCGGTTAACCAATTTGTCACAGTTTCTCAAATATGCTGCAGGTGGCATCCGCGTTCGACAGACGCATTTCTTGTTGAGCATGTTCTTGAACTCATGCAGTTTGATTCGCCGATGAATTGGGTTTCAGTCTAGTGGTTGGATCAAGTGAATTCAATGCCAGAGATCTTGGGTTCAATCACCGTCATAGGCATGAAACTTACTTTCATTATTTATCAGGTAACCTGCTCTGCATTGACCGAATACGTACTGACTGATAACATAGTGTTGTATCAGGCATTGCCCTGATATAAACTTCCGGGTTACAACGAAGTGAAAACTGACATTCCATTGGTCGGATGACGTCACGTGACGTTACCGAATGACGTCAGTGTAATGACGCAACGTAAACAAGTCCGCGTTCTGTCCATAGAATACGACGTCATCTAATGTCATTTTCGAGCATAAAACGTTACCTGATAAATAGAATACCAGGCTAGTGTATTTTGATATCAAGTTTATCAGGCTCGGCTCGGAAACGGTAGGAATTCCTCGGCAAGCCTCGGATTTCCTACGCGTTTCCTAGCCTTGCCTGATAAACTTAATATCAAAAGACACTGGCCTGGTATTCTCTATATTTGCATCCCAATAATTCCAGCACAAAAATATTTACACAATTCCCATTTAATTGGCCTGTAGCAAGTCTCTGTCCAAAATTTATATCCCAGTAAACTCCCACGCCGAACTACTTTCCGTAACTGTGAGGCGCAGTTAAAATAATTCTTAAGAAAACGGAAAATAAACACATTTTCTTGATGAATTTATTTCAAATGCTGGAATTATAAGGAATGAATGGCCTTTTTGTTGAATTTATCGGGGATATAAACTTGGAAAAGTCGCGGGAATACTGGACGAGGCCTTCCTATATTGGTCTTTCGGATGAGACTTAAAACCAAGGTCTCGTAATACATGTAGCAGTTGCTGGGATGGAAAATCCATTCACTTTTCATTTTTTATTGGCCGAGACTGAGCACTGCTCAGCCTCGATCAATTAGACTTCCTGATTTCGAACTGAGTATGTGCTCAGAAAGTTTTATATCCACAAGCTGTAGACAATAAAACCTCTCATCCAGAAAACCTAGATTTGTTTGATTTTTCACTGTCATTTATCACTAGTGGTAATGTCTGTCCATGATTGGTAAACACGCACACATGTCCTGGAGTGTTCATTTGTGTTTCAGTAAGCTTCACGATAAAAATGTTTGTACGAAGATTTTACTTTTACACAATAATCTTGCTCACTATTCCTACCAGTTACTACATACATTAAATCTGAACAAATCCAACATGCGGCTGTAAAATAAACGTGATTAATTTTGAACTAGCAAACTTCTTTCTCGTACAAAGTTTAGTGTTACTGGCCCCCCTGGTTGCTCAAAACCTCTGTTAGCTTAACCCTTAGAATGCGGGAACCGAAAATAGTCGTCTGCTGTTAATTCATATTTTGTCTTTTCTCTCAGTAAAAACATGGTTTGGCAGCATCTTAGAATCATTTCCATTGAAAAGATTCTAAAGTGCTGCCAAACCAAGTTTTTAATGAGAAAAATGGAAAATAAAAAATATTCAGCAGACGACACAAATTAATTCAGCATTGTAAGGGTTAATGGGCTGTTAAATCCTTAACACTGTTAAGGGTTTAACAGTTCATTATCCCTTTTACTCCTAAGTAACTGCAATGGATTTTGATATGTTAATTTTGCAACCAATCCAACCGTCACAAAATTGTTTTCAGACTAGTCCATTTATGAAAATGGGGTGTTTTTGTTCTTAAAAATATGAAAATTACTTGCAAAAAGTGCAGATCCTGATGAGACGGCTCGTCACAAGCCAATACCCCTATACAGGCCTGTGGTGTTGAAAGGGTTAAGCAAATAGAGGTTTTCAACAACTGGACCCTGATGTTTGTGATTGCAAAAGTCAACAACTTTGTCTCGTGCTGACATCACTGAATTTCTATGTAATATCTCCTCTCAGGGAGTCCGGTTTATAGAGGTTCCATTGTACACGTAGTAGCGAGCAGATTACATGTCCAGTTTAGAGAGGTACCACACTATATGCACTTACAAGGCATTAACCCTTAAAAGGCGGGAACCGAAAATTGTAGTCTGCTGTTCTTTCTTATTTTGTTTTTTTCTGTCAATAAATACATGGTTTGACAGCACTTTAGAATCATTTCCAATGGAAATGATTCTAGAGTGCTGCCAAACCATGTTTTTTTATGAAAAAAAAGGAAAATAACAAAGTAACAGCAGACGACAATATTTAATTCAGCATTGTAAGGGTTAATTTGGTTTGGTATGTTACAGGATACAAACTGATGTCTTGTAGCACTCGTATACCTGAAGTGGAATCTCTCTAAATGGGACACCCTGGGGACCTCCCACACAGTGGAACCTCTCTAAACCGGACACCCTGGGAGGTCCCCAGAGTGTCTTTTTTAGAGAGACTCCACTGTAATCAATCAGATTTTGTCATTTTCATTCAAAAACAGACAGGACAATTAAATAAATTACATTGAAACCCATCTAGGTTAAACACAATAGGGTCGCCAAGGTGTCTGGTTTTCAGAGGTTACACTGTAGCATCAAGCAGATTACTGTTGATTTTGCATATTTCAGGATACGGACGGCCGGCCTGAAAGGTTTGCAGGGAGTCGTGCGTAAGACGGTGAGTGACGACCTGCAGGTGAACATCTGGGAGTCGATACACATGGACAAGATTGTGCCGTCATTGCTGTATAACATGCACGACTCCGGGTAATTTGGATACAACTGCCACTGCTTACTGTATAGTCTCCGCAAAAGTCGTCGGTCCGTTGGACATATCCGTTAAAATTGCCGCCGGTCCGACGTTAAACCGGAAAACGCCGGCCTGAATGTCCGACTATAAACAAAATAAATAAAAAAATACTATATTTTTTTTTTTTTACTTTTTTTTTCTAACATTCAATGAAATCACCTTCCTTTGGTATGCACTTCTGATGCTAGCTATCTTTTCTTATATGACTGATACACTTAAAGCTAAAAATCTCTTAAATATCACACAAAATCAGTTTTATTTTTTATAAATATATGATTTGACTACAAGATGGTTCAAATGGTGGCAAGAAACATATTTTAAATTTAGTTATTTTTCTTCTATTTCGCAGGTTTGTGCCGGTGGACATCGAGAGTCCTCAGGATGAAGAACTTCCTGCTCAGGTGGCGGAGACGGTGTTTCGAGACCTCATTTGTCGGGCGTCCTACGGCAATATTAAAACCCTACTCAAACCAGTACTTGTGTAAGTAACTGTATGTGCGGCTGAGATGTCATGAAGATCTTGTATTCAAGACTATACACAGGGCTGAGTGTATAGTATAGTTGTAGATCATTGGAACTAACCCTTTCACTACTAAGTAACTGGAATGGATTTTGATACGTTAATTTTCCAACAAATCCAATCGTCACAAAATTAATTTATCTCTAATGGAATATTTACTATCAGTAGATGGATAATAATAATAATAATAATAATAATAATAATAATAATTAATAATAATAATAATAATAATAATAGATAGTTGGATATGTCTGGACCCCTATGCTAGTTTTATTATGTAGCCAGAAATGTTTTCGGGGTACATAAAATTATTTTCAGACTAGTCCATTTAAGAAAAGGGGGTGTTTTTGTTTTTAAAAATATGAAAATTACTTGCAAAAAGTGCAGATCCTGATGAGACGGCTCGTCACGAGCCGGCTCATCTGGATCTACACTGTTTGCCAATATCACTATACAGGCCTGCACTGCAGTGTTGAAGGAGTTAAATACCAGAGATGTTGGGTTAAACCAATGACTGCTCTAGGCATGAAAAAAACTTGTATGGTTTCCAGCTCATTGATCATTTGGATGAGACTTGGAACCAAAGTTCCATCTCTATATGACCTTCATTGTTACTGGGGAATTAAACCTGTTCACTTTCACTTCTCAAGACTGGACATGCGTGGTATCACTTGAGTTTTATGCAACTAAAAGTTGACCTATGCATTATGAGTGCTTAATTATATTATTTGTTCAGCGTGTACTATAGGAATGAATGGCCTTTTTGTGGAATTTATCGGGGTATAAACTTGAAAATGTCGCGGGAATACTGGATGAAGTGATAAAAAATTACAATTTTCGAAAAAAAAAAAGGCCTCGTCCAGTATTCCCGCGACTTTTCCAAGTTTATATCCCCGATAAATTCCACAAAAAGGCCATTCATTCCTTATAATTGCAGCATTTGAAATAAATTCATCAAGAAAATGTGTTTATTTTCCGTTTTCTTAAGAATTATTTTAACTGTGCATCACGGTTACGGAAAGTAGTTTGGCGTGGGAGTTTACTGGGATATAAATTTTGGACAGAGACTTGCTAGGGGCCAATCAAATGTTAGGGAATTGTGTAAATATTTTTGTGCTGGAATTATATGTTCTTGAATTTCCATTTAAATGTTTTAATTGTCACATCATGGGAAATATTAAATATGAGATTGGTATATACTCGGACAAGGTTCATAATCACAAGACTGTCTATTCCATTGTATAGTTGAAAATGTTATGTGATAAATTTGAATACCAGGCTGGTGTCATTTGTTATCAAGTTTATCAGGCTCGGTTCGAAAACGGTAGGAATTCCTCGGCAAGCTTCCTAATTTCTATAAAGCGTTTCCTAGGCATGTCTGATAAAAATGATATTAACAGAAACTAATATTCTCTATCCAAATAAGACGGAACAGATACCAAGTTTTCTTTATGCCATTTCAAAACACAGTTGTACATCCCCCTTGAATGGACGTAAAACCACAATCAAATTAATACTCCCCTTGTCTGATGTAATGTGCAATTGTTGGTTCTGTTGCTAATTTACTATCTGACGGGTTTGGCACCAGGTCAGGTTATTCTAATTTCAGGACTTAATATATATGTTTTTCGATGTAAATATTGTGGTCTCATTTTGGGATTTTCCCCCCAATGCAGAAGGTTGAATACTGGCCCAGCCTTAAATGACCTTAGCTGTTGATAGGCCGTTAAACACCAACAAACAAACAAACTATCAGACAGATATTCCCAACACACATTAGGAACCAATTAATGGGTCTGAGCTACCAATAAAAACCAATTTCATGCCCAGGATACAACATTTTGTTGGTTGAAAATCCTAATATGAGCTCAGAAATATATGTCGTGACCACCATTTGAACCGTCTCGTTGAGACGGTTCAAATGAGTGGTCACGACATATACTTTCATTCAGAAATAACAAAAAATATAAATAAAATATTTGAAATATTTCATCCCCGTAAAGGTGTGTTCCGCATGTAATGAGTTAATGTTTTATCAGATAGTAAAATAGTAACCGTTCCACCAATTACACACTGCATTAGATTTGAGCTTCTGAAGTCGTTATAAACAATTTTTCTAGGCTTTCGGTGTGCGATTATAGGACTCTGAATATGGAATCAAAATTTGAGTTTGAACTTGGGCGTTACCAATAAAACAGATTGAGTTAGTGTAATTTTGAGAGCAGCTGTATGTATGTTTACATGTGTAAGTAAGTAAATTGTTTATGATAGTGACATGTGTAAATGTTTTACAATAATGTCATATAACAAGAATATAAATACACCCGGCCCTTTGGGCCTATATGTCACTGTCAAACTATATAAGTAATTAGAGGTTAATACGTGGCTTGTTTGATATCGGCCTAGGTATCGGCCCGAGGTAACTTGGTATCAGCCTCAGACCGAAGGTCGAAGGCTGATACCAAGTTACCGAGGCACGATACTTAGGCCGATATCAAACAAGACATGTATTAACGTCTTTATTACTTAGATTACTTAGATATCAATTTCAATATCAATCATCCGGCAGCTGTGATAATCCTATATTAAAATCTATACCGTTATCCATCATTGAATGATGAAATACAGAGCCTACAAATTTAAATTCCCGCCATCTATCAAAATTTACGCAGCCGATAAAGTAAACATACGTAATGCGCATGCCCAAAGGAACTGGTTTAATATGCGCGCGAGACATGGTATCAGACTGGAAACGGCGGTATCAGACTAGTAACGATGGTATCGGACTAGAAATGGCAGTATCAGACTAGAAGTTTCAGTATCAGACTGGAAAACACGCCGTATCAGCATGGACTGTGTATGTTATTGCTGTAGGCAAATACAGGCAATTTCTAGTCAAAAATTGATATCTAAGTAATAATGAACAGTAATGAACAATCATATGCAAAATAGAAGAGTATTTACAAGGTAATACGGATCAAATTGCAGAGAAAGTAATGTTTACTTGTGTCGGTGTATGTATGTATGTATGTATGTATGTATGTATGTATGTATGTATGTATGTATTTCTATGTTATAGTCATATGGACAACCACAAGTTATGGACGCCCCCGGTGTTTGTGACGAAGTGCTTCAAAATTGTCATGTATTCAGTACAGGTGAGTACAGGTTATGAGGTTTGTCATGTTTTTGTCATCTAATATGTTCAGCAGTAAAATCATTTGCAGCTGGTAAACTGTGGCCATTCTTAAAAAACTGTGTGAGTACATCCTCCAGGACTGGGAAATTATGATTGGTTGATACTGAGCACACTCTCTAAGTTTGGCCCCAGGATGTAGTTGCAGTTTTATCGTGGTCATTACTACAGTGGAACATCTTTAAACCGGACACCCTGGGACCTCCCTGGGGGCCCTGGGTGTCTGGTTTAGAGAGGTTCCACTGTAGCTTCCATTCGTATGTACGTGTAGTTTGGGCCCAGGATGTAGTTGCAGTTTAATCCCGGTCATTACTACAGTGGAACATCTCTAAACCAGACACTCTGGGACCTCCCTGGGTGTCTGGTTTAGAGAGGTTCTACTGTAGCTTCCATTCATATGTACGTGTAGTTTGGGCCCAGGATGTAGTTGCAATTTAATCCCGGTCATTACTACAGTGGAACATCTCTAAACCAGACACCCTGGGACCTCCCTGGGTGTCTGGTTTAGAGATGTTCCACTGTAGCTTCCATTCGTATGTACGTGTAGTTTGGGCCCAGGATGTAGTTGCAGTTTAATCGCGGTCAATACTACAGTGGAACATCTCTAAACCGGACACGCACACAGTTTTTGTCGCGCCTGCTTCAGCAGAGGCGCGACTATAGTCGGCGCTTTTTCCGTCGTCGTCGTCCGCGTCGTCGTCCGCGTCGTCCGTTTTTTTTGTAAGGCAAATGCGTTAAAGTTATTGTTTTTTCACAATATCTCTTTAACCCCTTGCCAGACTTTGATAATATTTCACATCAATGTTTGTCTAGGAATGATGCTTCATTACGCACACCCCCACATCCAAATTTTGGAGGTCAAGGTCATTTATTTACTTGTAATGTTCACGGTCAAATTCCTCGGCAGGCGCGACACCTCTTCCGTGGCGGAATTCTTGTTGTATACTTAATTGCATGTGTGCCATTGCTATCTATCTCAAGTTTGCAAAGTCATATGTCTGATTTACAGTGAAACATCTCTAAACCGGACACCCTGGGACCTCCCTGGGTGTCCGGTTTAGAGAGATTCGACTGTAGCTTCCATTTGTATGTACAGTTAAACTTGCATTAAGCGAGCACCCAAGGGAGACACCAAAAATGGTCACTTAGAACAATGGTCTCTTAACACAAAAACGAAAAACAAATATGGAAATCCGGGTACTGGTATGTCCGGTTATATGGTTTAATATTCGCAATCAGGAAATCGCGAATATTAAACATTAACATAGAAATAAATACATTATAATACTACCGGTAATGTTTACTGTGCACTTTTCTGAATTATTCATGCTTTATTTCATCAGAATAGATCAAATAATTTGAATGTTATTGCGAAATAAAATCGCCCAGCTGAAATCGCAAATAGGCATGAGTTAATTCCGGTTTAGAGAGATTTGACTGTAGCTTCCATTCGTATGTACGTGTATCGCGGGAGATCTGAGTTAAATCCTGCCTGGGGCAAGGAAACGTAATATGAGACCCGCCATGCGATTTTGTACCTTCGGACATCCGCTTAATTTCATGAAATACGTTTACAAAATATACATTATTTTCCGTAAATGGTGTCAAAAGTTGACAAAATGTTGAGAGTACATGCAGAATGATATTCCGCATTTATTCTGAAAATTTTGTCATCTTTTGACTTTTTTTATGAAAAATATTGTAAATTTTGTAAACGTATTTAATGAAATTACGCAGATGTCAGGTAAAACATGATATGGTTTGTCTCATATTGGCAGAACTATTTGGTTATGTGAATGAATTTACACTTTACCAAAAAGTTTACATTTCTTAAATATTTCAAATTTCGATATCATACTTTTGTTTTAGTTTCATGAGTGTGATAGTTGAAATTGATTACACACAATGTGGGTCAATGTGTGAGATACTCTACTGCAGGGCTCCAGATAAGCTACGTATTTGCTTAAATACCCAATTAAAATTACCAAAAACCCAATTGAAATCGGAAGTAGCGAGTATCAAAAAGCAATACAAAAATTATGGTACATTTATCACGCTGCAGAAAACAATAAACAGACCACAAATATAGCATATTTTTCTTATTTTCCATGAAAACACATCTTGGTATTTCATTAGAATTGTCTCCAAGGAGACAATTCTAATGAAATGCCAAGACGTGTTTTCATTTAGAAGCAAACCATTCAATAATTGAGGTCTGCTGATGTGTAAACAGTAGTGTGATTTTATTTCAAAATGAAACATAACTATAATTTCAGATCTGATAAAGCTCACTTCAGTGTGTACCTGGATATTTTTGTCAATTTTCGACATGGATTGTGGAAAATAGACAATTTTTTTCTGAATCATTAGTGGCAAAATACATATGATAAAAAGGAACATTTCATACCATTTTCATGGTTTGCTCTATCTCTTGTTCTTGTTTCTCCCCCAGAACCAGTATGCGTACGTTGTGATCCAAGTGTTGATGACCCATCTGGACTCGCACGTGCACAATGACCCCTCGATCAAGGCCGCGATTGTCGAGGTGCTGTTTGAGTCTGTATTGATAGCGGCGGGCGGATCCATAGGTAATCACCGGCTATAGTTGCATAGTGGTACCAAGTGCTCATCGAATGAATTCCATTCCTTGATAACTCATCATTTCGGTGTGTCCTTAGTCAATAAATACTCTCGGCATTCCTCGCTGTTTTGAATAGAGGCATTTTTGACATGTTCAGTGACAAAAGGTAACAAAAATACCTTCTTATTGTTTAGTTTAGGAGCAGAATTTATAAATGTATAAGCTGGATTTCAGATCCTGTAAAATTTGTGTTGTAATAACTATTGTTTAACTTCTAGTTTGGTAAATTGGCATTTCATGTTGTTCACATTTCATTCACATTCAGTGCTATTAACCCATTGAAGTCTATATATACAATAATTTTTAGTGAAAACATCTGGATTATTTTGTTTATTTCTCTATACCTCGCCTAGGGCATCAACAAATACTTTCATAGTACAGTCAAACCTGTCTTAAGCAGCCACCCAAGGGAAGTGACAAAACTGGCTGCTTAACAGAGGTGACCTCTTAATAGAGGGTTGTGTTTTCAGGTACATTTCAGGTAAATTTTGAAAATTGAAATGAAGATAAAGATAACATAGACATGTAATGTATGTTGACTTGATAATACAAATGTAATAAATAATATTAATGATTAATTTAGAGTACCATATTGATTAAATATGTATGTTTTAATGCAATATAAATGTGTATCTTTATATTTATTTAATATTTTCAAAATTGAACCTGAACATGTAATGAGTGGATTATATCATTTAATGAAATAAAAAATCTGTCAACAAATAAAAACACCAATGTTCACGTTTTTGTTGTTATTTTACAGCCTACTGAAACTGATAATCTGCAAGATTCATATTGTAGACAACTTATTGTACTAGATAATAGGGCATAATGTGGTATAATCGGAAATTGTGTGGGATAAGTCGTGCGATTTTTATTTATTTTTTTTTTTGTCGGGTATTGGTCAAGTCGAATTTGGATTCATTTCCAATTGTGTATGTAAATAATGCATAGGCGATGTCAGCAAAAGCAGTCAATAAGTGCGACATTCGGCTCATATTCGACATTGAGGCCATTTGCTTAAATTATATTTGAGCCGGTTACACTCGGTCCTCTGCAATACACACAATTATATCAGCTATTCGTGTTTTGTCAATTTGGTAACTGGCAATGGGCTGTTCCTTTTTACAACATTTGTGTCGGTAACCTATAGAAATTACGAATCGGCGGACAAGGGTGCAAGAACCCGGATGCGATAGGCTGTTCTTTCAATAATGAGCCGACAATTCGGTCAACACAATTTGCACCTGTGAAACATACCCTCTCAATATCGCCGACGCGGCGACGTGTTAGGTGTTTTAATTACCCGCATTGACTGCTGACATCATTGTTAATTCGCGCTTCGGTAATGACCGCCGCAGGGTACATTGAAATCGAGATTAGCGGTGACCGTTTAATGAAATTGGATCACTAGTTTGGGATGATAATTAATGACCGCTGGCCGCGTTAGACGAGTGACCGTTGAATGAAAGCGTTTTATATAGCAAAAATGCGCGAGGAATTTGAAGTGGCCGCTTAACGGCGGTGACCGCTGATTAAAGGTGACCGCCCGAGCAGGTTCGACTGTATATCCATCCCAATTGTCTGTCGGATGAGACTTTAAACTGTGGTGCCGTCTCTATATGATCTTAGCTGTTGCTGAGACGTTAAACCCTTTCACTTTCCATACAGGCCCGTCTGTGCTAGACGTATTCAACACATTGGTGCGCCACCTGCGAATATCGCTGGACAGCAAAAGTGCTGACGAAGACAAGCGGAACCTGGAGAAGAGGTTTGAAGAAGCCATCATCAATACAATAGGTCAGTGAATTATATTCTTAAACAAACAATAGGTTAATTGATGTCTCTAAATACTAGTATGTGTAATTACATTATTAATTATGTTATTGTGACTGCAGCGCGTTTTGAAATGAGTGGTGATAACATACATGTATTTATTTTGAAATAGATTTCACTTGAGACAAATCAAAAATATGTCTGATCAAAGTGTCTTGATGCATTTCACATGCACAAAATGTATTTTGCTAATACAGTGTGCTAATTTTGCTAATACGCAGAAAACCGGATCCAAGTAATGATCTAAATTTACTAAATCCAGTCAAAAGGCCGAATCACGCTTTGTTCGTGGACAGTATACAACCTAATTAGCTAAATCCATTTCTTGGTAATACACGTAATTACTTTTCAGCAAATGATGAATTTATGTTTCCAATTTACCAAATTTTGCTAATTTTCCTTTAATATATTTCACTCGTAATAAAAAGAAAATCGGGATCCAAGATGCGACCGCATTATAACCGCTTCCGCGTTTTAAAGAAGCGCATATTAACGGGGTCAGACTGTATAATAGTGTACACAAAATGAAGTCTGATTAGTTGCTGGTCATAAATACCATATGATTTTGTACCTAAGAACATGTGCGATGTTTCATGACATATATTTACAGAATCTGTGATATTTTCCGTAAATGACGTTAAAATATGACAAAAGTTTCATAGCAAATGCGGAATTCAATTCCGCATTTGCTATGAAAATTTTGTCGATTTTCAACGATATTTACGGAAACTATCATACATTTTGTAAATGTTTTTCAGGAAATATTGCACAGGTTCTTAGGTACATAATTACATGGCATGTCTCATTTGTTTATATTTATTTGCCTACGTGTTGTATGGGTTCTACTCCATTGCTTATCTATTGAATGTGTTGCCAACCAAACAATAACTTGTACACAATCCCATTTACAGGTGAATTTGCCAACCACCTGCCCGATTACCAGAAGGTTGAAATCATGATGTTTATCATGGGCAAGTTCCCTCAGTTTGCAAATGAAGAGGACTATGGGTAATTAGTATATATTCCCTGATATGTGGCTGTGACTGCAGATATGCGGCTTATGGGTTTTGTAACCAATGTAGCTCCTGACCTGATCAAATAGCACAAACCTGTAGTCTAATGTCGATCTATAATGCTTGTTAGAAGTATGACGCGTGTTTCATGAAAGGAATGGCAAACAGTGCAGATCCTAATCAGAGATCGTGCGGATGCATAGGTTCATCTGGATCTCCACTGGCCTTAAAACCCACAAGCTCCAGACACAGCCACATATCTTAACCCTTTCAGTACCACAGGACTGTATAGTGGTATTGGCAAAACTATTGCTACCATTGTACTGGCAATGCTCCGTCAATGCCAAACATTCCTAGACGCAATCGGTGGATATACAAGATAGTGAAGTTTGCAGTTTTCTAATACTGGTTGTGTTGTGATTTAACTTTATTCCTTAATTAATTAGTGATAGACTATCACAATAAATACACTTTTTACATGTATTATGCTACAGTCTCTATTTTCTGTAAATTTCACTATACCGGTAATTGGAGTTGCGGCTATGGAGATATACTTTTGAACAAGTGTTGTGTTTTCAAAGTGGTTAAGTATATTTTCAATTTCCATCCGACTTGTCTTTCTGATGAGACCTGTAACCTATTTCACCAACACGGCAAAGTATACTTATCTAGCAAAGTATACTTCGAGGGAGAAATTTTCAATTTAAGGATACATTTATTAATTTTTATTATACTGAATTTCTTACATTAGGCTGTGATAATGATATGATATGAGAAAAATGGAAAACAAACAGCGGACGAAAAAAATTTAATTCAGCATTGTAAGGGTTAGCTCCAGTAGCCTATTTCACCAACATTGCAAAGTATAACTTATCTACAAGTAACTTTTAAGTGATAAATTTTCAATTTATGGATAAATATATTAAATATTTATTATACTGAATTTATTACATTAGGCTGTGATAATGTAATACATTCAGTATAATATTTCTGCATACTTTTAATCATCAAATATATGCAGTCATTAGTTCTATATGAAATAATGCATTTCGGGGAAATAAATGATTACTCCCTCAAAGTATACTTTGCTAGATAAGTATACTTTGCAATTTTGATGAAATTGGCTACTGAAACAGAGGTCCCTTCTCTATTTGACCCAAGCTATTGCTGGAACACTAATCCCTTTCATTTATTATTTCAGAACAAAGATGGACTCCCAGTTACAGACCATGCTGTTGAAAACGTTACTCAAGGTGGCCACGAAGTATAAGACGGTGAACATGTCGAACGCATTCCCCTCAGAGTTCCTCCATCCACTGTTGCGTATGTCACTGCTCAACGAACCGAGCATGCGCATCATCGTACAGGAAATCCTACACATGCTCATTGACCGACAGGACAACAGCAGCAAACTCAGACAGTTACAGTGAGTACCGTAATAGGTCGAAATATTTGGACACAATTTGTTTTGGGAAACCCCTTATCAGGAAGGGGTTTCCCAAAACAAGTTGTATCCAAATACATTGTTATTGTGATAAACCAGTACAGCCGTCTTAACCCGAAATATTGGGAAGCTCTGTTGTGGGAAATTATACTGTGGAACCTCTAAACCGGACACCTTTTTGATTAATATCTCCCAAGGTACATACAAATGGAAGCTATAGTGGAACCTCTCTAAACCCGACACACTGGGAGGTCCCCAGGGTGTCCGGTTTAGAGAGGCTCCACTGCAAATTGGGCATATGAGCCCCTCCAAACAGGTATGTGTAGTTTGTGATCATGAACAGACATTATCAACAGAGAGAGATAACAATAGACAGAAACAATTAAGCTGGATGTCTGGTTTAGCAAGGTAATACTGTATATGCAAATGTGTTAGAACTTAACAGTATTTATCAGTTTGTATCAGAATTGCAGGTTTCTCAGTAGAGAAACAATGGTTTGTTATTGGGTATGACCATTCCGAGACGAGTTTCAGACTTCGATATGGCTTGCACTTCACAGAACAGTTATTAAACTTCTGAACATAATCAATAATATTCCCCTGGTTTTCATCATCATCGTCTGTAAGACTGTTAATTTTATAATGACATTGTTTGCCTATTTCAGCATAACAAAAGACATCTCCAAACTGGGACTGAAGTTTCAGAAGGTACAAAGGCAAGACAGCCTATTCATGAAAAAGGTAGGTGGATTCACTGAAATTGGTAGTTTTGCACTGAAATATATCTGGTATGGTGTTTATTTAACTATTTTTTATTCGCCTGTTTGAAACAATTCGGTGTTATGTATATTGTATGGGCAGGTGGGTTCAGACGGCCATTGCAATAACTGAAGGTCTATTTGACAGAATGTATCCAGGTTCGCTTCTTATGTTTTTTGTGGCAAGAGGAAGAAGCCTCCTCATTTTATAATATTTCCATTGAGTTAGCAAGCAATGAATGAACCAACCAACCAACCAACCAACCAACCAACCAACCAACCAACCAACCAACCAACCAACCAACCAACCAACCAACCAACCAACCAACCAACCAACCAACCAACCAACCAACCAACCAACCAACCAACCAACCAACCAACCAACCAACCAACCAACCAACCAACCAACCAACCAACCAACCAACCAACCAACCAACCAACCAACCAACCAACCAACCAACCAACCAACCAACCAACCAACCAACCAACCAACCAACCAACCAACCAACCAACCAACCAACCAACCAACCAACCAACCAACCAACCAACCAACCAACCAACCAACCAACCAACCAACCAACCAACCAACCAACCACCACCAACCAACCAACCAACCAACCAACCAACCAACCAACCAACCAACCAACCAACCAACCAACCAACCAACCAACCAACCAACCAACCAACCAACCAACCAACCAACCAACCAACCAACCAACCAACCAACCAACCAACCAACCAACCAACCAACCAACCAACCAACCAACCAACCAACCAACCAACCAACCAACCAACCAACCACTTTATTTTACAAAATTACAGTGGAACATCTCTAAACTGAGCACCCTGGGGGACCTCTGAAGGTGTCAGATTATAGCTGTTCCATTATATTAAAAACACAATGTCTCTAAACCGAGTTAGAGAGGTTCCACTGTCAAAAAGGACAACCAATCAACCAAGTTTGATCCATTTCTACAGAATTAGAGCCGACCTACGTCGGTAGATGGACTTTAATGTGTTAAAAACCACAATCAACCAACCACTCCCTCCATTTCTCCCCAGAGCGGCATCCAGTTCTACTGGTACCTGCTAGAGAATATCCAGCTGGTGAGCAACAAGGTGGACAACTTCGAGGCTCTATACTGCACCATGTGCCTCATCGCACTCGAGATGGGCTGTAAGGAAATCCTCATCGAACTCATCCGACTCGCCCTCGACATGCAGGTATGTCGTGTGTGGTTATTTCTTTATATATGTTGTGACGGTTCAAATGAGTGGTAACAACATATACTTTCGAACAAAAATAGAGATAATAGCGAAAACAATTCTTAAATTTGTTGTACTACTGCAACAAGGTGGACAAATTTGAGGACCTATACTGCACCATGTGCCTCATCGCACTTGAGATGGGCTGTAAGGAAATCCTCGTCAAACTCATCCAACTCGCCCTCGACATGCAGGTATGTCGTGTGTAGTTTATTTCTTCTTAAAAATATATGTTACCACTCATTTGAACCGTCTCGTTTGGACGGTTCATATGAGTGGTAAGAACAATCAACATACACTTTCGAACAGAAATAGAGAAAATAGCAAAAGCAATTCTCCAAATTTTCATTCTACTGTAACAAGGTGGACAAAATCAAGGCCCTATACTGCACCATGTGTCTCATTGTGGTGTGGCCTTTGTGTTTGTTTTTATATGCCAGTTTGACAAAACATATGTTCGCCTTGTATATATATATATATATGGGTGGTGTGTGAGTGGGCACAGCTTATCCATGCAATAACTCAATTTCTGCTTCACAAACCAAATTTGGTATACATATTTGTCACGGCCAGAAGAAGAACCTACCGTATTTAGCCGTGTATTACGCGCATTTTTTCAGCCCCATTTTTAATCCAGAAGTCACCCTGCGCGTTATAAGTAGGAACATAAATTTCAAACATTTTTTTCAACTGATTTCTGCCAGTTTTACGCAAAGAAAACAAGCCCGGAAACGGAAATATCAATTTTTGACAGGTGTCCGCTATGACGTTTAAATACGCATAGTGTGAAACAAGAGAAAAGGAATCAATCGATATGAATGGGTGCGGTAAGTATAGATTGATGGTAAATTGGTATATTTTGGGATTTAATATAGCCAGGCTCGTAACATAAGAGGCTACGTGTATTAGAGGAAATTTACATGTTTTCTGTATTTACGCTGGTGTACCGATCTCATATCGGTCAAATGTTGCCTGTCGGGTATTGTTTGGTTGTACATTTTCAAAGTGACGTCACACGTCTGCCATTCTGTGAATAATTAATGAGGACAGATCATCTCAATCCCATAAGCGCTTGATGTAAGATTTTAGATGCTAAATCAAGCGTCGTGCACATTCAGATCGCATTCGGTAACACTCGGTAATGGTCGTTTTTCGTTGCTAGGTGCCGACTGACTGTGTTACTATTTTTGTAAAGTATTGATAAGTATTCACGCATCAATACCTTATGACATGTGCGACCAGCATAGCCCCTGATTCATCTGCGCATACACTGTATGGGGCTATGCTGGAATGTCGTATATTCAGGTAGTACCTATGTATATTGTTAAACCTAATCAATAAACAGTGAATACACATTATCTGTACCTACGTATATTCACGGTGGTCCACAGTGTCAATATTTGGCTGGGGGGAATTGTTTATGGCCCATTTCTCGTGTGCAGGTCACTAGTAGGGAGTTATTATTGCCTTGGGGAAGCAGTTTACACATGGCTAGCCTGCTGTGTGTTTGCGATTACGGGTAATTATGTTATACACGAATGGCAAATATGGTGGAATTATATACAACAAATTTCTTCGTAAGTAGGTTCAATAAGTTTATTACATCATGAATTTTTATTAAGCATATTAATGAGTAAATAACAATAAATATAACATACTTTTAGACAATATAAAGCCATAAAGCTGACCTTTGGCGATATTTTTCTCTTCGAGAGAGCCTAACAGCACACGTTCAGCATTGTGGATGTTAACTCGGAAATGCAATTTTCTTATACGTGACGGAATTTCCGCCGATTTTTTTTTTATTTACTTTTTTGTTGCGCGCTATAGACGCGAACTATTTTTTTCCCCCAAAATATAGATGCGCGTTGTGCACCATTGCGCGCAATACACAGCTAAATACGGTAATTGATTTTCAAAAGATTTCGTGGAGTTATCTCCCATAGTGACTATTTATAATTTTTGCGTTCTGTGTCCTTGTCCACGTGATAACTTCTAGATAGATCTTAACCAAATTTGGTATACATATTTATCATGACAAGAGAAAGAACCCTATTGCTTTTCGATAATTTATGAGTTATCTCCCATTGATGGCCATTTTAAATTTTGCATTCCATTCCGTAGCCATGTCAATGCAATACCTGCTAGTTTTACTTCACAGATCTTAACCAATTTCAGTATGCATGTTTATCATGACAACAGGATGAATTCTATTGATTTTCAAAGTTTTATGATTACCTGTATTTATCTAAAATGGTATAAACCTCCATGAACTACCACCTCTACACGAAGATGTGTTATAATATTGCAATGGACAATAAACAAAATACAACAATACAAGTATGGTCCCACCCACCCTTCAATGTTAAATGAAGTAGTCTTTGGAGGTTACGCATGTCAATGCTGTTGAACAAATGTAGATCCCCAGTCAGTCAATGTTAAGTGAATGTCATTAAGATGTCAAGGTGTGTTGTTTTCGAGCTCAGAGCTCCAGTGAAGGTGCGTAATTTTATCAATTTGGGGTGAAATTTTGTCATTTCTTCTCCAAAAATGGCAAGTTGGGAGTGCTTTAGAATCATCTCATTGAGATGATTCTAAAGCACTCACAACCTGCCATTTTTTATGGAGAAATAAGAAAGTTACCCCCAAATTACACACCTTAACTGGAGCGCTGGAGGTGCCTTGTATTTTAGGAGATTGTACTTATACATGATGAAGATACAGATTCGTGGGATGATGGGATAGAAATTTTGGTACTTTACTGTTTACTACCCATGGTTACCATGGCAATTGCCTCTCCAATGGCACGCCGCTCCGCAACAATTCCCTCACACTAAATGCACAATTAAACATGGTCGCACTATTGATACAAGACTCTAAGATTATAGATCTGTTGATTATAAATAAAAATGTTGTGTACAGGTGGCTGTGACTACAGAAATGAGGCTTATGAGATTTGTGACCAGTGTAGTTCCTGATCAAATAGCACACTTGTCTAGCCAGATAACGATCTCTATTGCTTTGTTAGAATAGAAGCATGATGGGTATTTCATTACAGTGCAGATCCTGATTGTGTGGCTGCACAGGCAGATCTGGATCTACACTGATTGCAAAACCCATAGGCCCTATTTCTCAAGTCACAGCCCCACATAAGTTGTGTATATCAGTAGCCTATTTCACCAACATTGCAAAGTATACTTTTCTAGCAAAGTATACTTTGAGGGAGAAATTTTCAATTTTAGGATAAATTTATTAATTTTTATTATACTGAATTTATTTCATTATCACAGCCATTTTGGCTGTGATAATGTAATAAATTCAGTATAATAATTCTGCATACTTTTAATCATCAAATATATGCAGTCTTTAGTTCTATATGAAATAATGCATTTCAGGAAAATTAAATGATTACTCCCTCTTTGCAATGTTGGTAAAATTGGCTACAGAAAACATATCGTTTTCCTGTTTATTCAGAAATTTGTGCACATTGAGTATTTTTTATCATTGTCTATGTGAAACAATATTAAGAACTTTCATCTTGCCATTTCTTACAAAATGTTTATGTTAGTGTATGTGTATGCATTATTAAATACACTAGTCATATATTTATGAAAAATGTATCACTGATACACATGAAACCATTACAGTAAAATACCGCACTTTAGTGAAATACTGCATTTTGTCTGCCCAAGACCAAGTCCTGCTTCTACCCCAATAATCAAGCTACTTTCAAAATACAGTTATACCGTTCTTTAAGACATAGAGCTCCAGATAATGTGCGTATTGGCGTATTTTACTCACTTATTTTAGCAGAATACGCATTGATTATCAAAAGTGGGAGTACAAAATACTCGCTGCAATATGAAAATACGCATTGATTTTCAAATAGAGTAAAATCTTGTAATAAAGTTGAAAAGTTCCTTGGTTGAGCTGGAAAAAGCAAACAGTTGCAGCTCAAATAAGTGAAATTTTAAATTTGTTTTATTTTTTTAATTATTTGTTCACTATTTAATAAGCAAGAAAATTAATACTACATTTGTAAAAGTAAAATACGGATTGAATTTGAAATATGGGGGTATAATACTCTTTAGATACACAGCTTATCTGGAGCTCTGCCTTAAAACCACCTTAAGTTAGCGACCTCCTTCGCTAAGCGACCAGCCATAGGCCATCCCTAGCATTTCTGAATATGGCTGTGAATGGAGAAATGGGGCTTATGGCAACCAGTGTAGACCCAGACCAGCATATGTACAGTGTGGTCAGGGTAGACACATACCAGACATAGACACCTACCAGGCCGTAGGTAGATGTTATTATTCCAGGAGTGAGACTGGCCACAAATCATGAAATGCTATGAGCCCCATTTCTCCCACCACAGTCACGTTATCGTCTATATGTCTAATGCTTTTGTTGTATCCTGCTGGCTAAATACTTGGTTGTACAACACTTTCAATCCCCAGCAAACGCACGCCATGTATTGTACCCTATTTGGTAGAAATTGAACGGGTCAGTTTTCCACTCTTCAATTGAGAAATGCCCATCAATTCTCATCATTTTGCAGCCTTATTAACGCTTAGAATGCGGGGAACGAAAAATGTCGTCTGCTGTTGTTTTATATTATGTGTTCTTTCTCAGTAGAAACATGGTTTGACATCACTTTAGAATCATTTCCTTTGGAAAAAATGAAAATATAAAATAAACAGCAGACGACAAAATTTAATTCAGCATTGTAAGGGTAAATATTGTAATAGTATGCATAGTAGTAATGAGTGCAAAAAAGTGATTGAGATATACACTGGCTGGAATTTATATAGACATCACAATGGTATTCCGGTTTACTTGCGACTGTGCATTGTATCCCGTCAACACAGTGCGTAGCCGTGAAACATTTTTGATATCCTGTCAATACGACCTAATCACTGCGTATGAATATGTGCGGTTGCCATACTAGTCGATTCTCCGGTTTTGAGGATGCGGCTTGTGCTTTTTAAAGCTATTTGTAATGTTCACGGGATAAATAGAATAGTAGGTTAGTGCCGTGAATGGGGAAAATCTGGCGCGGCACGGAAACAGGATGTGCTCGGTAGAGCCACGCCCATCCCATTTCCTAAGCCTTGCCAGATATTTTTTCCCATTCACGGCACTAACGTACTATTCTCTATCATCTATCTGAAATCAGTGGTCAAGTTATACACTGCTATCCATGTCCACAGTCTCTTGTATGATTCATACATGTTTGATATTACTGTTCTGTTTGATTTTGACATAACTCAATAATCCCTGGGAACAATTTTAATAGCGTAATAATCAGTAAAAATGGCTGACTAGTCATGAGGTTTTGATGTGCATACCCCCATGTCCCAATTTCCAAGGGTTATGTCAGGTTGCCAGCTAGGAGCTTCATATACCAATGCTATATAGGACACCCTACTGTTCACCCACCTCTAGTGTAACCCCAGGGTTTCTACAATGCTATTTCTTGTATAATTTTTTGTCTCACCCACGATAGTGGAAAGTGAGACATAGTGGTCACAATTTCGGCGTTGGCGTCCTCGTCCTCGTCTTCAACAATTTTACGTTGTCCAAATTTTGCATATCTCTTGATCCATTAGCTGCATCATTACCAAACTTCATCAATAACTTCCTCGCATTGATAGCTATCCATCCAGTGTCATTCAGGTGACCTTGACCTTCACATGGGTGACCTTAACCTTTGTGTCAATACTTTTGGACATGCGTCTAAATGTAGAATGCCTCCTGAACTGTTAGTCGGATCCTTTTCAACCTTCATCAATAGCTTCCTCACATCGATGGCTATCCATCCAGTGTCATTCGGATGACCTTGACCTTCACCTTGATTACCTTAACCTTTGTGTATTTAATTTTTGATGTGCGTCCAAATTTTGCATACCTCTTGATCCATTAGTTGGACCATTACCAAACTTTACCAATAGCTTCCTCACATTGATGGCTATCCACCCAGTGTCATTCGGGTCACCATGACCATGGTGACCTTGACATTGGTGTCAACAATTTTGGACGTACCTCCAAATGTTCATCCATTTGTCGGATCCTTACAAATCTTCATAAATAGCTTTGTCACATTGATGTCTATCCAACCAGTGTCATTCGGGTGACCATGGTGACCTTGAGCTTCGTGTCAACGATTTTGGACGTACGTCCAAATGTTGAATATCTCT
This sequence comes from Conchocele bisecta, assembly GCA_029237695.1. Taxonomy (NCBI): domain Eukaryota; kingdom Metazoa; phylum Mollusca; class Bivalvia; order Lucinida; family Thyasiridae; genus Conchocele; species Conchocele bisecta. The sequence continues at coordinate 39,561,018 of CM055268.1, forward strand.
CTAGTTGGATCATGACCAAACTTCATCAAATCAATAGCTTCCTCACATTGATAGCTATCCATCCAGTGTCATTCTGATCAATTTTGTGTCAATAATTTTGGATGTACAGTTAACTTCGTTTACTCAAAGTCCAGACTGATGAATATAATTTGAGTTAACAAAAATTTTAGTTAACCCTTAAACCGCTACACACGACAATTGTCATCTGCTGTTGCTTTTATATCTTGCCTTATTTGTCAATAAAAAGCATAGTTTGACAGCACTTCAACTTGAAGTGCTGTCAAAGCATGCTGTAACTTATTCTAAAGTGCTGTCAAAGAATGTTTTTGATGATAAAAATGGAAAATAGAAAATAACAGCGGACGACAAAAAATTAAGATAGCGGTGTAAGGGTTAGCAAAAGTTATTTATAGGAAATCATGTACTTGGGAGCAAGAATTTGACTAGTTATCAGTAGTTTGACTTCAGAGAGTTTGAGTTTAGACAGTGCTTCCAAATGTTGAATATCTCCTAATCCATTAGTTGGATCATTACCAAAGTTCACCAACAGCTTCCTCACTTTGATGGCTATCCACCCTGTATCATTTATGTGACCTTGACCTTGGTGACCATGACCTTCATAATTTTAGTGTGTTCACAAACTTTATGGTGGAGAAAAGTTGTTTCTCTTTCTGTTTCCTTTCACGCCGCTGTTTGATATTTCACACTTGCCTTGCTCTGAGTTCTCTATCATGCTATCACAATTCCATGATTATATGTATCAGTAGCCTATTTCATCAACATTGCAAAGTATACTTTACTAGCAAAGTATACTTTGAGGGAGAAATTTTCAATTTTATTATAAATTTATTAATTTTTATTTTACTGAATTTATTACATTATCACAGCCAATTTGGCTGTGATAATGTAATAAATTCAGTATAATAATTCTGCATACTTTTAATCATGAAATATATGCATTTGTTAGTTCTATTGAAATAATGCATTTCAGGAAAAATAAATGATTACTCCCTCAAAGTATACTTTGCTAGTAAAGTATACTTTGCAATGTTGATGAAATAGGCTACTGGTCTCCACTAATCCCAAGGTCAAGCATCACCAGTCGCTCTTCGTTGTCTTCTGACAACTCTTGCTTATGAACGGGCTGAAATGTGCGATTGATCCAATGAGAACTGGTTTATTTATAGGTTACGGTACTATAAGTGATTATCTTAGCAATTATGTTCTTTTCTTTTCAACTGTTTTTGTCGAGCCCACTTGTGGAAAGCGAGACATAGTGATCACAATGACGTCCGTGCGTCCGTGCGTGTGTCCATCCTTCCGAAATCTGCGTTAAAGTTTTAAAATACCTTATATCTCTGCAGTCCTAAGTCACATTGACTTAAAACTTCATATACTTATTAGTTATCATCCATATATTCATGCTGTATCCCACTCATGCGGCCCCTGTGCCCAAGGTCAAGGTCAAATGACTTAGTTTGTTTTTTGTCTTGTCTGGGGGCCGTTTCACTAAACTTTGTACGACTAAGATGTGCAAATTTAAGATCGTATCGGAATTTCAATTGATGGATTTACATTTATTGAGCATAGGCTGCATATGCAGCCTATACTCAATAAATGTAAATCCAATAATTCTTTACAAGAAAACAATGTTAATGTGAAATTTACAAACTATCATAGTTTTGAACTTATTAACATTTAGTGTTAACATTTTTGTTAGTGGGTACAGGCCATGGCTGGTGGCATCCATACGCCCCAGCTCACTTGCTCGAGTTAATTTTGAGCCAAGTCATGGCATTAATTCTAGTATGTGTCAAATTAAGTGTGAGTAATATACTAGCTTTTATCTGTTTACAGAATATCGCGGCCAACAACTTGAGTTTGCCATCGACCCACAAATGTGCGATCCACTCGCTGGTGGCCGCCTATCTCAACATTCTCTCGCAGCTCTCCGAGGTCCCCCAGCTGCGACAATACATCTACAGCGTAAGTCTTAGCGAATTTTTGTGGGCTACGATCTGACACCACTGGGCCTATTTGTGGCTGTGACTGAAGAAATGGGTTCATGGGTTTTGCGACCAGTGTAGATCCAGATCAGGGTCTGATGCGGACGCACAGTCTGGTCAGGATCACACTGTTCGCCATTGCATCAATGAAACACAAAATATAGATCAGTATCAGGCTACAGGAGTGAGATGGGTCACAAATACTATATTCTAGCCACATTTCAGCTCTTGCCAGCGTAGATTATGATTCTGAACATCCTGTGTGACCAACGTTTACTTCATGGCGTCCATCATGTGCAAAGTGTATGTTTGCCGATTGAATTTCGAAGATCCTGATCAAACTGTTTATCATGTAGATTCATGAAAAATAAGTTTTTTACACATATTAACTTGTACATCATTAACTTATTATCTATTATTTCTGTTCAAAATATTCATTTTTGACTAATTTACATTTACATCAATGTTGGTCACAAAATGCCACTTCCGCCTATCGTCACAGAAGGCGTATCTGCAACTTTTGTCCAGATATATTTCCTTATATATCTATCTAACAAATATACAAAGTTCAGTAACCGAAGGTCGAAACTACCACTTATGACTTTCTGCGATTACTTTATTGGGTAATAACTTGAGCCCCTTATGAGTACGGGTACCAGGCCAAAAGTTGCTCAATCGCTTAAAGTGGCTGTGTCTCAGATGGTACCTCCAAATAAGCATTTCACAAAAACACTTGAGATATATCACTGGATATTGTATGAATACAGTCGCAACTTGTTTTTGGTCATAAACATGCGTTTGTGGGTTAATTATCTCATTTGCATATTAAGTTGAGGAAATTCCATGCTCAGTTTAACTTTGCAGTATCTTGAAACACCCAATATTGGGTGTTTCAAGATACTGCAAAGTTAAACTGAGCATGGAATTTACCTCGACGCAATTCTTTCTCATGTTACCACTGATTACTACTTAACTGCAGTTATAACAAAAAGATAAACTTGTTTGAAGTGCTTCAAAACTTGTATTACAATATATGGTCAGCATTGCACACTTCCATATAATCGCCATATTAACACTGTAATACCTTAACACATAATGTACTCACATGGTTATAATAAATAACCAAATTTAAAAATGTGAGAACTGAATGTTATCTGTAGTAGTTGGTGACATAGTGTCTAGTCAAAGCAAGGCAATAAAAAATTGTTTTTCATGTGTCCATCCACGTTAAAGTTTTTGGGTACCCATTATCTCTGTAACGTAACTGTCAAACTTCATATACTTCCTTATCAACATCTATATTTTCATTCCATACCACACCCATGTGGCCTTCATGTACAAGGTCAGTGTCAAATTACTTTGAAATTTGCGTTAACGTTTTTTAAATATTTGCGTTAAAGTTTTTATTTGTCAGTCCAGGCAGCGGCCGAGGGTATACATGAGCCCCTGCTCACTTTCTCTAGTTTTTTACTTTCTCTCAGATCACTCACAGGGGCAAATATATTCAGGAAACCAATACAAATTTACAGTTAAATGCTTTTTTTCGGTGGGTTTCATCCTTCCCGATATCCTTCGTTTGGCCCTCAGGTATATTTTTGGCTTCCTTGTTACTTGAGAGTTGAATCCGGTTATACCCATTATAAAAGTAGTAATATTAGTACTAATCACATTACTTTTAGGGAGTGGGACTAAGTGACTCTGGTGTAGTGAGGATCGGGAACCAGATCAGGTTATTCTAATTTCAGGGCTGAAATATATTTTTTCTGTAAATATTCTGAGTTTGGGATTTTCCCGCATTGGTATAGATGAAATATGGGATTCGACCCATTAACCCGGCCTAAAATGATCTTAGCTTTTGACAGGCCGTTAAACACCACTAAATCAAATCAATTCCTCCACAGGTAATTGAGCTGAGGAAGAAGGAGGCGCCTCAAATGCTTCCTGACTTTGCTTTCAACCGCAGTAACCGGCCTCACAGGTACGATGGCAACCAGTATGTGGCTGTGACTGGAGGAATGGGGTTTATGGGTTTTGCGAACAGTGTAGATCCAGATTCCATCAATGAAACACCCGTCCTGCTTCTAGCAAGTAATATATCTTGTTATCAGGCTACAGGAATGTGTTAAATTGTCACAAATCCCATAAACCCCATTTCTCCAGTCACAGCCACATATTTGATTGACATTACTTCTTTCTCAATGTTGTCAAAATCGTGTAGAAATGTATAGAATGTCCTTTTATTAGCCAGGTTTTTTGAAAAAAAATCCAGGCTGTTGGATTGGCGAAAGCCGGGCGGGCGGGCGCGGGCGGGGCGGGCGGGCGGGCGGGCGGGCGGGCGGGCGGCGGGCGTGCGCGGCGGGCGGGCGGGCTGGCGGGCGGGCGGGTCGGGCGGCGGGCGCTCACAATCAATGTTAAGTTTTCGTGTTTGAGTCCATTTCTTTGGTACTGTACCACCTAGGACCACCAAACTTTCACAGCTTCATAATCAAGGGGTGCACACCACATATCACTATCCAACATCTTACTTTTTTTTGAACTTGACCCATTTTTTCCGCGCAGTCGACTTACCCATTTTCAATGTTAAGTTTTCGCGTTTACAATGTTAAGTTTTCGTGTTTAAGTCCATTTCTTTGGTACTGTACCACCTAGGACCACCAAACTTTCACAGCTTCATAAACAAGGGATGCCTACCACATACAACTATCCAACATGTGACCATTTTTTAGCCAGGTTTTTTTAACTGACCCATTTTTTCCGCGCAGTCGACTTAGCCATTTTCAATGTTAAGTTTTCGCGTTTACAATGTTAAGTTTTCGTGTTTAAGTCCATTTCTTTGGTACTGTACCACCTAGGACCACCAAACTTTCACAGCTTCATAACCAAGGGGTGCCTTACCAAGGGATACAACTATCCAACATGTGACCATTTTTTTACCTTCACCTATTATTTCTACGTAATTGACTTAGCCATTTTCAACGTTAACTTTTTAACGTACGTCTGGTTAAGTTTTTTGGTTAAACTTGTTTGTTATACTATATCTCTGCAACTGCTTCACCCATTACCTTGATACTTCACATGGGTGTTTATCATCATTGTCGCACCCGCTTGCGGAAAGCGCGATATCGTCGGCATTTTGGCATACGTCCGTCCGTCCGTGTGTCCGGTTAAAGTTTTTTCGTTAAAGTTTTTCCATCTACTATATCTATTTTTTTAGTGTCCATGCCTCGCCCCAAGGCGCGACATGCAGGCCACGGCCATCTAGTCTACAAAAAGTGGGTATAATTATGTTATCCAAGTGTCCATGCTTGGGAAAAACCTGGCCTTCGTGGCTTTGCCTCGTTTCTTGTTGGAGTTTTATTGGGGTATGGGATCACATGGTTTCCAATTGAATAGAAACAAAATTGCTACTCCGCTCCATACCTCTCGCGAGGGTAGCAATTTAACCCCATCTCTTTACTGTAACACATGGAAGAGTGATTTTTGCAATCGGTTATGCGGCGTGTTTGATATGTTAGCAATATAAAACTGTCAAAGCTGTATCAATAAATTATTAATAAAGAACATACACATGATACACATGCAGAAGTTGGTTATATTACCGTGTCAAGGTGTTTATCTGACATTTACATGTTATCTTGTAAGCTTCATTTCGTTATGTTGGATGTTGAACAACAAGAGAAAATTTGTCTTTCATGGGAAAATGATTTCCCTGTTCTATTATGTTTTGGCAATTTACTAGTTCTACATCAAAGATTATTTTTTTAAAGGTATAAAATATACAGTTTACTAAATTTTGACCTACATGCAACAGGTTTGTGTATGCACTTCAGTTGCTCACATTTTTTGAATGGATTAAAAATGTTGCCGTAGATAACATACTGGAGGCAAATTATTGTAGCTGGGTTTCCATTAGTTTCCGAACAACGTTTTCCGACGTGAAGTAATTTTTGATAACATTTTTACAGATTTTTTTTAAATTCTCCTAATAAACAGACATATTTTTATGATATATAGCAAATCAAAGATGATGACTTAGTGTTTCATGGTAGCAAATAAAAGTTTTTTTTACAAAATTTGTATAACTTTCGCAAAGAATTGTGTACTATTTATTTCTTATATTCACATGCTCTAGATTTTTATTTACATTGATGGTAACCAATTCTTCGTCAACATTTCAGTTATAGGATTAACCCTTACACCGCTACTCACAACAATTGTCGTCTGCTGTTGCTTTTATATCTTTCCTTATTTCTCAATAAAAACATGGTTTGACAGCACTTCATAATCATTTCCAACGGAAATGATTCTGAATTGCTGTCAAACCATGTTGTAAATTATTCTAAAGTGCAGTCAAAGCATGTTTTTGATGATAAAAAATGGAAAATAGAAAATAAACAACAGACGACAAAAAAAATAAGATAGCGGTCTAAGGGTTAAAAGAAACTGTACAATAAAGGCCAACTGTTTCACATTTGCTGCGATATGTTTCATAAAAATCTTTCATTCCGTTAAAAAGATATTAAAGGACATCTGCTGTTAATTTATCCAAAGACACGCCATTCTGAAACCACGTGATCCGACACCCTGGTAATACCACTCATCTGCACAGATTAACTTCAATGCATTTTGTAGATCAATATCTTCATACTGTTTTTCTTTCCAAATATCATTAAAATAGGAACAGAACAAATTTGTTATTAAAAATTAAAGTGGGAAAAAAATAGATTTAATTGCAGTTTTGTTAGGCGCTTTTGACAATGTTGCAAACTGTTAACCTCATTTTTCACAATTATCAGTTTACATGTACAGTATTTATTCCAATAGTAGCCCCCTCTCTAATAGTAGCCCCCTCTCTAATAGTAGCCCCTCTCCCATATTTGCATTCTAAATATGTTATTTTTACATACAAAAATCATTTAAAACTTTGTAAACTTTGTGAAAATAACATATTTTGATCCTAATTTCTCCATTTTCATCCCCACGAATTGCATAGCCCCAGGGGCATTTATTAGAATAAATACGGTAGGTTGCTAGTAACACAACATTAATGAGCCAGTGCATGCAGATGACCATCTCCTCTCGTTACATCGGAAGTTGACGAAATGTTCAGAGCAAATTCGGAATTCTATTCCGTATTTCCTCTGAACAGTTCATCAACTTTTGACATGTCTTGACAACATGTTGTGATCTACACGAGTCATGCTGGCTCAAGTCTCAACCACTTTAGTGGGAAATGAGTCTTGGTGTTCACAATTCTGGAGGCATCAGCGATAACCTAGGCAGCAATGATTTCGTATATACATCCAAATATTTTGCACATTGCCCGATTTGTTAGTCTCATCTTTACCAGTCTTCATCAGTGGCTTTGTCAAATTGATGTCTAACCACCCTGTGTCTGTCAGGTGACCTTGACTTTTTCAAGGTTAGACACTTAGGTGATTGCCAGACGCCCGTTTCACTAAACTTTGTACGAAGAAAATGTTTGTACAAAAATTTGTATAAATTCTCTTTACATATTAACCCTTAGACCGCTACTCACAACAATTGTCGTCTGCTGTTGCTTTTATATCTTGCCTTATTCCTCAATAAAAACATGTTTTGACAGCACTTCAGAATCATTTCCAATGGAAATGATTCTGAAATGCTGTCAAAGCATGTTGTAAATTATTCTAAAGTGCTGTCGAAGCATGTTTTTTATGATAAAAATGGAACATAGAAAATAAACAGCAGACGACAACAAAATTAAGATATCGGTCTAAGGGTTAACGTGGTTCTGTAATGTTACTTTTTTTGTTGTTGTCTGCTGTTTATTTTCTATTTGCCATTTTCATCATCAAAAACATGATTTAAGCCTAACCCTCAGGGTTTTCATGTAAAGAAAACAGACAATGGGTACCACTATACAGGTCTGTAGTGTTGAAAGTTAATGTTTCTATCCATTTGAGCACCAACTCTCCCTATATTCCTGCCTCTATCATCGCACATAATATGTGCCTGTGATTGGAGAAAATGGGCTTTGTGAACAGTCTCTTCTATTCTTCTAGCATACACTGCTAGCACAGAGTATTAACCTGATTGGGTGGGTGGGTGGTGGGAGCATGTGATGGGTAATTTAACGATCAGAATTCATCCTTACCAGTATCCCAAACAGAGACCTGGTTTGGCCCTCAGAGAGACCTCTTTGACATTCTTGTACGTGAGGGTTTAATCTGGTTATACCCCTTGTATGAATACTATGATTCCTAATCCTATTACTTTTAGGGGACGGGGCCAAATGACTTTGGTGTGGTATTGACCTGGCACCAGGTCGGGTTATTCTAATTTCAGAGCGGAATATATTTTTATTTTGGTGCAAATATTCTGATTTTGGGATTTTCTCCCCAATCCCGCAGGTTACATGCGGGATCGAACCCGATGGCCCAGCTTTAAATGACCATAGCTGTTGATAGGCTGTTAAACACCAATAAATCAAATCCATTCACTATAAATGTGTCTACATGCATTGTAAATATATTTTCCTATTTTGTATCACATACGTGACTCATTTGGACGATACAGGGATTATCGAGTTAGCAACCAGTGTAAACCCAGTCTGCTATTTAGTAACCCTTACACTGCTACATTCAATTTTGTTGTCTGCTGTTTATTTTCCAATTTTCTTTGAATATCTCTTGATCCATTAGTTGGATCATTACCAAACTTCACCAATAACTCACTTTGATGGCTATCCACCCAGTCGTTTCTGTGATCTTGACCTCGGTGACCCTGACCTTTGTTTCAAAAAATTTGAACTTCCTCATACTGTGACCTTGACCTTGGTGACGTTGGCCTTCATGGTGATCGCCTCGTTTAGTGGGTGAGACACTCCGCGGCCTTGTTGTGTGTAGCAGTCTAAAGGTTACTTGTGCGTTTCTGGTGAAATATTTACATCAGAAGCTACACTCAATCAGCCCATTTTTGTTTCGTCGAGACACACATACACTTTTCGATAGCGTAGGATGAGTATCATGAACACTGCTAAACAGAAACTCACCATTTCCTATTTGGGCCCCTGGCTGAGAAAAAGTTACCGTATAACATTTCAACATCCGTAGGTCATATCGACCTTGAACATTCACACCATCGGATTGATTAGCTGAGAACAATAAGTCCCTTCAGTGACAATGGCGACCAGTGTATCCCCTGATCAGACTGCAAGGATGCACAGGCTGATGTGTGGCTACACTGGCCTCAGATGTCGTACGTATATGTGGCTGTGACTGGAGAAATGGGCTTGTGGGTTTTGCGACCAGTGTAGATCCAGATCAGCCTGTGCATCCGCACAGTCCGATCAGGATCTACACTGTTCGCCATTCCACACTCATAACGCTTCTAACAAGCAATGTAGATTGTTGTATACAGAGGACATGTATGTAGATTGTTCTATATAGATGACATGTAGATTGTTGTATATAGATGACATGTAGATTGTTGTATATAGATGACATGTATATAGATTGTTGTATATATATGACATGTAGATTATTGTATATAGATGAAATGTATGTAGATTGTTGTATATAGATGACATGTATGTAGATTGGTGTATATATATGACATGTATGTAGATTGTTGTATATAGATGACATGTATGTAGATTGTTGTATATAGATGACATGCATGTAGATTGTTGTATATAGATGACATGTAGATTGTTGTATATAGATGACATGTATGTAGATTGTTGTATATAGATGACATGTATGTAGATTGTTGTATATAGATGACATGTATGTATATTGTTGTATATATATGACATGTAGATTGTTGTATATAGATGAAATGTATGTAGATTGTTGTATATAGATGACATGTAGATTGTTGTATATAGATGAATGTATGTAGATTGTTGTATATAGATGACATGTAGATTGTTGTATATAGATGACATGTATGTAGATTGTTGTATATAGATGACATGTATCTATATTGGTGTATATATGACATGTATGTAGATTGTTGTATATATATGACATGTAGATTGTTGTATATAGATGAAATGTATGTAGATTGTTGTATATAGATGACAATGTATGTATATTGGTGTATATATATGACATGTATGTATATTGTTGTATATATATGACATGTATGCATATTGTTGTATATATGACATGTATGTAGATTGTTGTATATAGATGACATGTATGTAGATTGTTGTATAGATGACATGTATGTAGATTGTTGTATATAGATGACATGTTTGTATATTGTTGTATATAGATGGCATGTATGTATTTTGTTGTATATAGATGGCATGTATGTATTTTGTTGTATATAGATGACATGTAGGTAGATTGTTGTATATAGATGACATGTAGATTGTTGTATATAGATGACATGTATGTATATTGTTGTATATAGATGACATGTATGTATATTGGTGTATATATGACATGTATGTAGATTGTTGTATATAGATGACATGTAGATTGTTGTATATAGATGAAATGTATGTATATTGTTGTATATAGATGACAATGTATGTAGATTGGTGTATACATATGACATGTATGTAGATTGTTGTATATAGATGACATGTATGTAGATTGTTGTATATAGATGACATGTATGTAGATTGTTGTATATAGATGACATGTATGTATTTTGTTGTATATAGGTGACATGTAGGTAGATTGTTGTTTATAGATGACATGTAGATTGTTGTATATAGATGACATGTATGTAGATTGTTGTATATAGATGACATGTATGTATATTGGTGTATATAGATGACATGTATGTAGATTGTTGTATATAGATGACAATGTATGTATATTGGTGTATATATATGACATGTATGTATATTGTTGTATATAGATGACATGTATGCATATTGTTGTATATATGACATGTATGTAGATTGTTGTATATAGATGACATGTATGTAGATTGATGTGGATTGTTGTATATAGATGACATGTTTGTATATTGTTGTATATAGATGACATGTATGTAGATTGATGTGGATTGTTGTATATAGATGACATGTTTGTATATTGTTGTATATAGATGACATGTATGTATTTTGTTGTATATAGGTGACATGTAGGTAGATTGTTGTTTATAGATGACATGTAGATTGTTGTATATAGATGACATGTATGTAGATTGTTGTATATAGATGACATGTATGTATATTGTTGTATATAGATGACATGTATGTAGATTGATGTGGATTGTTGTATATAGATGACATGTTTGTATATTGTTGTATATAGATGACATGTATGTATTTTGTTGTATATAGGTGACATGTAGGTAGATTGTTGTTTATAGATGACATGTAGATTGTTGTATATAGATGACATGTATGTATATTGTTGTATATAGATGACATGTATGTATATTGGTGTATATAGATGACATGTATGTAGATTGTTGTATATAGATGACATGTATGTATATTGTTGTATATAGATGACATGTATGTATATTGGTGTATATAGATGACATGTATGTAGATTGTTGTATATAGATGACATGTATGTATGGTGTATATAGATGACATGTTTGTATATTGGTGTATATATTATGACATGTATGTATATTGTTGTATATAGATGACATGTATGCATAGTGTTGTATATATGACATGTATGTAGATTGTTGTATATAGATGACATGTATGTAGATTGGTGTATACAGATGACATGTATGTAGATTGTTGTATAGATGACATGTATGTAGATTGTTGTATATAGATGACATGTTTGTATATTGTTGTATATAGATGGCATGTATGTAGTTTGTTGTATATAGATGACATGTAGGTAGATTGTTGTATATAGATGACATGTAGATTGTTGTATATAGATGACATGTATGTAGATTGTTGTATATAGATGACATGTATGTATATTGGTGTATACATATGACATGTATGTAGATTGTTGTATATAGATGACATGTATGTAGATTGTTGTATATAGATGACATGTATGTATTTTGTTGTATATAGGTGACATGTAGGTAGATTGTTGTTTATAGATGACATGTAGATTGTTGTATATAGATGACATGTATGTAGATTGTTGTATATAGATGACATGTATGTATATTGGTGTATATAGATGACATGTATGTAGATTGTTGTATATAGATGACAATGTATGTATATTGGTGTATATATATGACATGTATGTATATTGTTGTATATAGATGACATGTATGCATATTGTTGTATATATGACATGTATGTAGATTGTTGTATATAGATGACATGTATGTAGATTGATGTGGATTGTTGTATATAGATGACATGTTTGTATATTGTTGTATATAGATGACATGTATGTAGATTGATGTGGATTGTTGTATAGATGACATGTTTGGTATATTGTATTTTTGTTATATAGATGACATGTATGTATTTTGTTGTATATAGGTGACATGTAGGTAGATTGTTGTTTATAGATGACATGTAGATTGTTGTATATAGATGACATGTATGTAGATTGTTGTATATAGATGACATGTATGTATATTGTTGTATATAGATGACATGTATGTAGATTGATGTGGATTGTTGTATATAGATGACATGTTTGTATATTGTTGTATATAGATGACATGTGTATGTTGTATATAGGTGACATGTAGGTAGATTGTTGTTTATAGATGACATGTAGATTGTTGTATATAGATGACATGTATGTATATTGTTGTATATAGATGACATGTATGTATATTGGTGTATATAGATGACATGTATGTAGATTGTTGTATATAGATGACATGTATGTATATTGTTGTATATAGATGACATGTATGTATATTGGTGTATATAGATGACATGTATGTAGATTGTTGTATATAGATGACATGTATGTATATTGGTGTATATAGATGACATGTATGTATATTGGTGTATATATATGACATGTATGTATATTGTTGTATATAGATGACATGTATGCATAGTGTTGTATATATGACATGTATGTAGATTGTTGTATATAGATGACATGTATGTAGATTGGTGTATACAGATGACATGTATGTAGATTGTTGTATAGATGACATGTATGTAGATTGTTGTATATAGATGACATGTTTGTATATTGTTGTATATAGATGGCATGTATGTATTTTGTTGTATATAGATGACATGTAGGTAGATTGTTGTATATAGATGACATGTAGATTGTTGTATATAGATGACATGTATGTAGATTGTTGTATATAGATGACATGTTTGTATATTGTTGTATATAGATGGCATGTATGTATTTTGTTGTATATAGATGACATGTAGGTAGATTGTTGTATATAGATGAAATGTATGTAGATTGTTGTATATAGATGACAATGTATGTAGATTGGTGTATACATATGACATGTATGTAGATTGTTGTATATAGATGACATGTATGTAGATTGTTGTATATATATGACAATGTATGTAGATTGGTGTATATATATGACATGCATGTAGATTGTTGTATATAGATGACATGTATGTAGATTGTTGTATATAGATGACATGCATGTAGATTGTTGTATATAGATGACATGTATATTGTTGTATATAGATGACAATGTATGTAGATTGGTGTATACATATGACATGTATGTAGATTGTTGTATATAGATGACATGTATGTAGATTGTTGTATATAGATGACAATGTATGTAGATTGGTGTATATATATGACATGCATGTAGATTGTTGTATATAGATGACATGTATGTAGATTGTTGTATATAGATGACATGCATGTAGATTGTTGTATATAGATGACATGTATATTGTTGTATATAGATGACATGTATGTGGATTGTTGTACATGTTTGTATATTGTTGTATATAGATGACATGTATGTATTTTGTTGTATATAGATGACATGTAGGTAGATTGTTGTTTATAGATGACATGTATATTGTTGTATATAGATGACATGTATGTAGATTGTTGTATATAGATGACATGTATATTGTTGTATATAGATGACATGTATGTGGATTGTTGTATATAGATGACATGTTTGTATATTGTTGTATATAGATGACATGTATGTATTTTGTTGTATATAGATGACATGTAGGTAGATTGTTGTTTATAGATGACATGTATATTGTTGTATATAGATGACATGTATGTGGATTGTTGTATATAGATGACATGTTTGTATATTGTTGTATATAGATGACATGTATGTATTTTGTTGTATATAGATGACATGTAGGTAGATTGTTGTTTATAGATGACATGTATATTGTTGTATATAGATGACATGTATGTGGATTGTTGTATATATATGACATGTATGTATATTGTTGTATATAGATGACATGTATGTAGATTGATGTGGATTGTTGTATATAGATGACATGTTTGTATATTGTTGTATATAGATGACATGTATGTATTTTGTTGTATATAGGTGACATGTAGGTAGATTGTTGTTTATAGATGACATGTAGATTGTTGTATATAGATGACATGTATGTATATTGTTGTATATAGATGACATGTATGTATATTGGTGTATATAAATGACATGTATGTAGATTGTTGTATATAGATGACATGTAGATTGTTGTATATAGGTGACATGTAGGTAGATTGTTGTTTATAGATGACATGTAGATTGTTGTATATAGATGACATGTATGTAGATTGTTGTATATAGATGACATGTATGTATATTGGTGTATATAGATGACATGTATGTAGATTGTTGTATATAGATGACATGTAGATTGTTGTATATAGATGAAATGTATGTAGATTGTTGTATATAGATGACAATGTATGTAGATTGGTGTATATAGATGACATGTATGTAGATTGTTGTATATAGATGACATGTAGATTGTTGTATATAGATGAAATGTATGTAGATTGTTGTATATAGATGACAATGTATGTAGATTGGTGTATATATGACATGTATGTAGATTGTTGTATGTAGATTGTTGTATATAGATGACATGTATGTATATTGTTGTATATAGATGACATGTATGTATATTGTTGTATATAGATGACATGTATGTAGATTGTTGTATGTAGATTGTTGTATATAGATGACATGTATGTATATTGTTGTATATAGTGACATGTTTGTATATTGTTGTATATAGATGACATGTATGTAGATTGTTGTATATATATATTATACAACAATCTACATACATGTCATTATATACAATATAACAAACATGTCAATCTATATAACAACAATATACATACATGTCATCTATATACAAAACAATATATATTATATATATATATATATATATATAATAAGTTATATAATATATATATATATATATATGACATTTAGTTAATGTTGTATATAGACGACATGTATGTAGATTGTTGTATATAGATGACATGTATGTATGTCGTTGTATATAGATGACATGTAGATTGTTGTATATAGATGACATGTATGCAAATAAAAATAAATTGGGAAACTTGTGGATTATAAATAGTTCAAAAATAGAAAATGACAAATATATCATGAATATGTCTTGTAATCTCATTAATGGAATTTCATTAGAATTGTGTCTTCCTGACTCAATTCTAATGAAATTCCCAGACATATTTGCAGACAGAAATAAGACCTCCTAATTTGTTGACTGTTTTGTTTACCGCTAATATGCAAAGAGTTAAGCTAAACTAAATGTGGTAAGGTATCATTTACACCTATATTTTACCTTACTGTTGAATGGACATAAAAACCCAATCAATCAAAAGCCTTCTCAGCCAACGGCCCATTATGATTAACACTTACCCCTTTGTATACAATGATCTAGCAATGGCAGCCAATTGGAGAGGTCAGTACATTAGGGGAGATAATCAAGTTTGCCCCTTCTGCTACTAACCCATTCAATTCTATTCATTTAGTCTCGTATAATGTAGTTATATTGCCTAATATTTTGAACTCGCTTATTTATACCCCCACAATGAGTTGTGGGGGGTATACTGGAGATATGTTGTCCCGTGCGTCCGTGCGTCCGTGCGTCCGTGCATACGTCCGTCACTTAACTTAACATCAGAGAAATAGGTTATATCTTCTATTTCCTTCATCTAAAATGTTTAATATTTCACATATGCATTCCTTAAGGCTCTACTCCCAAGGTCAAGGTCAAATACTTAGTCTCTTTACAAAACTTAACATCAGAGAAATATGTTATAACTTCTATTTCCTTCATCTAAAATGCTTAATATTTCACACATGCATTCCTGTAAGGCTCTACTAGCATACTGCGCCAAATCCACGACCGTCCAACCCCCGCTGATCCCAAGGTCAAGTTCAAATACTTTGTCTCTTTACAAAACTTAACATCAGAGAAATAAAGTTATAACTTTTATTTCCTTCTTTGAAAATTCTTAATATTTCACTCGTGCATTCCTCTAAGGTTGTACTATCATGCTGTGACAAATCCATGACCGTCCAGCCCCAGCTAATCCCAAGGTCAAGGTCACATACTTAGTCTCTTTACAAAACTTAACATCAGAGAAATATGTTATAACTTCTATTTCGTTGCTCGGATCTGCTTCACATTTCACACATGCCTTGCTCCAATGGACCTCTACCACCATGTGACAAATTCACATTTGTGCCACCCCCTCCCAGAGTCAAGGTCACAAGCCCACACACTTGGATGTTTTTTTTACATATTTAGGGGTACCTGGGCCCATGCAGGGGTATTCCGTAAGCCTCGCTCATTGACCAATCTCATTCCATCTTCCTAATAAGTGCAAATGACTGGCACTGTAACCCTTACAATGCTGAATTAAATTGTGTCGTCTGCTGTTTACTTTATATTTTCCAGTTTATATTTTCCAAAACATGCTTTGACAGAACTTTAGAATCATTTTCCAATGGAAATGATTCTGCTGAAGTGCTGCCAGACCATGTTTTTATTGAGAAAAAGCCAAAATTTCAGACAACAGCAGACAACAGTTTTTGTTTCCCGCATTCTAAAGGATAATAGACCAGTCTTATAAATAGGTTACCGAAAATCACAAGTAACCTCCCATGTATATATTTCATTCTGTAGCACATGCATGCTTCTCATGGTTACGGTTCTGTGAAATTTATGTTAACGTTCGTAACATTTGCGCAAGTCGAATTGAACTGAATTTTCGTGTATTTGTTTATCAATAGTTTATCAACTGCACAGGTGACCCATTTCCCAAGGTAAAATGACTTAAGTTAATTCTTTTGCACTAAGATAATATGACTTCATATGCTTATTTATAATCATCTATATATACACCTGCAGTGAATTTGATTGGCTGGCTGCATCACCGTAATTATTTATTTGTATTATGCGCTAACGTTACACCAAACGAACAACATGATGTTCCTAATGACATGACAAGCAACGATGTACGTTGACGTCACCATGTTTTAGACGTCATTTTATGTGCCAGTGCCTCAGTAAAATCACTGTAATGTGCTCCCGCTTAGTAATATGCAGTGCTTACAAAGAACGAGAACATATAATTTGTGATATTTTTAATAAATATATTGCTAGTATTAAAACTTTTCCATGTGAAGATTTTTCAACTGCATGCAAAACTAGTCAATGGTGTCTTCTCACTGAAACATATCGGATATCTCCAAGTTTGTTGCTATTTAGAGTTTGAAACGTGTGAATAACAGAATCTCAAACTCCATTTGATATGAAACAAGTCGGCATACATTGCGCTTGACTTGTTTCATAAATCAAATGGAACCTTGTTTGAGACCTTCTATATATTCTATTTGTTACATCAGCTATAAGTTTCATCCCTTTTATAGTTACATTACCTAATATTTCCATCTTGCTCTGCAGCTATAATGTGCTAGATCCAGATTCTAGTATTCACGATGCTTACGAGCTTACTGACTTTGACACCGAGTGAGTATATTAAAACATGTTTGCTCGGCATCAATATTTAGTACCATACACTAGTTCATGTTTAATGTTATTGCCGCATATCCTCTTGAGATAATATGTGCCCATCATTAACCCATTAAGGCTGGATACAATTAGGTAGTATGAAACTTCTGAGAATATTTTTGTTCGCCATTTTCTTTATTTCTTCTCGAAAGTATATGTTGTAACCACTCATCTGAACCATCTTGGCGAGACGGTTCAGATGAGTGGTAACAACCTATATTTTTATGGAGAAATAATCACAATAATCATATTTTTGTTAGTAAAACGTACTGTATCAATAGATTTCAATGGCTTACAGTATTATCGGTGTGTCATTAACCCATTATAGGCTGGATACAATTACAGTAGTACGAAACTTCTGAGAATATTTTTGTTCGCCATTTTCTTTATTTCTTCTCAAAAGTATATGAGATTTCAATGGGTTACAGTATTATTGGTGTGCAATTTACTATATATTTCAATGGGTTACAGTATTATTGGTGTGCAATTTACTATATACTTCAATGGGTTACAGTGTTATTGGTGTGCAATTTACTATATATTTCAATGGGTTACAGTATTATTGGTGTGCAATTTACTATATATTTCAATGGGTTACAGTATTATTGGTGTGCAATTTACTATATTTCAATGGGTTACAGTGTTATTGGTGTGCAATTTTACTATATATTTCAATGGTTACAGTATTATTGGTGTGCAATTTACTATATACTTCAATGGGTTACAGTGTTATTGGTGTGCAATTTACTATATATTTCAATGGGTTACAGTGTCATTGGTGTGCAATTTACTATATATTTCAATGGGTTACAGTATTATTGGTGTGCAATTTACTATATATTTCAATGGGTTACAGTGTTATTGGTGTGCAATTTACTATATATTTCAATGGGTTACAGTATTGGTGTGCAATTTACTATATATTTCAATGGGTTACAGTGTTATTGGTGTGCAATTTACTATATACTTCAATGGGTTACAGTGTTATTGGTGTGCAATTTACTATATATTTCAATGGGTTACAGTGTTATTGGTGTGCAATTTACTATATACTTCAATGGGTTACAGTGTTATTGGTGTGCAATTTACTATATATTTCAATGGGTTACAGTGTTATTGGTGTGCAATTTACTCTATATTTCAATGGGTTACAGTATTATTGGTGTGCAATTTACTATATCAATGGGTTACAGTATTATTGGTGTGCAATTTTACTATATATTTCAATGGGTTACAGTGTTAGTGTGTGCAATTTACTATATATTTCAATAGGTTACAGTGTTATTGGTGTGCAATTTACTATATATTTCAATGGGTTACAGTGTTATTGGTGTGCAATTTACTATATATTTCAATGGGTTACAGTATTATTGGTGTGCAATTTACTATATATTTCAATGGGTTACAGTGTTATTGGTGTGCAATTTACTATATATTTCCCATAACTGTATTATATATCATGTACTGATGTTTCCTCTAGAATCGGGAATTTCCATAAGTTTTGACTAATTCTTGCCAAACATTGCACATGATATTAGTGATCAGCTATATTATCTCAAGGGTAGGCTGAATTATAACATGTGACCTGGGACAACAAAAAATAAGTTATTGTGTTTTCAACCAGTGTTGCGCCTGATCAGCTAGTACACTCATACAACCTGTTACGGATCTAAACTGTTTGTTAGAAGCATCTATAGTCTGTTTCACGAAAGCTGCCCAAATTTTACGGCTATATAAACAATGCAAAACAATATTTTTTTCGATAGTATTAAATTAAAGCAAAATTTAAGAATGAGCCTTCTTTTTATTTCGTGAAATTTGGTCAAATATTGGTTTTATTACGAAAAATTGATTTCTCTATGGGAATTTAACATGGGGGGAAAAGAGGCAGAGGACTTGTGGGAGGAGTCAAAAAACTTTTTTTTGGAAATTGACTCCAAAACTTAGCTAGATAGCTTGGAAATGATCTAACTAAGAAAACAAAGGTTAAATTTTAAAAATCGGACCAGTATTTCTGAAATTCTAAAAAATTTCCCCATGTTAAATCCCCATAGACATCTTCACTCCGTGAAGATGTCTATGGGGATTTAAGATGGGGAAATTTTGTTTTCGCAATAAAATCAATATTTGACAAAATTTCACGAAATAAAAAGAAGGCTCATTCTTAATTTTTCCTTTAATTTAATATTATCAAAAGAAATCTTGTTTTTGAATTGTTTATATAGCCGTAAAATTTGGGCAGCTTTCGTGAAACAGACAGTTAGTAGAATGCTTCCGCAGCACTATAGCGAAAAATTCAGACTCCGATCAGAGTGGGCAGATCATAAACCCAATAAGTCCTTTGTTGTGGTGGGTCGCATATCGAGACGAGCCATGTGATTTTGTACCTTCAGGAATCTGCATAATTTCATTAAATACGTTTACAAACATTTTAATACTTTTCATAAATAAAGTCAAAAGATGACAAAATTTTCAGAGTACATGTAGTAGGAAAAAATTGTCAACTTTTGACCCCATTTACGGAGTATATTGTAACTTTTGTTAATGTATTTCATGAAATTACGCAGATGTCCGAAGGTACAAAATGACATGACGTGTCTCATATATGAGACGAGCTATGTGATTCTGTATCTAAGAATATAATAATGATTTCATGTTTTCGTAAATAATGTTGAAAGTTGATTAAATTTCATTTACAGAAAATATCATAGTTTATGTAAATATTTTTCATGAAAAATCACACATCTTAGGTACAGAATCACATGGACTGTCTCATATTTAAGTGCTGTGGATTTGCTCACTGGCTTGTCTGTTTTATGAAGAAAATTGACCGAGCTTTTGTAACCACTTCTGTGGTAGCTGAAGCATCCAAATTTTGGTCAACCGATTGGTGATTTTATACTAGAATTACAGTGGATCCGATCCTCTCTGAAAAAAAACACTACTCTTGGGTCCTCCCAGGCTATTGTTGGAAGAGATTCCACTGTAATATTTTACCAAGATCTTAACAGACAAGCATTTGCATCATTTGCAGTGCTCTTGTTTTATTTTCCGTTGACCTTTATTTCAGTATAGCGCATGATGTACATTACATGTATTATTTTGGTTAAACTTGTAAGCATTTGACATATTCGAAATACAGGCATGCATGCGTTTTAACCTTTAAAGGGTGGCCGTTTTTGTCTTATTCCTTTTGAGACGATTCTTATGTGTTGTAAGAACAAGTTTTATCAAGAAAAATGGCAAATAAAAAAACAGCAGATGACAAAAATTTAATTCAGTATTATAAATATATAAAGCAAATAAATTTTTGGGATGAAGTAGCCGATTCAATAACTAGGGCGGGATCAATCGCATAGCTGCTTCTAATTTATTATAGGAATGAATGGCCTTTTTTGTGGAATTTATCGGGGTATAGACTTGGAAAAGTCGCGGGAAGTCGCGGGAATACTGGACGAAGGCCGGAAGGCCTCGTCCAGTATTACCGCGACTTTTCCAAGTTTATATCCCCGATAAATTCCACAGAAAGGCCATTCATTCCTTATAATTCCAGCAATTGAAATAAATTCATCAAGAAAATGTGTTTATTTTGACAGACGGCAGCCATTTGTTTACATTGACAGCACTGACAGCGCACCTGTAGAAAGTAGTTCGGCGTGGGAGTTTACTGGGATATAAATTTTGGACAGAGACTTGCTACGGGCCAATCAAATGTTAGGGAATTGTGTAAATATTTTTGCGCTGGAATTATAGAACTTTAAAAGCAAATTAGTTGTTTAGACACATACCGGTACTGTACATGTATTTTTATGTTATTTTGTTTATTCTATTTCCATGTCCGCATGCAGGCAGTGTAACATTAATTTTAGGCCACAATCTGACATATTTATTGTCTTATTCCATACTAATGCAGTTCGAAAATAGTTAAATGTTTCGCTAGAAGGCAAAGTAAACAGCGAACGGTTATATGTGGCTGTCACTGGACAAATGAGGGCTTATGGATTTTGCAACCTGTGTAGATCCAGATCAGCCTGTGCATCTGCACAGTCTGATCAGGATCTGCACTGTTCACCATTCCATCAATGAAACCTCTGGATGTTTCTAACAAGCAATACTTATCGTTATCAGGCTACATGAGTGTGCTACTTGATCAGGAGCTTCACTGGTCACAAATCCCATTAGCCCCATTTCCCAAGTCACAGCCACATATTTTGACCAGACCGTGTGTATCTCCATTGGTCAGATAGTGGCCCATGTTTGTTGTTATACGTGTACATTAGTTATGTGGGAAATGTTCCTGCTGGCCATTTCTGGATGTCTTCATCACTATAAAATTCATATAAGTTTGCCCCGGCATTTCCATATTTTGCCAATGTTGAAAATGAGGCATATGTCCAATACAGCATTGTTGTAATGACAATAAAAGTTGACAATATTCACAGCCGTTGTGAATATAATTCCACATTGTATCTCAATGTTTGCCAACTTCTAAGTACAATCATTGGCTATTTATTAGTTATTACAAATGTTCAACATTATTGAAGGAAAACATTATCAATTCGCAAAATCAATATGGACAAAGACTGAGATGGAAAAATAGGAGTTATTTATATTTATAAATGGATTTATCACATGAAAATCTTGTATTTAAGTCAGATATTCAAAATACAGGCAAATGTGTTTTCACCTTTAAAGAGTGATTTTTTTTTGTGTTACCAAAAACATAGTTTGGTAGCATTTGAGACAATTCTCACGTGCTGTAACCGATTTTATAAAAGTGAGTGATATGACACATGTGTAATAAGAAGTCCTGAGGCGACTTTATCACCCTAATTAAGTACAGTCTACGCTCGTTTACTCGAAGTCCGTTGGACTGTGATAAATACTTTGAGTAAACCGAAGTTCGACGTAACAAAATCTGAACAGGACCTTGAAATATTGCCATACACGTTACGCGACGCAACTCCCATACAACCTGTACACACAGAGTTACACTTTTGCAACTCTAATCTGTTTACTTGCATTTGCCTTTACACACATGTGTGTAGTCAAACTATGTACATTGTATACACATCTGTATTATCAGGGTGGAACAAGAAAAGACAATTCAAAGCAGTAAAGTAACATTTTATTATGTTTAATAAATGAAGCATGTAAACCGAAAATTAGCAAGTTGTTGTGCATACCGGTCTTGATTATATATACACACACAGCATTTATCAATCGGAGGGTGAATGTGAATCTATATACTCAGTCTATATACTCAGGCAATGTTTTGCATCTGATGATACATGCAAACGAGTCTGGACAAGTTGGATTTGAGAAAAACATCTTTATTGTATCTTCGATGTTTGATTGAAACAAAATTTGGGAAAAAATTCCATAAATTGTTTTGAATGTTGGCATGGTGTGACAACTTTTGAAGTGATTTATTTATTTATAAAATATTTCAGCAAATAAAATAACGTTCTTGGCTGTGTATTAAAATCCATGTGAATAACGAGTCAAGACGGCCCTAGTCCAATACGGACCCAGTTCGAAACGGCCCACGTTGGTCACAGTTTACACTCTGTCCGACTCGGTAATATCCGCCTGCCGGAAAGGGTCAGCAATGTGCGATTGTTTGTTGTGAATTCGAGGAAATCACATTTAACACTTATTCAAAGTTTGTTTACACAGGTAAACAAGTCCAGTCATTGATCCGGTAAATTGTTGCCGCAAATTCGCACTTCGAGCGCAAACTGACACTTTGACTTAACGAGAGTGAAATGCCACACATTTCTGTTTTCGGGACCTAACAATTAGTTTGAATTGGCGAAAATTCGACCTAGCGAAATTTGACTTAGAAATTTGACGTAACTTTAGCCAGTTACATTGAAAATAATAGGACTTGGACACGAATTTGACGTAACGAGGGAATTTAAACTTAACCGACTTTGAGTAAACGAATGTAGACCGTATTTGTATTATGCGGTAACACTATGACAAACAAACAAAATGATGTCATCGTGTTTTAAACGTCATTAGAATCGTTTGTGACTATTAAGTAAAATTACTGCAATTGTTAGAATAGTAATATGAAGTGCTGACAACATCGTGAACTTGTAATATGAGATATTTATAACAGGTTTATTGCTAGTATTAAAACTGTTTTTCTCTATGGAGAATTGCAACAATAGTCAATGGCGTCTTCTCTCTAAAGCATATCAGATATCTCCAAGTTTTCTGCTATTCGGAATGTGACGTCATGTGATCTCAAACTTCTTTCAATTTGATATGAGATTTATGAAACGAGTCACGCACAATTTATGCATCGAGCCTTTGGTGAGGTGCATACAATTGCTGACGAGGTGTGCGTGTCTCGTTTCATAAATTTCATATCAAATGGAAACTTGTTTGAGGTCCTCTATATGTAATAATAGATGACTTTTCATAACCATTATGTATATTTTGACGTACTCGTACAGTTTTGCATGCTTATGTTTTTTTATTTTATCTTGATAAAAGGAGCTTATTGCCTTTGGAACCAGGGTAGAACCAGAACCAGCTGTGCATCCACACAGTCGGATCCTGGTGCCCGTTTCACTAAACTTCGTATGACTAAGTGTAAAATTATGATAGTCTGTAAATTTCACATTAACTGTATTTTCTTGTAAACAATTATTGGATTTACATTTATTGAGCATAGGCTGCATGCAGTCTATGCTCAATAAATGTAAATCC
Source organism: Conchocele bisecta (assembly GCA_029237695.1). Lineage (NCBI taxonomy): Eukaryota > Metazoa > Mollusca > Bivalvia > Lucinida > Thyasiridae > Conchocele > Conchocele bisecta. The sequence goes on from CM055268.1 coordinate 39,585,693, forward strand.
ATCGATTGAAATTTCCAGACGATCCTAAATTTGCACTTACCAACGTTTTAGTCACACGAATGTTTAATGAAACGGGCCCCTGTTCTCCGCTGCTCATAATGTGATTGGCAAAATGGGTTGAGAGGATACACGGATCTCATTGATGAATCCATCCCGACTTGGACTCCTACCTTAACCCTTAGACCGCTACACACAACAATTGTCGTCTGCTGTTGCTTTTATATCTTGCCTTATTTCTCAATAAAAACATGGTTTGACAGCACTTTAGAATCATTTTCAATGTAAATGATTCTAAAGTGCTGTCAAAGCATGTTGTAAATTGTTCTAAAATGCTGTCAAAGCATGTTTTTGATATAAAATGGAAAATAGAAAATAAACAGCAGACGACAACAAATTAAGATAGCGGTGTAAGGGTTAATGGCGAATCTTACTGAGATTCACACAAGGGTGTAGTAAGTGTACCTGGCATCATACCAGGATATTGTTTCAGTGATGGAAAGGGCATTGTAATGTCAGTGTTGTTCCAAGTTGTCTTGGAACATTCTAATTTTGAATGGCATTGACTCCTTGAGATTCAGTCTCCTGGGGGCCATTTGGCCAGGAGACTAAACTTTGTATGACTAAAATTTTCGTAAGTGCAAATTTAGGATCGTCTTGAAATCTCAATTGATGGATTTACATTTATTGAGCATAGGCTGCATATGAGCTTATGTTCAATAAATGTAAATCCAATAATTGTTTACAAGAATACATTGTTAATGTGAAATTTACAGACTATAATAAGTTTGCACTTAGGAACATTTTATTCGTACAAAGTTAAGTGAAATGGCCCCCTGTATTTTACGGGTGAAAACGGAAACATGCCTATTTTTGTCAGATCGTGGTACAATTGTATTGGTATAGTAAGGATTTTAGGAATGAAATGTTGTCGGTCTGTATATATCTGTTACAACTTTGCTAGTATACCCTATACTAGGGTGTACATGCGTTCATAGTGTAATCTGTGTGTTCAGTTGCAGTGCTTTTCATCTAGACTGTGAATATATATTTTGTAAATATTCAGTTCTGATTTTAGGATTTTCGCTCCATCACAACAGGTGACACATGGGGTTTGTTTGACCCAGTTAACGTGGCCTAAAACTACCATGGCTGTTGACAGGCTGTTAAATACCATTAAATAAATCCTCTAGATTGTTTCACTAACCCTTACAATGCTGATTTAAATTGTGTCGTCTGCTGTGTATTTTTTATTTTCCATTTTTTTCTCATACAAAACATGGTTTAACAGCACTTTAAAGCCAGATTTTTCTTGAGAAGGAAGACAAAATGTAAACAGCAGCAGACAACAATTTTTGTTTCCCGCATTCTAAGTGCTAGACGCTCTGCAACAGACATTTAGGTACATGTTGACCAGCAGCATTGCACTACTATTTTCTGTTGCATTATGGGAAATAATTACCCCAATGGGGGAACACACATCGCAGCGTGGCGTGTCAACATTCTGTTTGTTTCTGGGCTTTATTGGGCATGTATGCATGACAGCATGTATGACTCATTATTCTGTTTGTTTCTTCAGAAATTGGGCACAGTGATTGTATAACTTCTGGTGGCTGTACTTCATTCTCATTATTAAGCAATTTGATCAGCTGAGGCTGAGCAGCTCAGCCTCAGCCGATCAACTGCTTGATAATGTGTACACATTTCATGTACTTGGAACTCGGAAAGTTTTCTAATCACTGGTACTGGTCTCAAAATCAATAAATGATCGGAATTTAGCTCTTATCGCATTGCCTTTTTTTCGCTTCATTTCTATAAGTGACGTTTGAAGTTAAAATATTTTCAGCGCGCATGTAGCGTTTGTAAATTAACCAAGATATACTAGTACATATATTACTGTGTCAGAGCTCCAGATAAGGTGCGTATTTGCTTAAATACCCAATTAAAATTGCCAAAAACCCAATTGAAATCAGAAGTAGTGAGTATCAAAAAGCAATGAAAAGTTGTGGTATCTTAATCATGCTGCAGAAAACAATAAACAGACCACAATTGTAGCATATTTTTCTTATTTTTCCATGAAAATACATCTTGGTATTCCATTAGAATTGTCTCCACGGAGACAATTCTAATGAAATGCCAAGACATGTTTTCATTTAGAAATGCTGATGTGTAAACATTGATGTGATTTTATTTTACCCAATTAAAATTTTGAAATACCCAATTGCCAGAAATGATGGAGTGACAATACTCAATTACTAATTCCTTATCTGGAGCGCAGCGGTCTGGCTCTTCGAAGCTATGTCTTTGATGACCTTGTTGTTATACAGATGCCAATAAATCTTATTTCAGAGATCACAGTTCCATTACAAAATAATTACTGAAATATGTGAAAGGTATTTGTGGATGCAGCCTACTTCAGCAGTCACAATAGCATGTCGGTTGCAGATATCCATAGACATAGCCACTAATTATGTCCTGTATATACATACCTCTGGATGCTGAGATTTGTTATTTATTGTAGCTACCCACACACAGAAACGTTGAAGGATAAGTGGCTATTCCAGCAGGAGCAGATATCGGGTATTCTGGCAGCCGAGGGACTCGATGTCACACGACTAGCCACGCCCTATACCCAGAAACCCATCTCCGCCATGTTTGGTATGCAGATTTCATTTTATCCTCATCTCGTGCGAAATAAATCCGAGATGAGCCATGCAATTTTGTACCTAAGAAAATGTGTGGTATATCATGAAAAATATTTACACCATTTACAATGTTTTCTGTAAATGGCATCGAAAGTTGACGAAATGTTCAGAGCAAATACGAAATAGAATTCCACATTTGCTATGACAATTTGTGACAGCATTTCAGAAGAATATTTTCATGAGGGAGGGGCCCCCAGATCCCCTGCTTAACCCTTAGACCGCTACTCACAACAATTGTCGTCTGCTGTTGCTTTTATATCTTGCCTTATTTCTCAATAAAAACATGGTTTGACAGCACTTCAGAATCATTTCCAATGGAAATGATTCTGAAGTGCTGTCAAAGCATGTTGTAAATTGAAATGTTGAAAATAAAAAATAAACTGCCGACGACAAAAAAATAAATAAGATAGCGGTCTAAGGGTTAACAGTCCACCATGGCATTACTTTATTCACCGCTACAGGCCTGTGTAATAGCCTTAAATAATCGGACAACAAAAAACAAATTGTATGTAAATACACTGTTATTGTGATAAACCAGTACAACCATACTAACCATACATATTGGGACACTCTTATAATGTGTGTGTTTTCCAGAAATAAATGGTGTCCGAATATATAGGGTTATTATGTTTCAATGAAATTATGTTATTATGTTTCATCTTTAACGGAATTCACATATCCTTCGTTTGACCCACAGGTACATTTTTGGCTTTCTGGTACATGAGAGTTGAATCCGGTTATATCCATTATAAAAGTAATAAGATTAGTACCAATTGTAGTACTTTTAGGGAGTGGGGCTAAACGACTAGGGTGTGGTGCGAATCTGGCACCAGGTCAGGTTATTCTATTTTCAGGGCTGAATATATATTTTTAGCTCACCTGAGCGAAGCTCATGTGAGCTATTGTTACCGCAATGTGTCCGTCGTCCGTCGTCCGTCGTCGTCCGTCGTCTGTCGTCGTCGTCGTCGTCGTCGTCGTCGTCGTCCGTGAACATTTTCAAACGTCTTCTCCTCGGTAACCATTGGGCCTATGGTCACCAAACTTCATGGTCATGGTCCTTAGGTAGGGGGATTACAAAATTGTTAAAATGACGTCATTACGTAATCCAAGATGGCCGCCGTCTAAAAATAGCACAAATTCTTAAAAAATCTTCTTCTCAAGAACCGCCAACTGGATTTCGACAAAACTTGGTAGGAATGATCGATGTACATTGCTCTTTCAAAGTTGTTAAAATGGTGATCCTGGGGTTAAAAATGGGCGTGGCCCGTGGGGTCAAATTGGGGTCAAATTTTATTTTTGACTGAATATGGTCATTTCATATATCAAATTGAAGGTATCAATGAGGCGATCACTCTGGTTCATTTTTTTGTCGAAATCTAATTGTTATGTCATCCAAGATGGCCGCCGAAATGTCAAAAGGTCGTTCTTTTATTAGAGATTTCAAAATTCTTCTTCACATGAACCGCTTGGCCCATGGTAGCCAAACTTAAAAGTTATGGTCCATGGGTGAAGCCTTTTCAGATTTGTTAAAATGGAGGTCATCGCTAATCCAAGATGGCCGCCATCTAAAAATAGCATCAATTCTTAAAAAATCTTCTTCTCATGAACCGCTTGCCGGATTTCGACGAAACTTGGTAGGAATGATCGATGTGCATTGCTCTTTCAAAGTTGTTAAAATGGTGACCCCGGGGTCAAAAATGGGCGTGGCCTGTGGGGTAAAATTGGGGTCAAATTTTATTTTTGACCGAATATGGTCATGTCATATATCAAATTGAAGGTATCAATGAGGCGATCACTCTGGTGCATTTTCTGTCGAAATCGGATTGTTATGTCATCCAAGATGGCCGCCGAAAGGTCAAAAGGTCGTTCTTTTATTAGAGATTTCAAAATTCTTCTTCACATGAACCGCTTGGCCCATGGTAGCCAAACTTAAAAGTTATGGTCCATGTGTGAAGCCTTTTCAGATTTGTTAAAATGGAGGTCATCGCTAATCCAAGATGGCCGCCATCTAAAAATAGCATAAATTCTTAAAAAATCTTCTTCTCATGAACCGCTAGCCGGATTTCGACGATACTTTGTTAGAATGATCGATGTACATTGCTCTTTCAAAGTTGTTAAAATGGTGACCCCGGGATCAAAAATGGGCGTGGCCCGTGAGGTCAAATTTTATTTTTGACCGAATATGGTCATGTTATATATCAAATCGAAGGTATCAATGAGGCGATCACTCTGGTACATTTTTTGTCCAAATCGGATTGTTATGTCATCCAAGATGGCCGCCGAAATGTCAAAAGGTCGTTCTTTTATTAGAGATTTCAAAATTCTTCTTCACATGAACCGCTTGGCCCATGGTAGCCAAACTTAAAAGTTATGATCCATGGGTGAAGCCTTTTCAGATTTGTTAAAATGGAGGTCATCGCTAATCCAAGATGGCCGCCGTCTAAAAATAGCATAAATTCTTAAAAAAATCTTCTCATGAACAGCTAGACGGATTTCGACGAAACTTGGTAGGAATGATCGATGTACATTGCTCTTTCAAAGTTGTTAAAATGGTGACCCCAGGGTCAAAAATGGGCGTGGCCCGTGGGGTCAAATTGGGGTCAAATTTTATTTTTGACTGAATATGGTCATGTCATATATCAAATTGAAGGTATCAATGAGGCGATCACTCTGGTGCAATATATGTCGGAATCGGATGATTATGTCATCCATGATGGCCACCGAAAGGTCCATTTATTCAAGATTTTTAACGTCTTTTTCTCAGGAACCACATAGCCGATGCTGGGTGAAGCATTTTCAGATTTTGTAAAATGAGAGTCATCGCTTAATCCAAGATGATCGCCATCTAAAAATAGCACAATTTTTTTAAAACACATGAACTCAATGTCACATTCTCCTCTGGTGTTCATGGAGTCAGGTGAGCGAATTAGTGCCATCATGGCCCTCTTGTTCTGTTAATATTCAGCTCTGATTTTGGGATCCCCCCCCCCCCCCCATCACAACAGATGAAATATATGATTTGACACCATTAACACTGCTTAAAATGACCGTAGCTGTTGACAAACCATTACACACCATTAAATGAAATGAAATGCTGTTGATTGAACATAAAAATCTGTAAAATTAATTACCATATTCAATGAATCGTCATAAGATAATACTTCATTTGAGGTTTGACAGAGCTGGATGGCACCCGAAGCATCAGTGATGTCCAGTCCATCAACATTGAGATGGAGAGTGCCGAGGGAAGCCCCATTACTCGGGTAAATTCACCTGTATATGCGGTCGGCTTAGTACCTCTACTTTATATGTGGCTGTGGCTGGAGAAATGGGGCTTATGGTTTATGCAAAGAGTGTAGATCCAGATCAGCCTGTGCATCCGCACAGTCTGATCAGGATCTGCACTGTTCGCCCTTCCATCAATGACACACATGTCATGCTTCTTACAAGCAAGTAATATAGATCGTTAGGAGGCTACAGGAGTGAGTGCGAAACAAAAACCTGGTTTTGACAGCACATGAGAATCGTCTCCACTGGAGACGATTCTCATGTGCTGTCAAAACAAAAACCAGGTTTTTGTCGAGAAATATTGAAAATAAAACATTTCCAGCAAATGACAACATTTAATTCAGCGTAGCAAGGGTTAACCCTTTCACCACTGGGTTGGAATTTGCTTTCACTATAAGAGGTCATTTTGTGAAAATCCAGAAACACATTGTATTTATAGTGTAAGTCTTGATGAGGTGACACATTATGAGCCGCCTCATCCCGATATAACCTGCAAACATTCACAGTGTGGAGTGAAATGTTGAACAAAAAAATGTATTTCAAAATATATGTCCATGTACATCATTTGTCTAGTACATGCGCGACACAATGTGACTATAATGAATGATTTGTGTTCTCGTTATTTGTTTCCAGCAAAACCTGTTGGCCTGTTGTTAATTTGTATGGTCAAAAGTTATTGTAGGACACATTGCATGGAAAATGCTGAGGTAGTGACCTTTTAGTTTATAGTTTTAGTTGTTATCATTTAATAAGGCTGAATTTAGACAAATTCTTAATGTATAGACCACTGTTGTAATTAAGTTACTGAATGTGGACAATCGCTTGTGATTTCCTTAGAACAACAGCTGGGGTATCCTCAGCATTAGAATTGGTACATTTTCTTAATTTTGGCGTCAAATTGCTTGGCTTTACATTGAATTGAAAACTGGGAAATAAGTCCATCACTTCGGCAAACATCACAAATGCCACTTAATGTTGTTCTAAGGGAAATTACTGATTACTCATGTTTTTAGGTAACATAGTTATAAGGCTGGCCTATTATTTCAATCATGTGAATGCCTGGAATTGATTACCAACCTCTGTCCTAGTATTCTGGGGCCCGTTTCACTAAACTTCGTACAACTAAAATGTTCTTAAGTGCAAATTTAGGATCATCTGGAAATTTCAATTGCTGGATTTACATTTATTGCAGATGCAGCCTATGCTCAATAAATGTAAATCCAATTATTGTTTACAAGAAAATATTGTTAATGTGAAATTTACAGACTCATAATTTTACACTTACGAACATTTTAGTTTTGCAAAGTTTAGTGAAACGGGCCTCTTGGTTCTATTGCATGTTACATATTACATTTGTATAGGACCAAGCTGTTAAATGGACATAAACCCCATTTAGTCAACCAATTAATCCAGTACATTCGGAATACACCTTTATGGGTATGAACTTTTTAAATATTATATTTTTGTAATTTGTCAATGAAAGTATATATTTTAACTACTCATTTGAACCATCTCAACGAGAATTTGTTATTTCTCAATGAGAGTATATGTTGTGACCACTCATTTGAACCATCTCATGAGACGGTTCAAATGGTGGTCGCTACATAAACTTCTAACGACATATAAAGAAAGTATTTAGGATTTTCCACAATCAAAATTGCATATCTTCAGCATGAAATGGGTTGATTATCTCAATGCAACATGTATGTTGTGTGTTTCCAGAGACGGGCGGAGGAGGAAGTCACTGTGGAATCTCTCAAGAAGATGCTCAGTAAGGCTGAACAATACCTATTGCTCCTTTACCGATTCTACCTGCTAACATGTGACCCCCCCCCCCCCCCCTCTCCCCCCCCCCCCCCTCCCCCCCCCCCCCCCCTACTTACTAACATGTGACCTGCCCCACACCACACATACATGTGACATATGTGATTCGACCAAATGAACCCGGCGAAAAATGACCTCAGATGTTGACAGGGTGTATAAAACCATTACCCGGTAAATACATAAATAAAACATGTGACCCACCATGAAAAAATTGGGCGTATTGACTTTTTGACCAGTGACGTTTAGCCCAATCTGCTATCAGATTCTTGCAGTCTGATAACATTGATCTCAATCATGTGTGAGAAGCTTTCTGACTTAGTTCAACTCACTGGCAAACAGTGTATGTCCTTACCAGACTGATGTGGAGCTACACTTATGGAAAATGTAATACCTTCTGTAGCCGGTCACATGTTGTGTGTGAAAAATGGATTAAAGACATTTTTATTAGCTCGACTATTCGAAGAATAAGTAGAGCTTATGTTAATTCCCCTTGGTTAAGGTTTTTAGTCAACTTCATCTCCTAAGGATGTACATCAGTAACCCCTGATCTATATTTGACCTTGACCTACATTTCCTCTTGAATTACTTAGTTAATTCCCCTTGGTTAAGGTTTTTAGTTAACCTTGGTTAAGGTTTTTAGTCAAGCTTCTACATGGAATACTATTGTGCATACAGACACCATACTTGGACAACCTTTTCTCATAGGGATGTACATCAATAACCCCTGGTCTATATTTGACCTTGACCTACATTTCCTCTTCAATTACTTGCTTAATTCCCCTTGGTTAAGGTTTTTAGTCAAGCTTGTATGTGGAATACTCCTGGCCCTACACCCACCATACTTGGACAACTTCATCTCCTAGGGATGTACATCTGTAACCCCTGATCTATATTTGACCTTGACCTACATTTCCTCTTGAATTACTTAGTTAATTCTCTTTGGTGTTTTTTTTTAGTCGACCTTGTAGATGGAATACTCCTGGCCCTACACCAACCATACTTGGACAACTTTATCTCCTAGTGATGTACATCAACAACCCCTGACCTATATTTTACCTTGACCTACATTTAACCTTGAATTACCTAGTTAATTCCCCTAGGTTAAGGTTTTTAGTCAACCTTGGTTAAGGTTTTTAGTCAAGCTTGTACATGGGATACTATTGTGCATACATACACCATACTTGGACAACCTTTTCTCATAGGGATGTACATCAATAACCCCTGATCTATATTTGACCTTGATCTACATTTCCTCTTCAATTACTTACTTAATTCTCCTTGGTTAAGGTTTTTAGTCAACCTTGTATATGGAATACTCCTGGCCCTACACCCACCATACTTGGACAACTTCATCTCCTAGGGATGTACATCAATAACCCTTGATCTATATTTGACCTTGACCTACATTTGACCTTGACCTACATTTCCTCTTGAATTACTTACTTAATTCTCTTTTGTTAAGGTTTTTAGTCAAGCTTGTAGATGCAATACTCCTGGCCCTACACCAACCATACTTGGACAACTTTATCTCCTAGTGATGTACATCAACAACCCCTGACCTATATTTGACTTTGACCTACATTTAACCTTGAATTACTTAGTTAATTCCCATTGGTTAAGGTTTTTAGTCAACCTTGGTTAAGGTTTTTAGTCAAGCTTTCTACATGGAATACTATTGTGCATACAGACACCATACTTGGACAACCTTTTCTCATAGTGATGTACATCAATAACCCCTGATCTATATTTGACCTTGACCTACATTTCCTCTTGAATTACTTAGTTCTCTTGAATTACTTAGTTAATTCCCCTTGGTTAAGGTTTTTAGTCAACCTTGTAGATGGAATACTCCTGGCCCTACACCAACCATACTTGGACAACTTTATCTCCTAGTGATGTACATCAACAACCCCTGACCTATATTTGACCTTGACCTACATTTAACCTTGAATTACCTAGTTAATTCCCCTTGGTTAAGGTTTTTAGTCAACCTTGGTTAAGGGTTTTAGTCAAGCTTGTATATGAAATACTATTGTGCATACAGACACCATACTTGGATAACTTTTTCTCACAGGGATGTACATCAATAACCCCTGACCTATATTTTACCTTCACCTACATTTAACCTTGAATTACTTGGTTAATGTTTATAGTCGAGCTTGTATATGGAATACTCCTGGGCCTACATCAACCATACTTGCACAACTTCATCTCCTAGTGATGTACATCAATAATCCCTGACCTATAGTTGACCTTGACCTACTTTTATCCTTGAATTACTTAGTTATTTCCCCTTGGTTAAGGTTTTTAGTCAAGCTTGTATATGGAATACTCCTGGGCCTACAGCAACCATACTTGGAAAACTTCATCTCCTAGTGATGTAAATCAATAACCCCTGACCTATAGCTGTCATTGACCTACATTTAACCTTGAATTACTTACTTAATTTCCCTTGGTTAAGTTTTTTAGTCAACCTTGGTTAAGGTTTTTATGCAGGCCGCAGCCACCTTGTTTGTCAAGCTATGTGTACATCGACAACCCTCGTAGTCGAGCTATGCTGTTCTCCTACAGCTCTTGTTATTTAACCGTTTTATTTAGTTCATGATCCTCATCATATTTTTGTACAGTAAATTTAGGGCCTAATTGCTTTGTTTGGCAGCAAGGTTGCAGCATCAGTTCTCATCAGACTACACATATACTGAGGTTGATCATGGTATAATTGTGACGACTAATTCCAGACACGCGTGGGTGCTTTGCGATCATAAACAGACATCATCGGAGATAAATGTCAATGAACACTATCCAAATTAAGTTCAACTAACTTTTCTCTGTGTCCAGTTTAGAGAGGTTCGACTGTACACTGGTTATTTGCAGCGATTTCCCGAACTCGTGTTTTCTGCGTCCCTGATGCGCAAAATTGAGCGAGGACACACATTGCCAACTAGTACTGCATCCCCGGGACCCGCAAAATCTCGGTGGCTCAATTTTGCCTTTTCAATGTGTAATAAATATCAAGTTTGAAACGGAAATACGTCATCGGTTACTGTCCACATTAATCGACGACGTGTCACAGAATACAAGTCTCTATATGACCTTAGCTGTTGGTGGGACGTTAAACCCATTCACTTTCAACAGAAAAGCCAAAAACATGCTTGTAAAATTTGGGACCCCCAAAAATCAACAGGGACACCCACCACAGAAATGTTGGGGGTCCTGGGACTGTCATTTAAAAAAATCCTAGGGAAAACCCTGTATTTGTAACAGCAGAATTGCTGACCAATACTGAAACTATTAACCCTTAGACCGCTATCTTATTATAACCCCCCCCCCCCCCCCACACAACGAAGTTGTGGGGGGGTATACTGGAGTCAGTTTGTCCGGGCCAACGTCCGGGGGTTTGAGAGCTTAGGGGCGTGGTTAGGAACAAAAGATTCCTTTGTAATATTCCGTAAGCTCATAAACTCTATTGTTGTTTAGGGGCTTTTTCTTTGTTCAGCAAACATTGGAAATACCCCATAAACCCAAAATGTTGGAACGTCCGTCCGTCCGTGTTTCCGTGTTTCCGTGTTTCCGTCCGTCACAAAACTTAACAATTGTAACAGCTGGAATTCATTCTAGGTCAGGGCTGACGCGGGGGGGTATTCCGTAAGCCCCCGCTTACTGACAAATCTAGTTTTTTTTGTCGTCTGCTGTTTATTTTCGCTTTTCATCATCAAAAACATGCTTTGACAGCACTTCAGAATCTTTTCCATTGGAAATGATTCTGAAGTGCTGTCAAACCATGTTTTTATTGAGAAATAAGGCAAGATATAAAAGCAACAGCAGACGACAATTGTTGTGAGTAGCGGTCTAAGGGTTAAAATGGCAAGCAGTGTAGACCATGATCAGACAGTCATCAAAAACATTTGAAAGCCGATATAATGCACACTGTATGTCACATGAACAGATCACATGACATGTTACAATGCGTATGAATAAATTATGATGTGCCACATAGTACCAGGTATATCACATCACATGTCACATGTTACTTCAAATAATAAGTCACATGATCAGAGCTCCATGTAGGTGCGTATTGGCGTATTTTACACACTTATTTTTGTAGAATACTCATTGATTGTCAAAAGTGGGAGTACAATATAGGAATGAATGGCCTTTTTGTGGAATTTATCAGGGTATAAACTTGGAAAAGTCGCGGGAATACTGGACGAAGGCCGCTGACGGTACCATACTTATGTGGCTAGCCGCACAGGGTTATGGACTTAGTAAAAGATAGGGTTGGTTACAATTAGCCACCTAAAAATAGTTTTATGTGGCTAAAAATCGTTTTATGTGGCTAATATTTAACATGTGATAAGCCACATAAGTATAGTACTGTAAGAACGTCCGTTCGTCCGTCCGTCCGTCGGCTAAAAATCCTTTTATGTGGCTAATATTTAACATGTGATAAGCCACATAAGTATAGTACCGTAAGAACGTCCGTCCGTCCGTCCGTCCGTCCCGTTTTATGTGGCTAAAAATCGTTTTATGTGGCTAATATTTAACATGTGATAAGCCACATAAGTATAGTACTGTAAGAACGTCCGTTCGTCCGTCCGTCCGTCGGCTAAAAATCCTTTTATGTGGCTAATATTTAACATGTGATAAGCCACATAAGTATAGTACCGTAAGAACGTCCGTCCGTCCGTCCGTCCGTCCCGTCCGTCCGTCCGCCCGCCCGCCCGCCGCCCGCCCGTCCCGCCCGCCCGCCCGCCCCCCGCCCCCCGCCCGTGCCGTCCGTCCGTCCGTCCGTCATTCGCGTTCGACAGACGCATTTCTTGTCTATTTTTTTTATCATTTGATCCATATTTAATAAGGAAGCAAATCAATAATACATTTGTAAAAGTAAAATACGCATTGAATTTGAAATCTGGGGGTACAATACTCTTTAGATACAAAACTTATCTGGAGGTCTGCATGATGAGTCACACAGTGTGTCACATGACATGTCACATGACCTTATCTTCCAGATGAGGACAGCTCGATCCAGAGGGAACTAGAAGAGAAGCGACGACAACAAATCATTAAGACGTTTCGCACGGCCCCATTTGAGGAGATTGTAGCCAGATCTGAAGCCAAGGTACTGATCATTGTGTGTCATATTAGACGTACATGTATATAGAGAATATCATGTTAATGTTTTTTAATATCAAGTTTATCTGCCTTGGCTAGGAAATACGTAGGAATTCCGAGGCTCGTAATTTCCATGCCAAGCCTGATAAACTTGATATCAAATGACACTAGCATGGTACTCATTTATAAACATTTCATGCTGAAGGAAGGGCAAATATAACATGGGTTTCATTGGAAAAGCAGACTTGTTTACCTGATAAATGCAAATATTATAACGGGGAGGGACGGGTGTCTTATGAAGCTAGTATTTCAAAATGAAGTAGTTCTAAATATAGTACAGTACAATACAGATCATTAGCTCTAAACTATATATATAACCCGATTACTAGATGATCAAGATCTACATTTAACAAGCATTGTACGATCAGTCGGGGTTTATTTCTAAACTATTATATTGAACAGACATTAAACCCCAGTTAATCACTCAATCAATCACTCAATCAACCAATTAATTTATGTCATTCTCTGACAAAGCAGTCTGTCATGAAACGTGGTATTTTGATTATAATTTGGCAGCATTATATCTATGATTGCAGTTGAACCACTTCCATGACAAGTTGAATGAGATCTATTGTTTCAGTCGATCCACTTCCACAACCAGCTGAATGATATCTATTGTTTCAGTCGATCCACTTCCACAACAAGCTGAAAGAGATCTATTGTTTCAGTTAAACCACTTCCACAACAAGCTGAATGAGATCTATTGTTTCAGTCGAACCACTTCCACAGCCAGCTGAATGAGATCTATTGTTTCAGTCTAACAACTTCCACAACAAGCTGAATGAGATCTATTGTTTCAGTCAAACCATTTCCACAACAAGCTGAATGAGATATATTGTTTCATTTGAACCACTTCCACAACAAGCTGAATGAGATCTATTGTTTCAGTTAAACCACTTCCACAACGAGCTGAATGAGATCTATTGTTTCAGTCGAACCACTTCCACAACCAGCTGAATGAGATCTATTGTTTCAGTCGAACCACTTCCACAACCAGCTGAATGAGATCTATTGTTTCAGTTAAACCACTTCCACAACGAGCTGAATGAGATCTATTGTTTCAGTCGAACCACTTCCACAACCAGCTGAATGAGATCTATTGTTTCAGTCGAACCACTTCCACAGCAAGCTGAATGAGATCTATTGTTTCAGTCGAACCACTTTCACAACCAGCTAAATGAGATTATTGTTTCAGTCGAACCACTTTCACAACCAGCTAAATGAGATTATTGTTTCAGTCGAACCAGTTCCACAAAGAGTTGAATGAGATCTATTATTTCAGTCGAACCACTTCCTCAACAAGCTGAATGAGATCTATTGTTTCATTCGAACCAGTTCCACAACTAGCTGAATGAGATTATTGTTTCATTCGAACCACTTCCACAACCAGCTGAATGATATGTATTGTTTCAGTTGAACCACTTCCACTACAAGCTGAATGAGATCTATTGTTTCAGTCAAACCACTTCCACAACAAGTGGGTGGAAGGTGGGTGCAAGCGATGGGTAATTTAACGATCGGGGTTCATCCTTACCGGAATTCCGACTGGAGACCTGGTTTGGCCCTCACATACGTCTTTGGCATTTTGTATGTGACAGTTGAATCTGGTTATACCCCTTATAAGAGTAATCCTACCGGTATTTTAAATAGGGGAAGGGGCCAAGTGACCTTGGTGCGGTATGGACCTGGCACCAGGTCAGGTTATTCTAATTTCAGGGCTGAATATGTTGTATCTCGATGTAAATATTCCGTTCTGATTTTGGGATTTTCCCCCGAATGTAGCAGGTTAAAACGGGATCGAACCTGTTTGCCCGGCCTTACATGACCTTAGCTGTTGATAGGCCATTAAACACCAATAAACAAACAAACAAACTTCCACAACAAGCTGAATGATATCTATTGTTTCTGTCAAACCACTTCCACAACAAGTTGAATGAGATCTATTGTGTCAGTCGAACCAGTTCCACAATCAGCTGAATGAGATCTATTGTTTCAGTCGAACCACTTCCACAACAAGCTGAATGAGATTCTCGACATGGTCTCCAAGGGTCAAGACAACAGTCAGGGAACACTGCGCAAGTCGGACGAGTCCAGGACCGTGTTTGACATTCCCTACCCAGAACTCTACGTCTACTAGAATGTTTAGATATACAGTGAAACCTCTCTAAACCTGCTTAGACACATGCTTAGAGGTTGCACTGTAAATCAGGCATTTGATCATTCTGAGCCATAGTTGTGTGCTTTCTTGGTGTCTGGTTTAGAGGGGTTCCACTGTACACATGTAGTGGATAGCCAGCAGTGGCATAGCCAGGGTGCAAATTGTGGTTTGAGTTCGGAAAGGGGTGCGAAAGCATTCTTCCATGGAAATAAATATTTATTTCTCCAATCAATTACCTCGAATGTAGTGATTTTAAAGCTATAGTACTGCTTGCATCCAAACAAACTATAGAGGGTGCGTTTGTACCCTTGATGAGATATATTGAAAACGTTCAGTATTTTCTGTCAATAAAATGGTGTATTGTCCCAGTTTAATGGATTAAGTAGTTTGTTAGGAGTAAAATTGCTTATTTTTAGCTCACCTGAGCGAAGCTCATGTGAGCTATTGTTACCGCAATGTGTCCGTCGTCCGTCGTCGTCCGTCGTCGTCCGTCGTCCGTCATCGTCTGTCGTCCGTGAACATTTTCAAACGTCTTCTCCTCGGTAACCATTGCGTCTATAGTCACCAAACTTCATGGTCATGGTCCTTAGGTAGGGGGATTACAAAATTGTTAAAATGACGTCATTGCGTAATCCAAGATGGCCGCCGTCTAAAAATAGCACAAATTCTTAAAAAATCTTCTTCTCAAGAACCGCCAACCGGATTTTGTAGGAATGATCGATGTACATTGCTCAAAAGGTTGTTCTTTTATTAGAGATTTCAAAATTCTTCTTCACATGAACCGCTTGGCCCATGGTAGCCAAACTTAAAAGTTATGGTCCATGGGTGAAGCCTTTTCAGATTTTTTAAAATGGAGGTCATCGCTAATCCAAGATGGCCGCCGTCTAAAAATAGCATAAATTCTTAAAAAATCTTCTTCTCATGTACCGCTAGCCGGATTTCGACGAAACTTGGTAGGAATGATTGATGTACATTGCTCTTTCAAAGTTGTTAAAATGGTGACCCCGGGGTCAAAAATGGGCGTGGCCCGTGGGGTCAAATTGGGGTCAAATTTTATTTTTGACCGAATATGGTCATGTTATATATTAAATCGAAGGTATCAATGAGGCGATCACTTTGGTACATTTTTTGTCGAAATCGGATTGTTATGTCATCCAAGATGGCCGCCGAAATGTCAAAACGTTCTTTTATTAGAGATTTCAAAATTCTTCTTCACATGAACCGCTTGGCCCATGGTAGCCAAACTTAAAAGTTATGGTCCATGGGTGAAGCCTTTTTAGATTTGTTAAAATGGAGGTCATCGCTAATCCAAGATGGCCGCCGTCTAAAAATAGCATAAATTCTTAAAAAATCTTCTTCTCATGAACCGCTAGCCGGATTTCGAGGAAACTTGGTAGGAATGATCGATGTACAATGCTCTTTCAAAGTTGTGAAAATGGTGACCCCGGGGTCAAAAATGGGCTTGGCCCGTGGGGTCAAATTGGGGTCAAATTTTATTTTTGACCGAATATGCTCATGCCATATATCAAATTGAAGGTATCGATGAAGCGATTGCTCTGGTGCAATATTTGTCGGAATCGGATGATTATGTCATCCATGATGGCCACCAAAAGGTCCATTTATTCAAGATTTTGAACGTCTTTTTCTCAGGAACCACATGGCCGATGCTGGCCAAACTTCATAAGAAGTTAAGATCCTTGGGTGAAGCATTTTCAGATTTTGTAAAATGAGAGTCATCGCTTAATCCAAGATGACTGCCATCTAAAAATAGCACAATTTTTTTAAAACACATGAACTCAATGTCACATTCTCCTCTGGTGTTCATGGAGTCAGGTGAGCGAATTAGGGCCATCATGGCCCTCTTGTTTATTGAAATTTCGGGTAAATGCCCAAAACGTTTTATAAACTTGGGAGCCCACGTACTGTAGTTGCTGTCTGTCAGAATTTTGGCCAGTCGCTGAAAAATGGACATGAGACACAATTACAGATTCTGGCCATTATGCTCATTGCCATACTCAGGGGCCAGTTTCACTAAATTTTATACGATAAAAATGTTTATACAAAGATTTTTTGTTAATTTGCTTCTTACAGTAATTTTATAACTGCATGCACACACCATTACTGTGAAAAGATCCACTAAAGATTTCCCAACATCAGCTCAGTAGCCGATTTCACCAACATTGCAAAGTATACTTTTCTAGCAAAGTATACTTTGAGGGAGTAATCATTTATTTTTCCCGAAATGCATTATTTCATATAGAACTAACGACTGTATATATTCGATGATTAAAAGTATGCAGAATTATTATACTGGTTTTATTACATTATCACAGCCAAAATGGCTGTGATAATGTAATAAGTTCAGTATAATAAAAATTAATAAATTTATCCTAAAATTGAAAATTTCTCCCTCAAAGTATACTTTGTTACAAAAGTATACTTTACAATGTCGGTGAAAAAGGCTACAGGTGTAAATGTTATTCGAAAATTAAATTTTGCATTTACAAATTTCTTATCCTTATGACGTTTAGTGAAACGGGCGTGTCGTACTACCTTTTCTCACCTGTTTCGGTTCTCCTGGGGGCCATTTCACTAAAGTTTGTACGACTAAAATGTTCGTAAGTGCAAAATTATGTTTGTTTTTTTTAAAGCAAAATTAAGATAGTCCGTGAATGATTTCTTGTAAACAATTATTGGGTTTACATTTATTGAACATAGGCTGCATATGATCCAAAATTTGCACTTACGAACATTTTAGTAGTGCAAAGTTTAGTGAAATGGCCCCCAGATGTTGATGAGCACTGTGCTCAAATTTTGAACTACAACTTGAGGTGTTTAAAATTGGTTGCACTTTAGCTTAGCTGTGAACCGAAAGTACGAATAGCAAAACATTTATATTTTCTTGTAAAAATGCTAGATTTCGAGTGTAAACATTGAGTGCATGTTCAGAAGATATATGATCATGGTGCTATCAAACATTGCCATAATGGTTGTCATGGTTATGACAATAGTGTGCATGGTCCATTGTACAATGTAACATGTAGTTCACTCATACAGTGGAAACTCTCTAAACCAGACACCTGGAGGTACCCGGAGTCTCCAGTTTAGACAGGTTCCATTGTAAATCAAACATATAAGCACTCCTAGACACGTTTGTGTGTCTTGCGACAGACTGTTCACAGGAGATACATGTCACGTAACACCATGAATTGTAGCACATATGAGACACGCCATGTGATTTTGTACCTTCGGGCATCTGCGTAATTTCATTAAATACGTTTACAAAATTTAATTATTTTTCATAAATAAAGTCAGAAGTTGACAAAAAATGTTCAATGTACATGCAGAATATAATTTTGTCAACTTTTAACATCTTTTACGGAAAATATTGTAAATTTTGTAAACATATTTCATGAAATTACGCAGATATCGGAAGGTACAAAATCTCATGGCGTGTCTCATATAAGTTGTGCCGGTGTCCGGTTTAGAGAGGTCCCACTGTACAATACATCAGTGGTCACAGTACCTTTGTCCTGTGAATTTGATTGCATGTAAGTCCTTCAACCAATCATGACCAATATTACGACAATTTTCGTAAATGATATCAAACGTTGACAATAAATTTCAGAGCCAATTGAATGTGGAATTAAATTATGAATGTACATGTAATGTGAAGTTTTGGTAAATTATGACAACCAATGCAAATAGCACACTCTTGTAGCTGGATAACGATCTATATTGCTTGGTAGAAGCATCGCAGGTGTTTCATTGATGGAATGGCGAACAGGGCAGATCCTGATCAGACTGTGCAGATGCACTGGTTACAAGACCCATAAGCCCCATTTCTCCAGTCACAGCTACATATAAGGTCATCCTTTTGATGCTGGCTGTAAGGCTAGTGCAGTGACTGAATTGTGAATTCTGCTGAACGAGTAGGTACTGGTCAGACTATACATCTGCATGTATCGTCATTTCTGCCACTTGGGCACACATTTGCAACCACTGTAGCTCCTGATCATCTTGTAAATCTACACAGTCGAATATGAACTAATTCTGTCTCTGATGACAGCATATTTGAATAACCAGTTGACAAACAGTATACACACTGCCTAAATATGGCTGTAACTGGAGAAATGGGACTCGTGATCAAGTAGAGCACAAATGTAACCGTATACCAGTCTATATTGCTTGTTCGAAGCATGATGCGTGTTTCATTGATGGAATGGCGAACAGTGCAGATCCTGATCAGACTGTGGATGCACAGGCTGATCTGGATCTACACTGGTAGCAAAACCCATTCAGTCACAGCCACAAATAGTTGTGTCGGCTGGCCGTGTATCGTCACAATCATCGTACGGTTACATTAGTCAGGAGATCATCCAGTTGTGTGCAATATCATTGTGAATTATGATTATTTATGTAATGCTGAATTAAAATATGTATTACCGGTACATGTGCGATTGAATTATTGTCTATGCCAGTATCGGGATAATGCCATAATAATTCCAGCACAAAAATATTTACACAATTCCCTAACATTTGATTGGTCCGTAGCAAGTCTCTGTCCAGAATTTATATCCCAGTAAACTCCATGCCAAACTACTTTCCGTAACCGTCAGGCGCAGTTAAAATAATTCTTAAGAAAACGGAAAATAAACACATTTTCTTGATGAATTTATTTCAAATGCTTGAATTATAAGGAATGAATGGCCTTTTTGTGGAATTTATCGGGGATATAAACTTGGAAAAGTCGCGGGAATACTGGACGAGGCCTTAAAAAAATTACAATTTTCGAAAAAAAAAAAAAAAAAAAAAAAAAAAAAATTTTATTTGTTTTCGAAAATTGTAATTTTTTATCGCTTCGTCCAGTATTCCAGCGACTTTTCCAAGTTTATACCCCGATAAATTCCACAAAAAGGCCATTCATTCCTATATTGTTCTACATGTAGTATATATGCTCCCAGGTTATTAGCAAACATTTGCAAAGTATGGAGATCACATTACCCCACCCACCTGAATTTGTTTGTTGTGTTTTGTTTGTTGGGGTTTTAAGGTCATTTAAGGCCGGGTCAATGGGTTTAGTACTAAATCCCATATATTACCTGTACAAATGGTGGGAAAGTCCCAATATCAGAACTGAATATTTACAATAAACTATATATTCAGCCCTGAAATCAAAATAATCCTGATCTGATGACATGTCCTCGCCGCACCAGCCCACCTGCTTTTGTATATTCATTATTACAATATGTACACACATTGTACTGTACGAAGTTGGTGGGCATGTGATTTTCAGTGTACATTTTTGGGGGGTATTCGGTCCCGAGTATTTCACCAGTGGCAGAGCTAATTGTAATCTCAATCATCCCTGCTTGCGACCGATTCCACACTGAATACCACTCGTGGCTTGAGGGATGCAAAAAGCTGGATATGATTGATTTGGGTTTTACATTGTTCGACGGGAAAGTATGGGATGGAGTACCATATGTTAAAGGTACATGCCCACACAGCAGGTACATGTTCTGTATAGGAATTAAATAAGTGTATACATGTAATTGTGTCTCTATTCCACCAGTTCGAAAAATGACGAGTACCCGCTTTACAGATATAATCATTTAGTAATATTTATTTTACTGATGGTGGTATCAGGCTATATTCATATGCAAATGAGTCATG
Organism: Conchocele bisecta; assembly: GCA_029237695.1. NCBI lineage: Eukaryota > Metazoa > Mollusca > Bivalvia > Lucinida > Thyasiridae > Conchocele > Conchocele bisecta. The sequence goes on from CM055268.1 coordinate 39,606,513, forward strand.
ATATTTTTTTATTATTTATACTATTAAATTAAATGCGTCGCCTGAAAAAATACTTTTTTCGACATATTGCAAAATATGATCATTACACATCAAAAAGTAAATACGGAGAATAAATAGTCATGTTCGTTAAGAGTTTAAGGAAACATGGTTATCGCCCATGATATCGGTGTGGAAATTTACGTCTGATATAAATTGTATATTGTTACATGGTTTCCGTTGTTTGCACATATGTGCAAACAAATAGCGCGTGCTGTTTGCACATGGCTTTAGGCAATGCTCATTCCGGGGCTGCGCGTAGACCAAGCGCCTTCATGACGTCACTACGCCGAAGTGCCTTCATGACGTCACTACTTCATGACGTTCATGATGCGGCCCCGGAATATGCATACCGAAAATTATCTACGTGAATGGGACGATTTATAAAAGTACTGAAAATACTGAATATAATGCTCAAATTACATCAGTTTCTTGTTGGAAATGTAACAATAACGTTTGATCATGTCCAGCCGTGTGCAAACGTTTGCTGTGGCCCTCGGGAACTGTTTGAACCCGCGGCCTGCAAACCTTATATTAATGGCCGGATTAGCTCAGTAGGTAGAGTGTAGGACTGCGGTTCGGGAGACCCTGGGTTCGATTCCCACCTCCACCGCTGCGAAAGGTCGATTCGGCGTGTCCTTGGGCAAGACTTCGTGCTAGCCTAGTCCTATCGAATGGGGACTTAAATAGTCGGTCCCGACATGCAAGGTCATCGAGCCAGTGCCGTCGTTAAATTGAAGCATTTACAATCAATTTGTGGGGTTATGGTGAATGAATGTTTCTTTTGCCAGAAAATGTCTCTGATATAAAGCACTGAAGTTATGATAAATACTTTCATGCACCCTTATTACATCGGATAACCGAGCCTCCGGCGTGAATCCCAGTAAGATTCACAGTAAATGTATGAATCCCTATAGATTCGTCTTTAACCCTTTAAACACTACAGACGTCTATAGCTCTATAGCGGTGTTTACAAACAGTGAACATCCATAGCTGGCTCGTAATGAGCCGTCTCGGCAGGATCTGCACTTTTTGCAAATAATTTTCTTCTTTTTTTTGTTAAAAAACCAACACCATCTTTTTATAAATGGACCATTTTATGACTTGGATTGGCCGGAAAATTAACAAGTCGCAGTCCATTTCAGCTATTTAGGGTTGAAATTGGTTAAGATAAGCATTTCCAATTCTATCCACCAGTGGAGGGATACAAAAAAGAAGACGCTATAAGTATTATTTCATGTAATGATATGCATTTACTCCATTAGGATCCACATATATCTGGTAACTATAACACTTTACAAATACTGACCAATCATGACAGATAAAAAGAGCACACAAGTGGTAATTACAAACATACACCTGATTATCATAATATTATGACATATTAATTTATGCAGGGTGAACGAGGTTATAATTTCAAGAATAATTTACATGTGCTATTAACCCATTTCCAGCAGGATACTGATTCACACATCAAAAGTTTAACATTTTCTTTTTATTTTCTTGTTTTGACAACTCATTTAATTGTCACTGAAACTATATGTTGTGACCACTCATTTGAACCGTCTCCACAAGGGTGGTCACAACATATACTTTCCATGCACAAGTTAGAAAAATATTTATATTTCACATCAACAAAATTATATATCCTCGGCAAGAAATTGCTTAGTGCTGCATGTGCATGTACAAGTGTTAGGGTTAAAGTGAATTGGAAGTGGCTCTGGCCTTGTACAGAAGGCCATTACACACATGTACATGTGAGTTACCAAAAACGAGTGGCACATTTTGAACGATTGTCTGTAAATGATGTAAAAAATTTGTAAAAATGTTGAAGAAAAAGTTCAAAATGTTATAAAGTTTCCATTTATATTCTTTGCCAATTTTCAGTTTCATAATTAAGGAAATGTTATTGCCTACCATGCTGCTAGACATATTTCTATTTGATACACACTGAAAATCATATAATTGGGACTACACTGTACCTACCATCTTATACATGAATGACTCCCACATTGATGAGAATAATTAAATAACAGTATGTTAATCAACAGGAACTGCTTAATTTGCATAGATCATTCAAAATACTCGCACATTTTAAATTTCAAGTCGCATTGTCAAACGTGTTTGACCATGTTAACCAGTACAACGCTCAAGCATTTTTGCTATTGCCTGTTGTTTTTATCTCTTCTCATAGCGAAATGGGATATAGGGATGCAAAAGTTGTCTGTCCGTCTGTCCATCTGTCCGTTCTGATTTTGGGATACCCCCTCCCAATGCAGCAGGTTAAAACAGGATAGAACATGTTTGCCCGGCCTTACATGACCGTAACTGTTGATAGCCTGTTAAACACCAATAAACAAAACTGTCTGTCTGTCTGTCCGTCACGTTTTCCATTCTGCTATAACTTGGTTACCATCTGACCGATTGGCTTGAAACTTCATGTGCATGCTTAGTATCATCAATATGCTCCCCCATGCCCAAGGTCACATACCTTTGAAATTTTCCGTCCAGTAGATGTACAAGTTTCTCCATTCTCCTATAACTTCTTTACTGTATTCTATTAGCACTTTATGTGCAGGTTTGGCATCATCCATATTTACATTTCACACCCCAGCATGCACCCCCTCACCCCAGGTCACATTTTCTTTCAGTAGATGCATGTCAGTTCGTCTATTCTCCTATAACTTCTTTGTTGTTGGTGTTTAACGGCCTATCAACAGCTAAGGTCATTTAAGGCCGGGCCAACGAGTTTGATCCATATTCAACCTGCTGCATTGGGGGGAAAATCCCAAAATCAGAACAGAATATTGACATCAAAAAGATATATATTCAGCCCTGAAATTAGAATAACCTGACCTGGTCCATACCACACCAAAGTCACTTGGCCCCTTCCCCTAAATGTAATAGGGTTACGAGTAATCGTATTACTCATATAAGGGGCATAACAAAATTCAATTCTCAAGAAAGCCAAAGACCTACATGAGGGCTTACCAGGTCACTAGGGATTCCGGTAAGGATGAATCATGATCGTTAAAATAACCATCGCATGCTCCCACCTGCCACCCACCCTATAACTTCTATACCGTTTCAATGTGCATGTTTGTGGTCCAGCCACCACAGCGATTGGATACATACCGTTGGCGGCATTCTTGTCTTTTAATTTAGTATTTTTCATCAAAAACGTGTCTTAATATGCAACTTTAGTATAAAATAGCTATTCTAGTACAAGGTAAAAATATAGAGTGTGACACAAATCATCTCTATATATACACACATATATGTAATATTAATTAAGTAACAACCATGTGAATGTGTACAAAGAACATTAGCATACATAATCTATAAAAAAATAATTAATAATATTAATTGGGACATGATCTGACAAAACTGGGCTTATTGTCTTTGTGACTAGTGTAAACCCAGTCTGATCAGGGTCTTCACTGTTCACAATCAAGTCAATAAGCCATCCATGGCCATCTGCTGATACGGCTGATCAGGATGCACACGAGTGAGAAGTGAAATAAGGCTGGCTTCGTCAGATGGTGTCCCGACTGATATTTCACTGTGTGATAGTCATTGTTTGGATAGTGTATTGTGGACATTTAACTTAACCCTTTCACCCCTAAGTAACTGGAATGGATTTTGTATGTTAATTTTGTAACCAATCCAACAATCACAAAATGATTTTCAGACTAGTCCATTTATGAAAAGGGGATGTTTTTGTTCTTTTTAAAAAAAATATGAAAATTACTTGCAAAAATTGCAGATCCTGATGAGACGGCTCATCTGGTTCTACACTTTTTGCCAATACAAAATGTACCACTATACAGGCCTGTGGTGTTGAAAGGGTTAACTTAATAACTCGGGGGGATAATGATGCAATGTGAACAAGCTAACGTCATACTTGTGATAGAATATCAGGCTAAAACATTAGGCCATGCCATTATTTTTCTGTGGTAAGAATCCACTCAGATTGCCAAAACCTACCTACGTATCCGGTAAAAACAAACAAGATCTTGAAGAAAAAAAACCGAATGTAGGTAAATTTATGTTAAAAACTTCATGAAAATGATTCTGAAGTGCTGTCAAAGCATGTTGTAAATTATTCTAAAGAGCTGTCAAAGCATGTTTTTGATGATAAAAATGGAAAATAGAAAATAAACAGCTTACGACAAAAAAAAAAAGAAGCGGTCTAAGGGTTAAGTTCTGATATCCTGTACACCTCTAAAAAGGCATTATTGGACACTATTCGCATTCTTCATGAATGGACAGTTAACATTTATTTGATTTATTGGTGTTTAACGGCCTATCAACAGCTAAGGTCATTTAAGGCCGGGCCAACAGGTTCGATCCTGCATTTAACCTACTGCATTGGGGGGAAAGCTCAAAATCAGAACGGAATATTTACATCCAAATAAATATATATTCAGCCCTGGAATTAGAATAACCTGACCTGGTGCCAGGTCCATACCACACCAAAGTCACTTGGCCCCTTCCCCAAAAAGTAATAGCATTAGGAATAATCGTATTACTCATACAAGGGGTATAACCAGATTAAACCCTCACATACAAGAATGCCAAAGACGTACCTGAGGGCCAAACCAGGTCTCCATTTGGGATACCGGCAAGGATGAATCCTGATCGTTAAATTGAGTTTGGAACCAGTATAGGCCATAATCAGCCTGCTAGTATAACCAGAACCGATAACACTGTTACGTGTTGCTGTGAAGAAATGTTGCTGAGGCGGGAGTTTTTTTATTTTTCGTTTCTCAGACCCGCCATCAATTTTAGCGAAAATCAAAAAAAAAAAAGGGTTAATTTTTTTTTTCTGAAAATGATTTAGTAAGATACCATAGCTTCAGTTCACATGTAAATGTAACAAAGCAAAGTATCGATGTCATTTCCTAAATATGTACGTTTTTCTGAAGCACTTTCATGAAAAATTGCAGATGGGATTAGACTCAAAATCTCATGGAAGGTCTGGTATATATTCAAAGTGGTATTCCAGCCGCATAGGTTGTATATCTGAGTGACTTTCTAGTCTGATGGAGTTTGTATAATATTATATCTGAGTGACTTTCTAGTCTGATGGAGTTTGTATAATATTATATCTGAGTGACTTTCTAGTCTGATGGAGTTTGTATAATATTATATCTGAGTGACTTTCTAGTCTGATGGGAGTTTGTATACCAGTTTATCAGACACAGCTTGGAAAGGGTAGGAATTCCCCGGTAAACCTCGGAATTCCCACCTGTTTCCTAGCCCAGCTTGATAAACTTATCAGAAGAACTAGCCTGGTATTCTTTATATATATATATATATATGAGTAATACATTACTGTTCTGTTCACATTTATGGTGATTTTAGTTGGTTTATATCTTTGTTTAATATTGCGTCACTTTTTTTTATTTATTTTTTTTCCTCCTCCTCTGGACATATTTGTTGGGAAAATCTGAGAAACAAATAAAAAAAAAACTCCGGCAAAATAAATTCCATTACCCCACCCACCTGGTCTCATACTGTACTGTATTTTTTGTGAGTGTCACAGGTCTGATTATTGCACCTGTGGCTGATGCATGTCTACATCAGGATGAGCGAGCATGTTAGCTGATCACGATCTACAATGGTCAGATATGTGCCTATGGCTGGAGAAATGGGGCTTATAGCCTTGGTGACCAGTGTAGACCCAGATCAGACTGCGCATCTGCGCAGTCTGATCAGGGTCTGCACTGTTCGCCATTCAGCCAGCGAAACATTGATCATGCTTGTAACAAATAGGAGCGCTTATTGTGCTAGTAGGCCATATTTTATACCTAAAAACATGTGCGATGTTTCATGAAATACATTTACAAAATTTACGATATTTTCCGTAAATGACATCAAAAGATGATAAAACTTTCATCATTTTTCGACGTCATAGGTACAAAAATTGAATGGTGTGTCTCATATGTGTTTTGTTGTAGTGGGTCAACTCTGATGTTACAACATGATGAATTCTTGACCTGCACAGACCATGATCAGCTAGCAGCTCGATAAGAGGCTATTTTGTTGATGTCACCAGCATGATAGTTTGTTTGTTTATTAGTGTTTAACGGCCTATCAACAGCTAAGGTTCGATCCCATTTTAACCTGCTGCAGGGGGGGGGGGGGGGGGGGGAATCCCAAAATCAGAACGGAATATTTACATCGAGAACAAATATATTCAGCCCTGAAATTAGAATAACCTGACCTGATGGCAGGTCCATACCACACCAAAGTCACTTGGTCCCTTCCCCTAAAATAGGATTACGAATATCGTAATATTCACATAAGGGGTATAACCAGATTCAACTGTCACATACAAAATGCCAAAGACGTATGTGAGGGCCAAACCAGGTCTCCAGTCGGAATTACGGTAAGGATGAACACCGATCGTTAAATTACCCATCGCGTGCACCAGCATGATAGACTCTCATCAGACTGTGAACAAAATGATCATAAGAAATAAAGAACATTCCATTCCCATAAGACAGTTCTAATGTGAAGTCTTAAAACATATGTATGTACATTCTATGTATATTTGTAGAGAGATGAAGATTATTTGGAACTTTTAAATGTTTAAACGGTTCAACTAATTTTGAAACACATACAAAACACCATAGCCGTAATTTTGAAATGTTAATGTCGAGTCCATTGTCTGCTAAACTATAACACATGGTTTAATTGCTCTTCTTCATTTGTGTTATGGAAGGAGCAACAGGTGTAAGACTCGGACCTGTGACACGAAAAATGCCCATTAAAAAAAAACCCATTACCCCACCACTCACTAGGTCTCGTACAAATGTAAATGCTTTGATTTAGTAACGGCACTGGCTCGATGACATTGCATGTCGGGACCGATTATTTAAGTCCCCATCCGATAGTACTAGGCTAGCATGAAGTTGTCTTGCCCAAGGACACGCCGAATCGGCGAGTCGAGATGGCAATCGAACCCGGGGTCTCCCGATCTGCAGTCTGACACTCTACCTATTGAGCTAATTCAGCCACTTCAAATTTATATAGAACATAGTACTGTACGAGACCAAGTGGGTGGGGTAATGGATTTTTTTTGTATGGGAATATTTTGCGTGTGTCACAGGTCCAAGTCTTCCACTTGTGGACGGAGCCAGTATTGATGCAGTCCATCACACAAACACTTCCTAGCTCTGACTGAAGCGAAGCTCGATGTAAATAACCTAATTTTGATGCCGGCAGACGCGATTTCATTTCCATAGCTACACACAGTTTCGTGTTAAAAAATTTAATGGATATCCTAGACATCATAGAATTGTTGTATTTTTAAAAGAATTTTTTTCAAATATGTTTTTTTTTTACATGTTCAGTATATGTATTGTAATGTTAACTGTCTTGTTTTAGGAGATACTGACAAGTCACATGTGTTTCAAAATAAGTTGAACGCCTCTCATAAATGCAACATGTAAATATTATTATAAACAGTTTCATACTAGATACCTGTTAACCCTTAGACCGCTACTCACAACAATTGTCGTCTGCTGTTGCTTTTATATCTTGATAGGCCGTTATTTCTCAATAAAAACATGTTCTGAAGTGCTGTCAAAGCATGTTGAAAATTATTCTAAAGTGCTGTCAAAGCATGTTTTTGATGATAAAAATGGAAAATAGAAAATAAACCGCAGACGACAAAAACATTAAGGGTTAACATCTACAGATGCAAAAAAAACAACATTTTTTTCTGTTTCGCTGTACTCTGCACAGACATGTACACAATTGTTATGGACACAGATGTATACATTTAGGGGTAGGTAAGGTAAATAAATAATAACGTGTTTAATATTTTGTACAAATTATGAAACACATCAGTTTTGATGATACATGTATATACAAATTCACAGAAAAAAATATCTGGTTTTGTATTTTTTATGAAACATGTTTTGGCTACAAACGATAATGCACTAAATCTGTGTTCACCAAGATAAATTTTAAATAAACAGGTGACAAAAGTCAACACGTCAGGGGCCCGTTCACTTAACTTCATACGACTAAAATGTTCGTAAGTGCAAATTGCTCAATAAATGTAAATCCAATAATTGTTTACAAGAAAACATTGGTAATGTGAAATTTACAGACTATCATGATTTTGCACTTACAAACATTTTAGCCGTACAAAGCTTAGTGAAACGGGCCGCTGATTTGGGCGCATGGTGCCTGGGTCTGTGAATTTTAACCATTAAATAGCGAAAAATAAATGATATCTAAATAATTGTCACAAATAGTTTTCTCCCCTTAAAGGTACATGCCAACTCAGTAGGCACAGCATGTTCTTTATAGCAATTACATAAGTCTTAAAGTGTATAATTGTGTCACTATTCCACCACTTCTACCAGTTCAACTCTCACACAACCCTACATATTGATTTGCATTATTATGCATTTTACATCAGACTGATATCAGGGGCGATAAGCGTGTTTCCTTAAAATGTTAACGGACATTACTATTTATTCTCTGTATTTACTTTTTGATGTGCAATGAGCATACATTACAATCTGTTGAAAATATTATTTTATCAAGTGACGCATGTAATTATTATAAATAATTAAAAGTACCATGCCTCATTTGCATATGAAAATAGCCTGCTACCACTGTGCGTCACTATCAGTAAAATAAATATTACTCAATTATTGTATCTGTATAGCAGGCCCTTGTAATGTTTAGAACTAGTGGAATAGGGACACAATTATACACTTATTTAATTCCTATAACGACCATTGTGTGCCTACTGAGTGGGTATGTACCTTTAAAGTGTTAATATTTGAACAAAATGTATATCGTCAATGCTCAATGTAATATCTACAGGGCTACATAACGATAGTGTAATACTATTAATAATATACTAATCACGGAAGACAATGACACAAGATCCTGACCTCGCACACCAAAGATCAGCCCATCTAGAAGAGTTACATACATGTACCTTGCTCATGCTTGCTGTATCGCCATATTATATTCACATGGATTTAGAAAGTAAAAAGTGTTGAGAAAAAAATCAGATTTCGTGAATCTTTTTATTCCATATAAGCTAGGCTCTGATTATAAAACTTTCTGAAAATGTATATGTTAAAATATGGCAGTCTGGTTGGCTGAGCCTCGACCAATCAAACTTCCTGATTTCAAACATGAGTACATGCTAAAGTCTGTTATATCACATGTCTAGAAGCAGCTGAAGTTCATCCTGCACAATACGACATTGGCTGCCAACTGCCAAAAGGGACCACAAATAGTAAATCCTTTTGCACATTCTCACAACAGACAAGTCTTATAAATAGGTTGCCAAACTTGGAAAATTACGAGTGGCAGTTTGACGTCATGTTACTTAGCTTCAACTAAGCACCGTGATATCAAACCAACAAACACGGTTAATTCTAATGCTGTTGATGTCCCAGAAGTAGTTTTAAGGAAGTTACTTGTGATTTACAAAATGTAGCCTATCTGACATAGTGGGCACCGACAAGACTGTGTGGATGTGCAGGCTTATCTGGGACCAGGCTTGTTGCAAACACCATTTGATTCCCTTTTATTAGTCGGTGGTGGACATAAAAGCAGGTAAATGTAATTGTAAAATGTGTCATATATGACGTATAAAACAGAGTAAGTGATACAAACAATTTGACAAAGGCATAATTATATAAATAAAACATGGATATAGATGTGAATATATCGACCCATTGACATCTATGATACAATACTTTTGTGGAAAAAATCTCATTATTTTGTTTATTTATTCACAAAAGTATATGTTGTTACCACTCATTTGAACCGTCTCGTTGAGACAGTTCAAATGAGTGGTAACAATACATGTATATACATTCCAGAAGAAATTAAAAAAATATTTAATTTTTTTTTCCATACTTCTGTATCCGGCCTATGATTGGTTAAAATATTACTTTTATCATCATGATCATATAAGGTATTAAATTAGCATAATTGGCTTCAATTTGGTGAAAGTTTGTTTGTTTGTTTATTGGTGTTTAATGGCGTATCAACATCTACGGTCATGTAAGGCCAGGAAAACGGGGGGAAAATCCCAAAATCAGAACGGAATATTTCCATCGAGAAAAAATATATGCAGCCCTGAAATTAATATAACCTGACCTGGTACCAGGTCCATACCACACCAAAGTCACTTGGCCCTTCTCCTAAAATAGGATTACGAATAATAGTAATACTCATATAAGGAGTATAACCAGATTCAACTGCCGCATACAAAATTCCAAAGACGTATGTGATGGCCAAACCAGGTCTTCAGTCGGAATTTCGGTAAGGATGAACCCCGATCGTTAAATTACCCATCGCATGCTCCCACCTGCCACCCACTTTGGTGAAAGTAAAACAAAGGCAACAAACAATGTAACTGCAATGTATATAATAAAGATGCATATTGTTCGTTTTTCTGCCAATCTACTTTTGGCAATTAAACACATTAAATCCCAAACATTTAGGTACTCCTTCGTAAATAATAAACAAAGTCTCAGTTCTCGATTATTTTTATTTTATATTGATTTTATAGGGAAAATACTCTTTTTCTATGGGAGCAAAAAAATATTTTTTTTTAAATAGTTTTGAAATTTGTGGACCGATTATCAAAATCTAACTTGTTTTCTCAGTTACAACATTTCCAAGCGTAGTCTCTAGCCAGATGTCGGCATCATTTTCCATTTTCTTTTTGTTTTTCAACCACCCTCCTCACTCTACCGCTCCTTTATGTCCCATGTTAAGTCCACATTTCCCAGGAAAAATAGTTTTTTCGCAATCAAATTAATGTTTTATGGAATTTCATCAAATAACAAAATTTGGGGAAGGTGACTTTTTTGTTATTGATGAAAAAATACTTACATTGAAATATGTTTTTAGATTTAATGTTCTTAGTAGCCAAAAGTAGATCGGCAAAAAAAGCGTGGAACAAACAGTAGTTGTATAAGATGATACATTTTATGTATGTGTAACTGTACTATATTACACATGTATTTAAATAAGCGCCATATCATATTGAGGTATTCAATTGTAAAATACTGGATTCAATTTGGTTAGAATCAATGTAATCTAAAACTAGCATAACAAGTTTTTAAAAACTGGAATGACCACTAAATTTTAACCAACTGACTGTATAATTCTAAAAAAACATTGTATGAATAATAAACAACCAGCCTTATAGAATTTGTGACAATAACAAACAAGTTGACCGTAAATATTTGTGCCATGATCTGATAAAACTAGGCGTTTTTATTTCTGACAGTGTAGACCCAGTACCGTAATTGTTACTAATACTCGCTCACCACTCACATCTTTCTACGGTTATATCATCCATAATGTGACTGTAAAAATATATACCAAGCATTAATTGCAGCACAAAAATATTTACACAATTCCCTAACATTTGATTGGCCCGTAGCAAGTCTTTGTCCAAAATTTATATCCCAGTAAACTGCCACGCAAAACTACTTTCCGTAACCGTGAGGCGCAGTTAAAATAATTCTTAAGAAAACGGAAAATAAACACATTTTCTTGATGAATTTATTTCAAATGCTGGAATTATAAGGAATGAATGGCCTTTTTGTGGAATTTATCGGGGGATATAAACTTGGAAAAGTCGCGGGAATACTGGACGAGGCCTTCCGGCCTCCGTCCAGTATTCCCGCGACTTTTCCAAGTTTATACCCCGATAAATTCCACAAAAAGGCCATTCATTCCTATAATAACTTTCCATCAACATTACATGCATGTACAAACAATAACAAGTGTATAGCACCCTGAAATATTAATTTACATAATTATAAAACACACACAACAATCCTTTAACATGCATATAGTATCTTAAAAACATGTACACGTACAAGCATATTCTCTGCATATTTTTGCACTGTTGGAAGACTCGGACCTGTGACACAAAAAATGCCCATTAAAAACTCCCATTACGTAACGTACATAGTACAGTACGAGACCAGGTGGGTGGGGTAATGTGATTTATTTAATAGGCATATTTGTGTGTGTGTCACAGGTCCGAGTCTTCCACCTGTGATTTTTTGTTGTACATTTGTACAGAGATTATCTGGTGCTAAGTCGTCACCACACCAGCATCAGTTAGCCCCAACCCCTACAAATGGGTATAACGGGTAAAACGGGATACCAACTCACACATACACGCAAAAAAACGTATCCGAGGGCCAAACCAGGCATATTGGGATTCCAGTGAGGATGAATCCTATTGTTAAACTATATACCGGTATACCCTTTGCATGCTCCAAACCAACCACCCACCGTTGAAGTAGAAAAAGTTGGTCAAGCTCTAATTTCACAATGGTATGCACAGTGTCACTGTGCATACCATTGTGAAATTAGAGCTTGACCAAGTTGCACACCACTAGTTGATTACGGTGTGCAAGTATGGTGTCTACTGACCGAGCAACTGTACTGAATAACCAAGGTTGACAAAAAACTTTCACCAAGGAAAATAACTAAGTATATGTATATGATGAGCAAATACATCGAAATAAATATATATTCAGCCATGAAATTCGAAATTCGACCTAGTGCCAGGTCCATACCACACCAGTCCCCTGGCCCTTTCCCCTAAAAGTAATACCGGTAGGATTATTCTTATAAGGTGTATACTATAACCATATTCAAATCTCACATACAGGAAAGCCAAATAAGTACCTGAGGGTCAAACCAAGTCTCTGGCCGGGATTCCGGTCAAGATTACGATAAGGATGAATCCCGATCGCTAAATTGCTCCCAAACAATGCGATAATGGAGGTAATTCCAGAGAGTGGCTCATTTGATGATCGAGTCTTGTGTGGAAGTGCAAATGATCAAGACCAAAAATGATGAAAAAATTACAGCATGCCCTTTTTGTCAGCTAATGATGACACATACATGTAGAATATGATTATAATATAATGCTGATTAATAAACACAACCCGTCAATAGAGATACATTACCACACCAACTTTGTATTGGGACAGCCAGTTGTTATAACCATATACATGTAGCAGGATTGTCGTACTTTTCCAAATGCCAGTTCCACAACTACATAACATCATCACAGGTTGAAGTAACGGACCGAGGTCTATAAATACATTAAATATGCCTAAAAGTATCAATAAATGAAGAAAAACATTTTTTTTTTCTTCATTTATTGATGCTTTTAGGCATATTTAATGTATTTATAGACCTCGGTCCGTTACTTCAACCTGTGAACATCATGTCAAACTATCAGTATATTTAATTACTTTTTACAATTTTAAGTTAACCCTTTCAACACCACAGGCCTGTATAGTGGTATTGGTAAAACGTGTAGATTCAGATGAGCCAGCTCAACACAAGCCGTCTCATCAGGATCTGCACTTTTTACAAATAAATTTTCACATTTTTGAGAAAAAAACATACCCCTTTTCATAAATGGACTAGTTTGAAAATCATTTTGTGATGATTGAATTGGTCTGAAAATTAACATATTAAAATCTAAATTCACAGGATTATATAAATTCCTCCCCTGAAACATATTTAACAATTTAGGCAGGAAATGATGGTGTTGTCCTGTTTTTGTGAACAAAAACATATATTTGATGTCTGAAAAATGTAGAACATCGAATGGGATATGGTGAAACATTTGATGTATGTTTCAGTATAATTCCAGCACAAAAATATTTACACAATTCCCTAACATTTGATTGGCCCGTAACAAGTCTCTGTCCAAAATTTATATCCCAGTAAACTCCCACGCCGAACTACTTTTCGTAACTGTGAGGCGCAGTTAAAATAATTCTTAAGAAAACGGAAAATGAACACATTTTCTTGATGAATTTATTTCAAATGCTGGAATTATAAGGAATGAATGGCCTTTTTGTTGAATTTATCGGGAATATAAACTTGGAAAAGTCGCGGGAATACTGGACGAGGCCTTCCGGCCTTCGTCCAGTATTCCCGCGACTTTTCCAAGTTTATACCCCGATAAATTCCACAAAAAGGCCATTCATTCCTATAGTAAAATCGACTCTTGACAAATGTCATGGTTTGAACATCAACATTGGCAACTTTGATGTGTTCTACTGTTGGAGAAATGAGGTTTACGGCATTTGCGATCAGCGTAGTCTAAGATAAACCTGCACCAGCTAATCACGGTCTGCACTGGTCGCCATTCAGTGAGTGAAACATGTGGTATGCTTCTAACAAACAGTGCGTTCCTGGGGCTTTGTACAATAAAAAAGTTTGTACAAAGATTTTTATAATTTTGCTTCACATCATGAATGTGGCTCCTTAATGCTACACTTTACCACCACATAGACGGACCACAAATGGTTTAAGTTCATTTCTCCAGTCACAGTCATATATAGTAGTTATCTGCTACATTGTATATGGTATTAAGAAAACATGTGTCCAAAATCCAAATACAGAAGTCATTATGGTATGGTAATATATGAGGTATTCAAATAAAATATTAATTTACATACATTTTCATACCAGCTACAGCAATTAAACATGCCTATGATTATTAACATTTTTCACTTTTAGATGAATTTAAACAAAATTGAGGAGATTAAAATTAACCCCTTTCATCCTGAGGATATACCATTTTGTTTTTGTATATGTAGTGACCACCATTTGAACCGTCTCATCGAGACGTTTCAAATGAGTTGTCACAACATATACTTTCATTGAGAAATATAAAAATAAAATATTCCATACCCGTAAAGGTGTATTCCGAATGTAATGGGTTAAGCGGTATGATTGGTTAATCATATGTTCAACCAATCAAACTTCGTGACTTTGAGAATGAGATTTGAGTACATGCTAAATAGGATGTTTAATAATCATACGCTCGGGACTTAACAAACTAAAATATGTCATAGATCACGATTCATCCGTCTGTACAAGAAGATACACAATCATTAGCGTGCGGATTATCGATCACAACTGCGGACAAACATGATCTAACTGTTTTATCACAACCATACCCTGCTCATGTGCTACATTGTATGCAAAATATTTAATACAGTAACAAATTATAAGTATGTCAAAAATGTGATAATCGCATTGTAAACATGTACATGTACCTACCCATTAAAACACTTTCTAAAACATGTTTCACTAAAATCAAGAAGTATGACTCCCTGAGTCTGAGCTCATCCAGAGTGCTACAAATCAAACTGCCTACTGTCTGTTCCACGTTTTGCTGCCGACAAACTTTTGGCTATTAAACACATTAAATCTAAAAAATATTTAAAAATAAGTACTTTTTTTATTAATAACAAAAAAGTCACCCTCCCCAAAAGAATTCCATCAAATATTGATTTCATTGCGATTTTCCTATGGGAATTTAACATGGCGGCTAAAAATAGATTTGTTTAAAAAAACAAATTATTTTCAAAATATAACTTTTGTTTTCTTAGTTACATCATTTTCAAGTTATCTCGCCAGTTTTCGGAGTCAATTTCCAATGTTTTGGAAATTGACTCCCCATGTCGGCAGCAAAACGTGGAGCAGACGGTAATTTTGAGCACGAACACATATTACCTGATCAGAATCTTTGGAATATGCCCAACCTACACATGTAGTCCATACCTAGTCTAGTCAATCTGCAATGAGGTATCACTAAAATATTGTCCATTTGCTAATTTTATCAAATCATTCTGGTAAAATTAAATCATGCAATGTGACAGTTTTTATCATGATTAACTCACAGGCTTACAAGTTTTGAAAAAAATAAAAAAAATAATATCGAAAATTGTAATTTTATGGTAAATGGTGAACATAGTAGTCAGCAGTCAACGCTCCAGTAGCCGATTTCATCAACATTGCAAAGTATACTTGCCTAGCAAAGTATATTTTGAG
Source organism: Conchocele bisecta (assembly GCA_029237695.1). Taxonomy (NCBI): domain Eukaryota; kingdom Metazoa; phylum Mollusca; class Bivalvia; order Lucinida; family Thyasiridae; genus Conchocele; species Conchocele bisecta. Next base: position 39,622,437 of record CM055268.1, read on the forward strand.
GGAGAAATTTTCAATTTAAGGATAAATTTATTAATTTTTTTATTATACTGAATTTATTACATTATCACAGCCATTTTGGCTGTGATAATGTAATAAATTCAGTATAATAATTCTGCATACTTTTAATCATCAAATATATGCAGTTGTTAGTTTTATATGAAATAATGCATTTCAGGAAAAATAAATGATGACTCCCTCAAAGTATACTTTGCTAGTAAAGTATACTTTGCAATGTTGATGAAATAGGCTGCTGATAAGGTGTGTATTGGCGTTTTTACGCACTTATTTTAGCAGAATACACATTGATTATCAACACTCAACAGTGAGTGTAGAAAATACTAACAGCAATGCGAAAATACACAGTTTGAAAATCAATAATCCATTTGTAAAAATAAAATACACATTTAATTTGAAATCAGGGGGTATAATACGCTTTAGACACAAAGCTTATCAGTAGCCGATTTCATCAACATTGGAAAGTATACTTATCTAGCAAAGTATACTTTGAGGGAGTAATCATTTGATTTTCCTAAAATGCATTATTTCATATAGAACTAACAACTGCATATATTTGATGATTAAAAGTATGCAGAATTATTATACTGAATGTATTACATTATCACAACCAAAATGGCTGTGATAATGTAATAAATTCAGTATAATAACAATTAATAAATTTATACTAAAATTGAAAATTTCTCCAACAAAGTATACTTTGCTAGAAAATTATACTTTGCAATGTTGGTGAAATAGGCTACTGGAGTTCTGCAAACTGTGAATGTGCAGGTTGATCTGGGGCTACATTCATTCATCACAAAAGGAATTCTGTGAATCAGGCAATACATGTATCTCTAATAAATACGTTGGTAACTTTGGGGATAACGGTCACAATCGAGTGAGAAAATGGACCTTCAAACATGTGTGGCCAGTGTAAATCCTGACCATCATATGGAATCATATATTCAGAGGTTCATTAACCCTTAAAAGACGGGAACCGAATATTGTCGTCTGCTGTTGTTTGCTATTTTGTCTTCTTTCTAAATATAAACATGGTTGGACAGCTCATTATAATCAATACCATGGGAAATGATTTTAAATTGTTGTCAAACCATGTTTTTGATGAGAAAAACATGGAAATAACTAATGGTGCTTAATGGAATGGTGCTTAATGGCACACCAACACAAAAGAGTATCATTAGGGCCATGCAATTTAGATGAAGAAAATAATAGTAAAATAGTATGTTAGATGTGGTAGGCAATCAAATGATTAGGGTAAAAATAAAACAATATAAATGAGCAACATGTATCCAATGATAAAATTAGATTTTTCGACACAAGTTGGTTTCATGGAGAAAGCTAAGCAAAGCTTCAATGTTCTCCACATGGAATAACTCCGCAAGTGAAGTAACATTGAAGTGTTTGCGTTGAATATCGGTAAAGTCGATACAGTCCAGTAGGATGTGTTGCATGGTAAATGCGCTGAGGCATGGAATACACCATGGACGCAGCTCACATTTGAGCAAATACGAATGTGTTAGTTGCGTATGTCCAATGTGTCCAATGTGAATTTATCAAATGATGGAATTATAAGGAATGAATGGCCTTTTTGTGGAATTTATCGGGGATATAAACTTGGAAAAGTCGCGGGAATACTGGACGAGGCCTTCCGGCGAGGTGAGCAGATCTCACCGGGTCTGCATTGTATCAGAGATGAACAAGTAATAAACAGCAGACGACAATTAATTCACCATTGATAAAACTGTTCAGAGGCATAAACCATGTTCAAATGAATTAAAGGTGTCCAGTGTAGGTCCTGATCAGACTGCGCAGTCCGATTAGGAGTTGAAATGTTCACATTTCAATTTCAATAGTGCATGGCATTGAATAACTGACTCAGCTAAGACCAATCAAAGGTTCGACCAATAATTTTAAAAAGCTTCTGGTTGAAAGGATGAAAATAGTCCTGAAGCATTTTCACAATATCGGGACCAACATACGGATGAACACGACCCTTGCTTTCTCCCAAACACTTCTGCATCATGCTCACGTTCACACAGTAAAAACCTTTAGATTCGTTGAAGTAGAAGTTATCTTCTTTTATCTTATGCTCCAAGCCAAGGAATTCCTCAATTTTCCACATCTCCCCATAGGGGTCGTTCACAAGGGCAGCAGCGTCAACTATGTGTATCTGACGAAGTGAGAAAAACTCCAGCCATCGTTTTAAATGTCGGAAGTAAACGGACCTGCTGATACCTCTGTAGCTCTTGTTTATGCGATTCTTGTCGAGGATTTTCTCCAGTAGATCTGGGAAAGTTTTGTTTTTCAACCGCTTACCTTCGGCAATTTGAACGTAGTCTGATATTGTTCTCTCCACTGGGTCGCGGAGTACCAACAACAGTTTGATCGTGTTATTCATTCTGTACACTCGCTCTGGAACAGCAGCTTCCGTGAAATAAGCTGGAGTTTTCTCTACTGTGATCTGATCAACGTAACTTTGTGGCATTTTCTTCCTGTAAGCTTCCAGTGACAGATTATAAAAATAATCATCATCAAAAAAGTGCATTTCGTCGCCCTGAGTTACTATATTGGGATGAATGTTTAAAAACGTGAGTAACGCCCTTGTGCCAGACTTTCTGGCACCGATAATAATGCACCGAGGTAGTCGTCGCTTCATGTGTGCAAATCTCAGTTTGTTATTAGATCCATCCTTTGCTGCCATATTGTAAGAGTCCACAGGTGTGGTGCATAATGAATTGCTAGAACTATAGATATAGCCTGATTGTAGGCATGAGAATGCAATCAAGACACAACTGAGTAATACAATCGTGACTATCGCCAGTAATTTGAAGCGGGACAATTTTGGCAACTTGCTCTTTTCCTGCACATCATGCTTGTCCTTTGCACTCACATGTGGTACTGCCTTTACCTTATACATCATAACTCACACTGATTCAATTCTGTGTACTGATAGTCAGGCTGGTTCTTCCCCAAAATTCCAATGCACTGAAATACAAAAAGAGAACTGCTAGACATTTGCAAACATTTGCAAAACATGGATATGCCCCCTTGGCATACTTGACTGTAACCAGATGGCCGCGGCCCGCATGTCAAGCCCGCCAAGGCATTTGATGGTCTCAGAGTGTATTTATTTGAAGTTTGAATTAGGGTTGTGAAGATATAAGGTACTAGTATGTAAAAGCTTTAACTCAAATTTTAAAGTCATTTGACCTTGATCTTGGGCATATGGGCTGCATGGGTGGGCTATGAAAATATGGATGATAATAAAGAATTATTTTTAAGTAAATCGGAGTAAATGTTGTGGAGATATAAGGTATGTAAAAACGTTAACACAAATTTCAAAGTCATTTGACCTTGACCTTGGGCATTTGGACCACATGGGCAGGCTATAGAATGAAAATATGGATGATGAAAAGGAAGTATTGGAAGTTGGAAGTAAATTGGAGAAACAATTGTGGAGATACAATGTATAAGGTATGTAAAAACTTTTAACGTAGATTTTATAATAATGCAAACTTCTAAGTCATTCGGTCTTGACCTTGGGGCACAGGGGCCGCATGAGTGGGATACAGAATGAATATATGGATGATGCCCAATAAGCATATGAAGTTTCAAGCAAATCTGAGTTACGATTATAGAGATAGTAAGTATGTGAAAACTTTAACGCAAATTTTGACAGAAACTTTAACGCAAACTTCTAAGTCATTTGACATTGACCTTGGGGCACAGGGGCCGCAAGAGTGGGACACAGAATGAATATATGGATGATGACCAATAAGCATACAAAGTTTCAAGCAAGACAGACGGACGCACAGACACCCGGACGTCATTGTGATGACTATGTCTCGCTTTCCGCAAGCGGCTCGACAAAAATGGTTACATGAAAGTGACCTTGTGAAGGTCAAAAAGTCATGTTAATGCCTGCGTGAACGTAAGTTGCATGTATCTACTGTGAGAATATTAACCCTTTGAACCCGAAAGCCTGCTATAGCGGTTTATGCAAACAGTGCAGATCCAGATGAGCCGGCTCCTAACAATCCTCGTTACGAGCCGGCTCATCAGGATATGCACTTTTTGAAAGTAATTTTTATATTTTTGACAACAAAAAATACCCTCTTTCATAAATGGACTCGTCTGAAAATGATTTTGCGACGGTTGGATTGGTTGCAAACTTAACATATCAAAATCCATCCCAGTTACTTAGGGGTGAAAGGGTTCAACGCAAATGGACGGAACTTCAAGAGCAAAGCAATATGCCCATTGCTATCACAATGTAATTTGTCATACCGCAGATAAATTTCTCGCGTTTTGATTGGTCAGCTGAGCTTGACGGGTAATATGAGGCCATATTAACTGTCAAGCCCACCCATATGGCTCGAATATAAAATGGCATAACCGGGTATGGAAGGTGTTCGAGCTAATTCCCACCCTTAAATATAAGCCGAACGAACGAGGCTGAGTCGAAAACGAAACATTTTGGAAATTACCTCCAAAACATAGCCATAGGGATTGGAATTGACAGCTAGAACTGAAAAAACAAAAGTTAGATTTTGAAAATTGGTGCAGAAATTGCTATTAACAAATTTCTACTCCTGGTTTATGTCAGGATGACGTCAGGTAATATTTGTAACGTCAGGACATCCTGCTGTTTGGCGTCATATTTCTCTGACGTTAAACATGTACCAATACACATATAAACCTAAATTATGGAGAAATATAAATAATCTGCGGTATGACAAATACGATAGAGTAAGTGTACCTGGCTTTTCAGTGTACGTGGCTTCGCACACCATATTTGACTTGTTTGATGACTGTTGTTAGTTTTCTGAATCATGTAGTTTTCATGAATCATTTGACTTTCTGAAAACAAAAATATTGTCGTCAGAAAACTGCATGAACAACGAAATACAATGAAGTACACTGTGCGAAGCCAGGTACACTTACTCTATTGTGATTCTACAAAGTCAATATGCTGTGCCTTGGGTGAATATTGTCATGACTTCATGACTCGTGATAATCAGTCACGATGGCTTACTTTTGTAGTGGCATTTTCCTGTGGAATTTTCAAAAACAGTGATAAAATATCAAATTTACATATTTTTAAATTAAATAACTTGTGGATTATTTCAATATGCATGTAAATAGTAGCTATGAACTATTTTAAGCTTTTATTGTTCATAGAAATAAAAAAAAACATTTTTATTGACAAAATTCATGAATATCTGAGAAAAAACAAGAAATGCGTCTGTCGAACGCGGATGCCACCTGCAGCATATTTGAGAAACATATTTGACAAAGTGGTTAACCGAAAAGTGTGACGGACGGACAGACGGACGGACGGTCCAAACACTATATGCCACCCGTTTCTTCGAAACCCGGTGGCATAAAAATGCCAATAAACAAATAGCAGCCATCACGACACAACTTTATTGGGTCGGTGATGTTCTCGACTAGGGTGAATATAGATTCAGACGTACAATATGACACCATATTGGTTTAGAATCAAATAATCATATAGTTCTTTAAGCACTTTCATTAGATTCCTTACTCTCTCTCCCTCTCTCTCTCTCTATATGTATGGCGACACATTAGAATCATTGAGACCGGTATCTGTGGCCCTGTGGTTCGAACCTGGGACCTCTGGTTTACCGTACCATCACTCTACCGATCTAACCTGGCACAGATACACATTTCCTCCCCATAGTGAGTTAAGTACCGTGAAAATAGGGAGAGTTTTAACTATATTATTTTGAGAACGGGGCTGTTTTGACCTGGGGCCGTTTTGACCGGCAGCACGATTTACCCAGATCTTACCCAAATCTTCATTAAAAATAACATTTATGATTATATTATATAATTTTTCTACAATATATCATTAGCATATCATATAATAAGCACATTTTGACCGAAAAAAAAAGGAGAAATAATGCTCATATTTCCACGGGAAAATGATTAATATTATAGCATTATTATAAAGGGAGACTACTGAGACTCATTAATTAAGTCTCAGTTGTCTAACTTTAAGTTATCATCGATCATGATTGCATATCGCACATATGTGGTTGTGACTGGAGAAATGGGGTTTATGGGTTTTGCGACCAGTGTAGATCCACAGGTGGAAGACTCGGACCTATGACACCAACAAAAATGCCTATTAAAAAAATCCCATTACCCCACCCACTTGGTCTCGTACAGTACCATCTTCTATATAGAAAGGTGATAAAGAATATGGCTATTATAGAAAGAGCCCTCTCTTTTCCGATTCGCACAAACACAATAAACATCCATTAAATGTATGACTTATGTCTCTGGCAATCGATAAAGGTATTAGGTGTGTGAATATACTCACTTCAAATTTTGTTCATGAACCTACCGTGATTTTCGTGATTTAAATTTCTGCGTCCGCCATTAATCTGCTCTTTAATTGTTAAAATCATAATCAATAGAAACGTTTCAAGTTTTCCTTCACTGTGCGAATTAGCAAATGTATTGACACTTTCGGACACTCCAACCATAAGTCAATATTCAAGATGGCCGACTCATGTGTTCATGTGTTGCTAAATGCGCTAACACGAATTTTAATCTAACAACAATCTTATTTTGAAGGCAAGAAACATTGAAAGAAATGTTTATCATTTTATTGAACTGACAATTTAGCTCATATGTTATGTTTTATAAAACCTGCTAGTTCATGGACTTATTAATACCCCGAAAACTCGACCCACCATCATACTAGTTGGCATAACAGTCTTCACACACTGTCTCCTTGGATGTCAACATTAGAGAGGTTCTACCGTGTTTTATTAGTATTTCAATTAAAAATCATCATTCCCATTTAGCCATTATAAAGTGCATTATATTTCTTGGCTTCCTACTATAGTATAAGTAGTATAGTAGTATAAGTTAATCGCGGTACTCTCCCTTTATTCCATGTACAAATATTTCCATTTTGCATCAAAAACATTTAAAAAAAAGGCCCTGGTATAGCAAATTAATGACAGATATTGTGTAAGTATAGTCCAAACATTGCTATTATGATGTGTATAGCATTATTTATTAACACATATAGTAATGACATCATACATGAAGGGTTTTAATGTGAACCTTGGTGATCCTACTGGTTTATAGGCGGGTTCGGGTCAAAACGTACCCGAGTCAAAACGTACCTTGGGCATCGGGTCAAAACGTACCCATATCTCGGGTCAAAACGTACCCAAGGTCGGGTCAAAACGTACCCATGGTCGGGTCAAAACGTACCCTTCGATATATCAATATATTATACCAATATATCCACATTTTATTTATCTTTTTGGCATTTGTGAGGTTAATTTACCCATTTATATATCAATATATTTCATTTAATAATCAAAAATTTCATATTAAAATTTTAGTTATCTTTTTAGCAGTGAAAGTTGACTGGAAATCAATGACCAGAAGCACTCGTGTGATGAATGTCTGTTTAAATTACGTGTGAAAAACAATTAGCATTCAATTATTAAAAGTGTAATTCTAGATGAAAGTGATTACCGATATGCGGTGGCTGCTTTAATGATTACTTAATGGGATTAAGTGGAAACCAATCAATGATCAAAGAGAGAGTATACTGCTTTAATGATTACTTAATGGGATTATGTGTACGGCGGAAACCAATTACCAATCAGTGATCAAAGAGAGATTATAGTGAATACTTGTCAACTAATCATTGAGTTCATACCAACTATTTTAATTTCAATCGCTCGTTAAATAACGTTGATATAAAATATCCTGTCCCAGATATGAAAATATCAAACCCTAACATGACTTCGTTATGTTTGTATTGCGAGCGGGTCATGGGGAGTCGTCACCAGGCCATAGATTGCGACGCTTGTGGTGGATGGCAGCACCGTGCATGTGGAGATACAGGTAATTAAGCTTATTAGGTAATTAAGCTTATTAGGTCTTGCAATTGAATATCGTACGTGTTTCTATTAAGTTTATTTACCACTGCGATATATGAACATGGTCTCACGAGTGGTCTTACGAGAGACTAATAGCAACATAATGATACTATAGACTGAACATATGATTACATTGTACATGTTTATATTACGTGTATCGCAACATATATAGATAATAAAATAGGCTGAACATCTAATTACATTGTACGTGTTTCACAAGCAACATATATACTATAAATAAAATAGCCTGAACATCTAATTACATTGTACGTGTCACATTTCAGGGTTGACTAAGTACAAGTACATCCGACTACGAAAGGGTCTCATCGACTTCCACTTCACTTGTCAGCGATGTACCATGTTATCACATCTACCGCGTTTGGAGAGTACGCGATTGTCAACTGCGATGGACATCACAGAAGAAGACATAGATCCACGGGACATATCAGACATTTCAACCGACGAGACCCCGTCTATGGCTGCGACCGTCGACGATTCTATGATATCAGAAGTTTCCGCCGATGATTCTATGACGACGGAAATTCCTACTGCGACCACAAACGAGACCCCGTCACAAACTACTATCGCTGCGCCCGTCGACGATTCTATGATATCAGAAGTTTCCGCCGATGATTCTATGACCCCGTCACAAACCACTACTTATTCCAGACGATTCATTCCACATCGCCGACTCCATTCGACAGCCATCAGTATTTGACGAAAGTTCCATTGTTCATGATAATCCTGATGTATCTACGACAACAGACGACAGCCCTACAACATACGACATCGTGGTTGGAGGTACGGCCAAGGGCAAAGATATGTTACTCGACTCACACGGATACGCCTACAATGTGAAGGTCACTCGGGACAACAGTCGTTTGAAGAAGCTTGCCGCGGTGTATGCCCCTACCCCGTGAGCTCCGTCATGTCTGATTATCTACTGAATGATTGTCTGATTAGGGTCTACATTGTTTAAGCTGAATTGTATCGTTTCCTTCATGCCATGTCTGATTAGGTTCTACATTGTTTGAGCTGAATTGTATGTTTTATTCGTTTCTGATTAGGGTCTACTTTGTTTGAGCTGAATTGTATCGTTTCCTTCATGCCATGTCTGATTAGGGTCTACATTGTTTGAGCTGAATTGTATCGTTTCCTTCATGCATTGTCTGGTTAGGGTCTACATTGTTTGAGCTGAATTGTATCGTTTCCTTATGCATTGTCTGATTAGGGTCTACATTGTTTGAGCTGAATTGTATCGTTTCCTTATGCATTGTCTGATTAGGGTCTACATTGTTTGAGCTGAATTGTATGTTTTATTCGTGTCTACATTGTTGTGCCGACATTGTAACGTTGGTTTCATTGTTGGTGATTTATGTTTTCCGTGTATAACTACATTGTTTGTGATGTATATTTTCTGCATTAAAAATTGTTGTTTGATGTCTTATAAGAGTCTATAAAACATTGTTTCCTTAATAAAATGCGTTATTGTTTATCATATTCCATGTATACAGATAGTCCGTGGACTGGAGCGTGCCACAATTAACACCAACAGCTTGTTTGTTTGTTTGACCGTATCCGGGGGACCACATCCTGAGACACATTCTATACATGCATTCATTGTCACAATTTCGTTATCGAAATGCTACATTTAACCACGATTTAACAACGGTTCATTAGTATAAACATTAATATCATGAAAAATATCAAGTATGCACAATAATCTTGTGGGAAATTTCAAGTTGTTTTCTGTATATTATATTTAGCAAAACGTATCCGAGTTCGCTCAAAACATCTCAATATTCTGACATAAAAGTATAAAACTTTGCAATATTTTTTACTTCAAACTACACATTCAAGTAGTCTAAACAACCCACAATGCAAAATATATGAATTAAAATGATATATTTCACTTTTCATAGTGGGTTACGTTTTGACTTGAACATGGGTACGTTTTGACCCGACCATGGGTACGTTTTGACCCGACTTTGGGTACGTTTTGACCCGACCATGGGTACGTTTTGACCTTTTTGTTTTGGGTACGTTTTGACTCGGGTACGTTTTGACCCTAACCCAAGCCTATACTATTAAATTCAAGAAACAATTAATTTCTGAATAGAATGCTCGTTGATTATTGAACATTTAATAATGTTATGCAATAACATTTACCATCATCGGCGTTGTTATTATCGTGTTAATATTGTTAAAATGTCGAAAAATGTTCTGTGTTTGTTGATATTGTCCACCATTTTCTTAATTAACATACTGGTTCCCAGTCGAAGTGAACCGTGAATGTTGAATAAACCTTTCAGAAACGGAGAACCAATCAGCGTGAGCAACAACAACAACACAATTGCACATTGTTTCAAAACGCAAACACGCACTTTCTTTAGAATAGTTACTTATTATATGCATAAAATGGCAACTGGGGCTGGGGATGAGGTATTTAAAATAGACGGAAGTGCTTTAGAAGGGGTAAGTGTCCGTCATTATAATAAGAAACTGGTACTGAAACTGTGTATTTACAGTGTATCAACATATTTAAACCCTGCCATTTTATCCGGGACAGTTTATAGGTTGGTCTTAGAAAACATTTAACTAGTTTTGTCGTGGTCACAGGTGCCTTTAGCATAGATTGGATGGTGAATTAGTGGTTGTTTATACAAGATATACCTTTCTAAACAATGTATAAAACAATTCAAATACGCCCAGAGTTAGTTCTTCCCATAGCATTCCCCTGTTGAGTAGCGAATCGGATCTGATTTGAGCTTCAAATGTTAATTATGAGCTAGCTTAGAAAATCTCAGCTCTACGGTTGTGTTTTACTATTTCATCTGTCTTTTATATTTTCTGTATCCGTGAGAGCGGAGACGAGACCATTATAGTGTAAAATTTAGTCACAATAACAGCCCAATTTGTCCTGGTGTTTTGCTACACAAATGGGAGTAAAAGAGTAACCAATGTCAATCTATGTATACCTACATGTGTATTATTGGTCTATAAATGTTTTTAACATGACTGTGGAGTCTTCTCACTCGTCAGACTGTGTAGCAAAACGTCAGGACAGATTGGGCTGTTATTGTGACTAAATTTTACACTATAAGGGTCTCGGCTTTCATGAATACAGACAATATAAAAGACAGATGAAATAGTAAAACAAGTCCGTAGAGCTGAGATTTTCTAAGCTAATTATGAGCAATTTTTGTGTATTTTTTATCTGAATTAAATGTCAGTATTATGAAATTACGATATTACAGTAATTATTTCATAAATTTACCAATGCACAAGACCTGCTAAGTAAATTTAAACTAGAATCTACTAGAGACCCAATCAGTACCAGCCAGAACTCACATGTAATATTTAATATTTTTGTTGAACCCTAGTTTCTAAGTAGACACAATTTTATTCCCTGGATATTCTGCAAGTTTAAAAACTACTTTAGAAGTATTAGTTTATATCAGTTTCCTAATTCTAACACAGATTTCAATTGAAAGATATTTTAAAATGTCATAATTACTTTAGAAGTATTAGTTTATATCAGTTTCATAATTCTAACACAGATTTCAATTGAAAGATATTTTAAAATGTCATAATTACTATCTAAAGTGCAAATCAGATCTGTGTAGCCTATTTCACCAACATTGCAAAGTATACTTTTCTAGCAAAGTATACTTTGAGGGAGTAATAATTTATTTTTCCCGAAATGCATTATTTCATATAGAACTAACCGTTGCATATATTTGATGATTAAAAGTATGCAGAATTATTATACTGAATGTATTACATTATCACAGCCAAATTGGCTGTGATAATGTAATAAATTCAGTATAATAAAAATTAATAAATTTATCCTAAAATTGAAAATTTCTCCCTCAAAGTATACTTTGCTAGAAAAGTATACTTTGCAATGTTGGTGAAATGGGTTACTGATTCGCGACTGCAGGGGAATGATATGGGAGGAACTGTACATGTAACTCTTGGTACGTACGGTACGGGAGGGTCACAGAGATACAGGCTGCAACTAGTATCTAGGGCGATATTATGTAAGCTCTTGCTAGAGCTTCGTTGTCAACTGACAACTCTCGTTCCATTAGTTCTAACTGATATAACATAAAATGTATATATTCAATTCTTTTTCATCTGTTATTTTTGATTGAATATCTCGGGTCCATCTATGATCAGATAGCAAAACCCGAGGTCTAATATTATTGGACTATCATTTCATAAGCTCTAAAAATAGTAATTATATAAATTATGCATACCTGTCGCACAGTTTCCACTGGAGAATTTTTTTTTCAGATTGCACCATACGCCTGAAATGTTTTAGTAAATGGCCTCTACTAACCATTCATTCGTTCATTCGGCTCATATTTAAGGGTGGGAATTGGCTCGGACACCTTCCATACCCGGTTGTATTCTTATATTTAAGGGTGGGAAATGGCTCGAAGACCTTCCATACCCGGGCATGTGCCCGTAAATGATCAGGCCAATGGCCGTTGGCCCATTTGTTTCCGAATTTACTAATATATGCGATACAGTCGAAATATGTGCATTAAATGAAGGAGACGATGAGGCGGTGAGTTTAACCTAATTAGTTCATTCTCCTATTGCACAATGCCGATATGTCAGACCGTGAAGAGGGCCGAGTGTGCGTGCACATGATATATGGATACTCAGCCGTTACATTGTTATATTACCTGCTAATGCTATTAGAGGGTATACCCGGTTGGCCTCTACTAACCCTTACATAGAACCCTTACATAGTGACATTGCTCAATGTTTGACACAGGTAAGTCGTCATTAATGACATACATGTAAGCTATTTGTTCAATGTTTGACACAGGTAAGCCGTCATTAATGACATACATGTAAGCTATTTGTTCAATGTTTGACACCGGTAAGCAGTCATTAGTGACATTTCTTCTATTTGTTCAATGTTTGACACAGGTAATGATAAGCAGTCATTAGTGACATGTATGCTATTTGTTCAATGTTTGACACAGGTAACGATAAGCAGTCATTAGTGACATGTATGCTATTTGGTCAATGTTTGTCACAGATAAACAGTCATGAGAACTCTTGAACTGAGGTGTTCTAGGGCTAATTAGTTTGTTTGGCACATTGAAATTAAAATATCAAATAGCATACTCATGTAGCCTGATAACGGTATATATTGATTGTTAGCAGCATGACGGGTTTTTCATTGATGGAATGGTGAACAGTGCAGATTCTGATCATCCGCACCATGCTGATCTGGATCTATCTACACTGGTCGCAAAACCCATATGCCCTATTTCTCCATACACAGCTAAATCTGCAAATATGGAAACAAACCGCCTCATAACCTCCTGAATTTAATGCACACATGTCGACAACATTGCAACTAATAATAATTACAAGTCCATATTAGGTTTATATCCCAGTATGTTACATAAACCCCACATGAAGTCGCATGACGTTGATTCGTCAAAGTTGACGTCATTAAAATACATGAAGTTCATCGTCTTTGTCAACAATATCACTCTGTTGACCGGCAATGTCGTTGTTCAATGAATTGTGACAAAATGACATAAAACAATAAGATTCCTAATTTTAATGCCGTATTTGGTTAATTTACATTTTTAAAACTATCCGAAAATGCAATGTAATTATAAGTAAAAACCATGAGCAGTTGTGTTTAGTGTAGTAAGAAAAACATTTGGTCTGTTTAAAGTGTGTGGTGTCCGAATGACTCCACGCAAACCAAATCTTTTTCATACTACAGTAAACATTATTCCTTAAGTAAATTCAAAACCGAAAACGGGCCAATGGACACTGGCTAACAAAATTGTCTGGGCTCATATGCCTGTGTATGGAAGGTTCTTTGTTCCAATTCCCACACTTAACTATAAGATAAATAAAACCCAGCTAAGGTCATAAACAGATGTCTTTCTTTGGCAGGATGGACAATGGGAAAGTTAAACCTGGATTCCTGGATAAGGAGAACTCTTTTTTTCATCCATTCTTTAGGTATTACTTTTTAGGCCAAACTAAATATTCATTTACCATTACCTGACGTATATGGGTAACTTAAAATAAAATAACCCCTTGAATCAAATTTCCTTAAACATCACTTATGTCTTGTACTGTATAAATGTGATTAAAACATGCTTTCCGATGTGTCCCAATAGCAGCTTGATTGTCTGAAAAAATATATCGAAATCTGTGCATACACAGAGAAATGGCGGCCAAAATTGTGTGTACAAAATTGAAGTTGTCAATTTTCAAAGCTTTAACAAACTAGTACTATATAAAATACTGTCACTTATCACAAAAATAGTTTCTTTTAAATAGCTATATTATGGTACAAATATTGCGTTAATGTTGAATGTACTCATAAAAATAGGTGATGTTTTGTAGTAAAGTACCCATGACATGTCAGGAGTGTAACATTTTCTTTTAATCGTTATACATTGCTGTATGTTGTTTATATGCATACATGTATTGTGAATGGTCTGGTTTTCATGAAAGGTTTACCATTTTCAGCATTGATGAAGAAAACTATAGTTAACTTTACACATTAAACATACTGTGACAGTCCTAAACATTTGCTCTGCCGAGATGTCAGGAGAGTAACACTTTTTTGGATATATTTTTGTCTGTCATTTGTTCATTACTTAATGATTAATTGATTTACAGTTAGCTCATCATGTTTTTGCAAAAATCCACCACACCGTCACGGACATTTGATCCTTTCCATGCTGGTCCGTTACGGACTGCTGTAGTGGACCCATAGTGGAGCTTCCACACTGGCTATCATGGATCCACGATGGCACGGTGATGGACTCCATGCTGCAGGGTGGACAGTAGTGGATGGGTGACTATTGATATCGTCGTCACGGCCACCCACCACACAAGGTGGACATAGTTACCTTTATAATCTAGCCGTGACAATGTTCCACTGTGCAGGGTGGATATTGCAAATAGTGATTATTTTTTCGTAATGGCGATGTCCGTAAGTGGTGATGTAGATTTTTTTTCATCAATGCCACTGCAGTTTCTTCCTCTGAATGATGACCATGTTTCAGTCTTAATACGAAATTTAGCTGCATCACATTAGTTAGTCTGCACAGTCTGCTAAGCTGTCTATGACAGACTGCCGATGACAGACGGCTAAACATATTTTGCATTTGTAATTGACATTTGTAAAACCATTAACATTGGATAACCAATGTCGGATATTTAAGAGTCAACGGATTAACTGTTAACATTATGTTTGACGTAGTAAGCATGCAACAAATATAATTGTATTGTATAATATAATTATATAAATATAATTGTAAACTGTTGTGTTTTGTGAATTGTTGGCAAAATGAGGTGTTTGCCATTTTTGGTCAGTCTAACTCATGACCACACAACAGTCTATACTGTTTGTTAGAATCATGACGGATATTCATTAACTGAATGGCGAAGGCTGACAACCCTGATCAGTGCGTGTGGATGATGTATGCGCAGGCTGATCTGGGTGGACATTGATCGTACAAGCCTCATTTCTTCTAAGCAAAAAGTACAGATCCTGATCAGACTGTGCGAACGCACAGGCTGATGTGGGTCCACACTGGTCGCAAAACCCATAAGCCACATTTCTCCAGTCACAGATAATCAATCTATCAATCAATAAAAATGAGTAAATTTTCACTTAAAATTATCATGATTATCATAACATGTTTGGTAACAGAAGTACAGGTGATTAGCCATGAATGCCGTGCCTACTCAAGTGAAGTGATTAGCAATGACAAACTACTGTCTGTTTCACGTTTTGCTGCCGACAAACTTTTGGCTATTACACACATTAAATCTAAAATATATTTAATAGTAAGTACCGGAAGTTTTTCATCAATAACAAAAAAGTCGCCTGAGGCTCCCCCAAAAAAATTATTTTATGAAATTTCATCAAATATTGATTTTATTGCGAAAAAACGAGCGATTTTCCTATGCGAATTTAACATGGGAGCTAAAAATAGATCTTTTTAAAAGTATTTTTTTTATTTGTGGACCGATTTTCAAAATTTAACTTGTTTTCTTAGTTTCATCATTGTCGAGCCCGCTTGCGGAAAGCGAGACATAGTGATCACAATGACGTCCGGTTGTCCGTCTGAGCTTACAAATGGATACATATGTGGCTAGGAGAACAATAGGTTATATAATATTCTATTGTTCTCTGATTTTATGTGGCTAAAAATGGGTTTATGTGGCTACAGAACAATAGGGATGAACAAAGGAAAAGGTTAGGGTTAGCCACATAAGTATCCATTTGTAGGAACGTCCGTCCGTCCGAAATCTGCGTTAAAGTTTTTAAATACCTTATATCTCTGCAGTCCCAAGTCACATTGACTTGAAACTTCATATACTTATTAGTCATCATCCATATATTCATGCTGTATCCCACTCATGCGGCCCCTGTGCCCAAGGTCAAATGATTTAGATGTTTGCATTCCGAAATCTGTGTTAAAGATTTTAAATACCTTATATCTCTGCAGTCCTAAGTCACATTGACTTGAAACTTCATATGCTTATTAGTCATCATCCATATATTCATTCTGTGTCCCACTCATGCGGCCCCTATGCCTTAATGACTTAGAAGTTTGCGTTAAAGTTTCTGTCAAAATTTGCGTTAAAGTTTTCACATACCTCTGTAACCTTAAGTCAGATTTTCTTGAAACTTTGTATGCTTATTGGGCATCAGACTTCAAATAAATACACTCTGAGACCATCAAATGCCTTGGCGGGCTCGACATGCGGGCACCTGCCATCCTCGTTTTCAAGCTATCTCGCCAGGTTTCGGAGTCAATTTCCAAAAGTTTTGGAAAATTTACTCCCCATGTTAAATTCCCATAGGAGTTTGTAATTGCAAATATCATAAGGGTTGTTAATTATAACATAAACTGGCTCAAATTTATTGATATGCTTTATTAATCAACACGCTAATGTGCATTATGCATGTTGGTGGCAAGCTTATAACTTTAATTGCCATCCACATCAGCAAACGTCAGTTGAAATCAGTCGATTTTCATGTAATTTTGATAGCCATCCAGATGTTTAAGTCCATTGCAAATCATTATAATAATTATCCAACTATGTCGTCAATTACCCGTGACGGAAAATTTGATTATCCATCTTGGCCATCACGGTTCCGTGACGGAAATCTCGGTAGAGAGCGGTGATGGAACACTTTTCCGTCACGATAACACCACCGATCAATGTGGAATTTCCACATCATGGTGCCAGCCACTACATAGGACGGATCGCTAATCCCCTTGAACAATATTCCATGTTCGTCTTTCTGAGTGGAATTTTGCAAAAACACGATGAGCTGACTGTAGATCAAATTTGCAGCCAATGAAGTGGCTCAATTACTGAATACTTTTTGTCTCACCCATGATTGTGGAAAGTGAGACATAGCGGTCACAATTCCGACGTCAAACGCCAACAATTTGGGACATAAGTTTCGGATGTAAGTAATATCTCTTGATCCGTTAGTCAGATCATGACCAAACTTCATCAATAGCTTCATCACATTGATAGCGATCCATCCAGTGTCATTCTGGTGACCTTGAGCTTCACCTTGGTGACCTTTACCTTTGACTCAATAACGTCTTCTATGCTTTTCTTACATTGATACCTAACAACACTGTGTCATTTGGGTGACCATGACCTACTTTTCACGAAATATAGGTTGTGTCTGTCAAAACTTGAATGTACGTCCAAATTTCGTATAATCTCCTGATACGTTAGTCAGATGTTCGACAACCTTCATGCGTAGCTTCCTTACATTGATATCTAACCACCCTGGGTCATTTGGGTGACCTTGACATACTTTTCTCGAAATATAGGTAAAGTTTGTCAAAATTTGGACATACATCAAAATTTTGTATATCTCCTGATACGTTAGTTGGATATTCACCAAACTTCATAAGTAGCTTGCATACATTGATAACTAACCACCCTGGGTCATTCGTGTAACATTTACCTGATTTTTTCGAAATATAGGTTGTGCCTGTCAACATTTGGACGTACATCCAAATTTTCTGTATCTACTGATAAGTTAGTCGGAGGTTCGCCAAACATCATCAGTTGCTTCCTTACATTGATACTTAACCACCCTGTGTCATTCAAGTGACCTTGACTTACTTTTTGGAAATGTAGGTCATGTCCGTCAAACTGTGGACGTACGTCCAAGTGTCGCATATATCCTCATAAGTTAGCTGGATGTTCGCCAAACTTTACGTTCGCTTCCTTACGTTAATAGTAGTCGATTGTTCACTAATAATTCATATGTAGCTTCCTCACATTGATAGCTAACCACCCTGGGTCATTCAAGTAACCTTCACCCATTTGTAGTGGGTGAGGCACTCCCTGGCGATCGCCTTGTTGAGTAAGAAGACAAAAAATAAAGAACAGCAGACGACAGTTTCCTGCATTGTAAAGGTTAACCCTTAGCCTGCTGATCGCGAAACTGTCGTCTGCTGTTGCTTTATTTTTTGCCCTGTTTCTCAATAAAAACATGGTTTGACAGCACTTTAGAATCATTTCCAATAAAATCGAAAATAAAACATAAACAGCAGACGACAACATTTCATTCAGCAGGCTAAGGGTTAAAGTGTAGCCTGATGGAGTTTGTATTGAAGTCCCCATTCTGGTATAGTCTATGTATATCCTATACAGGGAGGCCAGATACTGCGCAATGCTGCCGCCCTCAGCTGTCTGCTGGCAAAACCAGTACATCTGGAGAAAATACGGGCTGGCAGAAGTAACCCAGGACTGCGGTATGGTGCCCATTATCTTTATATATTTCTCTTATTATCCCCTCGCCGATTGGAAAGAGGGGATATAGCGTATGTACGTACGTTAGTATGTTAGTAACACTTTTCATTTTTGTCTCCTCCACATTAGTGGAAAGTGAGACTTAGCGGTCACAATTCCGGCGTCGCCGGTGGACGTAGCCAAATTTCCCATATATGTTGATCCAATAGACGGATCATTATCAAATTTCATCAATAGCTTCCTCACATTGATAGCTATCCATCCAGTGTCATTTGGGTGACATTGACATTCACCTTTGTGACCTTAGCCTTTGTGGGACGTAAATGTACATTTTGGACGCTTTCAAATCTCCCATATCTATTGATCTGTTAGTCTGATCATTACCAAATTTCATCAATAGCTTTCTCACATTGATGGCTATCCACCCACTGTCATTCGGATGACCTTAGCCTTCACATTGATGACGTTAACCTGTGTGGGACGTAATTTTGGACTTAACCTTGGTTTGGACGTAACCTTGGTGTCCTTAACCTTTGTGTCGATAATTGTGTACCTGTTATTGTCCAAATGTTGAATACCTCGGATCCTTTACCAAACTTCATCAATAGCTTCTTCACATTGATGGCTATCCACCCAGTGTCTCATTCGGTTGACCGTGACCTTGACATTCAGGTGAATAATTTTGGACGTATATCCAAATGTTGAATATCTCCTGATCCGTTAGTCATATCATTACCAAATTTCATAAATAACTTCCTCACATTGATAGCTATCCATCCAGTATCATTCCGGTGACCTTGACTGTCACCTTGGTGACCTTGACTTTTTTGAAATGTTAAATATATCTGGATCCGTTAGTCGGATCATTACCAAACTTCACCAATAGCATCCTTCCTCACTTTGATGGCTATCCACCCATTGTCATGTGTGTGACCATGATCTTGGTGACCGTGACCTTTGTATCAATAATGTTCACCTTCTTTGTAAGGCAAATGTGTTAAAAGTATGTTTTGTTTATGCAATAACTTTTGAACCGATTACCCGATTTTGATACTATTTGGCCTCAATCTGTATCTAGGGATGGGGCTTTTTTTGCATACGACCCACGTCCGACCACCCAAGGTCACTGAGGACTTATGTTCACCTTGTTTGTAAGGCAAATGTGTTTTTATACAACTGTTTTAAAAAAAAAAACGATACATATTATGTTTTACCGCACGGATGGCGGGCGGCGGAACAAACTGCAGAGTTAGTGTACACTACTCCTCTAAAACCTTTCAGTCAATCGATCTGAAACTATACACACGTCTTATACACATATTGAAGATGTGCACCTTGGTGTTTGTATGCCAAAAAATATTTTTTAACTTAGCCATTTTTTCTACATCTATATAAGGTACCGGTACAGAGTTTGTGTACACTACTCCTCTAAAACCTACGAGTGAGTCAATCGATCTGAAACTATACACACATTTTCTACATATCTTGAAGATGTGCTCCTTCGTGTTTTTATGCCGAAAAAATATTAATAAAAAATATCACCTTTTTATACGCTCGTTTGAAAAAACGGGACGTATTATGTACGGGCGGGCGGGCACAGCTTGTCCACGAGTTCTACATGTACTTGACGGATTGTAACCAAATTCGGTATACATGTTTATCACGGCAAGACGAAGAAGCATATTGATTTTCCAAAAATTATGATGACTTATCTCCCTTTGGCAGCCATTTTTGTTTCTTGCACTCTGTATCCTTGCTCACGCAATAACTCAAGTTTTACTTCACAGCTCAATTCAGTATGCATGTTTATCACGGCAAGATGAAGAAGCATCCTATCGATTTTGAAAACTTGTCCACGAGTTCTATATGTACTTGACGGATTGTAACCAAATTCGGTATACATGTTTATCACGGCAAGACGAAGAAGCCTATTGATTTTCCAAAAATTATGATGACTTATCTCCCCTTGGCGGCCATTTTTAATTTTCGGACTCCGTATCCTTGTCCACGCAATAAATTTGATGACCACTTGACGGATTGTAACCAAATTTGGTTTACATGTTTATCACATCAAGATGAGTTATCTCCCCTTGTTGACTGGCCTTGCCTCAACTTTTTCTACATTTTTGTAGGCAATTCTATATAGGGTACAGAGTTTGTCAATCAATCTGAAACTTTACACCTGTTTGAGCGCCTTGGTGTTTTTATGCCAAAAATATTTTTTTTTATAATATTTTGTATGCGATTCTATAGAATTTCTACTTTACACATCTTTACCTAAATTAGTATACCTGTTTATCAGAACAAGAGGTATAAATAATGCTATAGGTTTTTAAATTCACTTTGAGGTTTCTTGCCTTGGTGACAACTTCACATTTCTGCATCTTCGCTGTCTGGCCCATATTCGACGGGCATATTTTGTGACTTACGCCACTCTTGTTTTTGTTTATTTTATTATCAAGTCTGCCAGCGAGGGGATTAGCCTCGTAATATCGATGCCCTTGTTCACTGTTATATCATACTATGTAAACTACTGGCTGAAATGTAAGAAATACAAATAAACAACTAATATGGGAATTTATTTTAGGCGTGAGTGGTATGAGTATCTTAGTGACCTTTATTTTTAAACTTGTTTGAAACAACGGGACATTTGTACATGTACCCTGTATGTACGGGCGGCGAGTGGGCATACATGTAGTTAAACCTTTTTTTTATTATTATTTTCACTTTGGATATGTTTTTATTCTCCCCTTTATAGGTTTGTGGTGGGTCGGGGAAGCATCCCCCACAAACCGTACAGTTGTGTACATGCATGCAGGGATTCCGCTGGGGAAAATAAAAAAATCGCCTCTTCAAAAAAAATAAAACAATTGGCGATAAAAAATTACAATTTTCAAAAAAAAAATCAAATTTTTTTTTCTAAAGATTACGAGTGCCCGCTATACAGATATAATGATTTAGTAATATTTAGTTTACTGATAGTGACTCGCGGTGGTATCAGGCTATTTTCATATGCAAATGAGGCATGATATTTTTATATTTATACTAATTAAATGCGTCACCGGAAAACAAATAATAGTATTTTCAACAGATTATAAAGTATGATCATTGCTCAGAAAAAATAAATACAGAGAATAAATAGTAATGTCCGTTAAAATTTTAAGGAAACACAGTTATCGTCCCTGATATCAGTGTGTAAATTTATGTCTGATATACAATGTATAATAATGCCAATCAATACGTGGGGTAATGGAAAATGCATGTACATGTATACTAATGGCAATCAATAGGTGGGGTAACGGTGAATGAATGTTTATTTAGCCAAAAAATGTCATTATGACATTATTTGGCTAAATAAACATTCATTCACCGTTACCCCACATATTATCTACATAATATACAAAACAGTGTGTCTCCCTATATTATAACCTACTGAGTGGGCATGTACCTTTAACATAACTTGTGATAATCGTAACCCTTAGCATGCTGGAAACGAAAATTGTTCTCTGCTGTTTTATATTTTGCCTTCTATCTGCATAAAAACATGGTTTGACAACACTTCATTGGAAATGATTCAAAGTACTGTCAAAGCCTGTTTTATGCCCCCTATGCAAGAGCAAGGGGGCATATTGTGTTGGTCTTGAGGTTCCGTCCATCCGTCCGTCCATCCATGTACATTTATTTAAAAAAGTTTGTAAGAGTTTCTCCACATGTAATATCTTCAATATTACGCGATGGATTGCTTCGATACTTGGACCCTTGAATCACCTGAACATTTGCCACACACTTGCACCACCATTAACACGTCCGCCACCATTAACACTTGCGCCACCATTAACACGTCCGCCACCATTAACACTTGCGCCACCATTAACACTTGCGCCACCATATTAACACTTGCGCCACCATTAACACTTGCGCCACCATTAACACTTGCGCCACCATTAACACGTCCATGACCTTTGTCACCTTTGAAATGTCACTGACACACTTAGCCATTTTGTTACGTCAAAAAGTTTGTAAGAGTTTCTCCAACATGTAATATCTTCAATATTACGTTGATGGATTGCTTCAATACTTGGCCACTTGAATCAGCTGAAGATTTTTCACAGACTCGCGCCACCATTAACATGACCTTGACCTTTGTCACCTTCGAAATGTCACTAAAACACTTAGCCATTTTGTTACGTCAAAAGGTTTGTAAGAGTTTCTCCAACATGTAATATCTTCAATATTACATAAAGGATTGCTTCCATACTTGGACACTTGAATCACCTGAACATTTGCCACAAACTCGCGCCACCATTAACTTGACCTTTTATTTACCGTCTCCATTTTTACAGTCAAGTGTGCCAAGGGGGCATATCCATGTTTTACAAACTTAATTTGTAGTTTACACAGAATCTTTAGTTAGAGTCCAGTATGACATGGGGGGATATCCATGTGTTACAAACATAATGTCTAGGTCTAGAGAACTGGGCATTAATAAATAAACCGCAGACAACAAAATTTATTCAGCAGTGTAAATGTTAATCAAATTTGGTATAAATGTTTATCATTTGCAAGAGTAAGAACCCTGTTGATTTTCTCCCCATGCCTCGACAGGCCTGTATGCATATGTATGATGATCACGATCTTCACTGGTCACACATTTTTATCAGCGTGTAATGTATATACAGAGTTTGGAATCACATGGTTTCCGAACGGCTGGCGTCATATTTTTAGATGTGTTTACATCAGATTTCTTTTAATATCTTTCTAATGGAGCAACAGATTTTTATGAAACTTTTGCAGCAGATTCGGAACTGTTTGTCCTTTATTGTACAGTGTGCTTTAAAAGCTAATAATTCCAGCACAAAAATATTTACACAATTCCCTAACATTTGATTGGCCAGTAGCAAGTCTGTCCAAAATTTATATCCCAGTAAACTCCCCCGCCAAACTACTTTCTGCAGGTGCGCTGTCAGTGCTGTCAACACATTTTCTTGATGAATTTATTTCAAATGCTGGAATTATAAGGAATGAATGGCGTTTGTTGTTGAATTTATCGGGGATATAAACTTGGAAAAGTCGCTGGAATACTGGACGAGGCCTTAAAGGCCCTGAACGGCTCAGTATTACAATTTTCCGATTTTTTCAAACACAAAAACATGTTTGGCAACTGATTTAGTACACAAAACTAACATATACTGCCTAATAGAGACATCTCAAGTCTTGAGATTTACATCTTAATCGCAATGTGAAGACAACAAAAACTTGTTTTGTGTACCACACAGTGCAACATGTCAATATTGACAAATTAATTTCCGTAACCCAATCCAACCATCACAAAATGATTTTCAGACTAGTCAATTTATAAAAAGGGGGTGTTTTTGTTCTCAAAAAGATGAAAAATACTTTCAAAAAAGTGCAGATCCTGATGAGACGTCTCATCATGAGCCGGCTCATTTGGATCTACACACGTTTTGCCAATACCACTACACAGGCCTGTGGTGTTGAAAGGGTTAAAGAAAATCTATTGTAAAAATGACATCACAGATTACATCACGTCGGAAAATGTTGTTCGAAAACTTTCAGAAACCGCATGATCCCATATCTGATATAGTGACAGACAGATTAGATGGTTTGCATTAAATGCATTCAATAGCGTATCATATGACAACTCCTCCTAAATGTGGTATAATCAGAGCTCCAGTTAAGGTGCGTAATTTGATCAACTTTGGGTAGACTTTCCTTATTTCTTCACGAAAATTGGCAAGTTGGGAGTGCTTTAGAATCATCTCGATGAGACGATTCTAAAGCAATCCCAACTTACCATTTTTCGTGAAGAAATAAGAAAAATACCTGGAAAATGTGGTCCAATTATGCACCTTTACTGGAGCTCTGATAATGTGTTTCACAAACAATGTTGTCTCTGAAATTATTGTGTCCTTTACAGTAACAACATAAATATATTACTATCTTATCTGCTCTGTTTATAATATATACAGTCAAACCTCTCTAAACCGAACATGGAGAACTGTTAGTTCTGCTTATTTTTTATTGGGTTCATTGCCTTTTATCTCCGTGTGTATGGCTGTTCGTGATCGCCAATCACCCATGTCTGCCTTGACATAGTCATCTGTCTGTTTTACAGTGGAACCTCTCTTAAGCCGTACACCTTGGGAACATCCCAGGGTGTCTGGTTTAGAGAGGTTCCACTGTATAAGTCTTTTGAAGTCCATAGAACGAAAAAAACAAGTATTGAATATTGGAGACATTTTCTGACACACTGTCTTTATTGTCATCAGGAATATTTCCTGACTACCAATAGCTAACAGCTAGGCCCTGATCAGGCCGTGCTGACATCAACTACACCATTTTGGTATGATTGATTACAATTATCACTTGTATTTTTCAGGCCACAGCATTTGACTGGCCTTCAGCTCATTGCGGATATATGTCACGGCCGGCTGACCGGCGCGACGGTCAAGTCAACAGAGGTTACATTCTACCCTGGTCAAGTAAAGCCGGGAGATTTCCTGGCCGATACACACACTGCTGGGTGGGTGTCCATTGGTCATCTGTCACATATAAGCTCACCCGCAATAGTGGAAAGTGAGACATAGCGGTCACAATTCCGGCGTCGTTGTCGTCAGCGTTGTCAATAATTTGGGACGTAAATTTTGGACGTAGCCAAATTTGGACGTAGCCAAATTTCCCATATCTCTTCATTCGTTCGTCGGTTGATTACCAAATTTTATCAATAGCTTTCTCACATTGATGGCTATCCACCCACTGTTATTTGAGTGACATAGATCTTCACCTTTGTGATCTTAACCTTTGTGTCAATAATTTTGTACATACGTCCAAATGTTGAATACCTCCTGATCCGTTAGTCCGATCCTTTACCAAATTTCATACATAGCTTCCTCACATATGTGGCTGTGACTGGAGAAATTAAGCTTATTGGATCTGTGACCAGTGTAGCTCCTGATACATGTAGTACATTACTGGAGCCTGATGACGATCTATATTTGCCTGTTGGAAGAATGATGGGTGTTTCATTGATGGAATGACGAACATTGCAGATCCTGATCAGACTTTGTTGGTGCACAGACTGATCTGGATCTACACTAGTCACAAAGCTCATAAACCCCATTTCTCCAGTCACGGCCACATATATCTGTCTGTGATTGTACTCCATTTTCAGGTCCTAAATTACACATTTGATTGGTCGAGGGTGAGCTGTGCAAGGGTACGTAGTACCAGATCAGGATATTGTGATTTTATTACTGTCACCGGAATGTAATCTCAGTGTGAATCTCCAATGCTCAACAGTGCACGTTCTAGTGTATTCCCATACATGTTTTTGGATTAAGCCAACCATTTAGGGAAGGGGGCCTTTTCAACCATTTTGGGAAACATCACACTAAATTGGGAATGTTCCATCTCAATGTTTTCTGTTATGCCATTTCATGTCAATGATAAAATGTCATTCAAGTATACAAATATGATTTAATACATGTATTTTTATTATTTCTCATCAAAAGTATATGTTGTTGCCAGTTCTGTCATTTTTGAAAAGAATCGATTTCCGTGTCTACGGGCCCCTGATATAGAAAATATGTCAACTCTATTTCCCCCTGTGGTTGTTACAGGAGTATATGTTTGCTGATGCAGGCCGCGTTGCCGTGTTTCCTGGTCAGTGATGGACCGGGAACCATGACCTTGCGTGGGGGAACCAATGCTGAAATGGCGCCGCAGATCGACTATACGTTAATGGTAAACTTACAATGCCTCTGACATCAACTGTGTAACATGGATGGCTTGTGGTACATAGGGGGTACATACCGGAGGTTGTGAGTTCAATCCCTACCCTAGTTTACGTTCGCT
Organism: Conchocele bisecta; assembly: GCA_029237695.1. NCBI lineage: Eukaryota > Metazoa > Mollusca > Bivalvia > Lucinida > Thyasiridae > Conchocele > Conchocele bisecta. The sequence continues at coordinate 39,649,070 of CM055268.1, forward strand.
ATCACATCAACTTTAACCCTTTTACCCCTAAGTAACTGAATGGGCTGCGATATGTTAATTTTGCAACCAATCCAATCATCGCAAAATTATTTTCACTATTCCATTTATAAAAAGGGGGTATTTGTTGTTCTCAAAAATATGAAAATTTCTTTCAAACAGTGCAGATACTGATGAGACGGCTCGTTACGAGCCGGCTCATCTGGATCTGCACTGTTTGCATAAACCGATATAGCAGGCTTTCGGGTTCAAAGGGTTAATATGTCATATGATATAAACTGCATTTGTCATATGATATAAACTGCATTTGTCATATGATATAAACTGCATTTGGGTACTATTTGTATAATCATTGTGTTTGGGTCACCAGCAAACATTGTAAATCCTGGATCTGTTCCCAGCACTGACTTGGTGCTAATGCCTAATGGGAAAATCATCAATAAATGTATTGCATGCTTCGTGAATTTTTAATAACCATATTAATCAGTAAATACAACATAATTTTAGACAATATAATGTCTAATTTATGCCTCGATTAGTAAAGCTGACCTGTGGCGATCTTTTTGTCACCGATTAGCAGCTTCAAGAGAGCCTAATAGCACACGTTCAGCATTGTGGATTTGAGCTCGGAAAGCAATTTTCTTATACTCATGACGGAATTTCCGCCAATTTTGGAGATGATTCTCATGCGCTGCCAAAACCGTAAATATTTAAAATAAAACATTACCAGCTGACGACAAAGTTTAATTCAGCATAGTAAGGGTTAATGGGGTTAATCGCAACAGACTGGCCATTTTCTCTTTTTCATTATCTTTCAGGTATTTAAACCGATTGCAGAAAGATTTGGTGTCCATTTTGACTGTCGAATAGCCAGAAGGTAAACTTACATAACATTGTATTCTTCGCCAAGAGATCAAACTGTTTACCATGTGCTATAGTTTCTCGTTCAATCCTTGCAAATATTCCCATAGTGTTCCTATCAGATGGTTCTGTGTCCATTCAACCTAGACATGAGGGATGGGCTGTGGCTTAGGGGTAGAATACAGAGGGCCGTTTCACTAAACTTCTTGCGACTAAAATGTTTGTAACTTCAAATTTAGGATCGTCTGCAAATTTCAATTGATGGATTTACATTTATTGAGCATAGGCTGCATATGCAGCCTATGCTCAATAAATGTAAATCCAATAATTGTTTACAAGAAAAAATTGTTAATGTGCAATTTATATCATAACTTTGCACTTACGAACATTTTAGTCATACAGTGGAACCCCTCTAAACCCTGGGGACAGACTGAAAAGTTCGGTTTATAGGGGTTTTCGGTTTAGAGGGGTTTTCTATTTCCAGTTAAGGAAATGTATGTTTTCCATCATTAACTCTTGGATTTGTATAGTATATACCATTATTACCATATTGAAAGCATATGTACACATTTTTTCAATAAATATGTCAAGTTTCTTTTTATTCCCAATGAGACGATTCTAAAGCACTCCCAACTTGCCATTTGTATCGAGAAATAAGAAATGTACCCCCAAATTACGCACCTTAACGGGGGCTCGGCTACCCAGTTGTGTTTTATTATGTCGACATGTGTAATTCCCAATAACTTTCTCTATCAGCTGGAGCGCTCTTTTAAAATCAGAATGTGTTTTTATTTATTGACATTACAAATAGTGCAGATTCGCAAGGGGTATAGCAAATAGTGTACGGTCTACACTGGTCGCAAAGAGCATATGACACATTTCGCGTGTGCTGTGTAGTTACCGCGAGCTGCTACAATAGCCCACAGGCTACAGTCACGAGTTTACAGCCTCGTTAAGTAATTATCAGATTATCTCAATTAATCGGTCGGTGGGTTCACAAATAATGTGCCGATTATTTTATTTCCGTAATTCTTACGTACGCGTATAATTAAATTGTGAACCATGCTATTGTAATGAGCTTGTAAAACAGCAAACATGTCTCGTATTTAGGTCGCATGAATATTCTTAACTTTGTAATGCCGCTTATGACGTTAAAAAAACACGCCGCTTAGCGCATTACACGCATGGATAGCGCTTGTACAAAGCTCAAGTTAATGTGCGTAATTTGATCAATTTTGTTATTTCTTCCACACAAATGTCAAGTTGGGAGTCCGTTAGAATGGTCTCATTCTCGTGGCTCCGCATTTTGGGAACCAGAGCTGAACAATACTACCGGGAACCAGCCTATTGTAAACACGGTGTGATTTTGACACCCGCTTGAAACAACAACATTGAAATTGGGCGCGGTGTATTTCTTGGATGACATCCTGACAGGTGACCGTGTTTCCGGTTTTCCGGGGTTATTTTAACGCTGAAATATGGTTTTGGGACTTGAAATGGCGTCCGGATTACGGAGTAGAGGGGTTCCGGATTAGAGGGGTAGTAACTAATGTGTTTATATAGCAGAATATTCGGGACGTGGTCGTATGTTCGGTATAGCGCGAATTCCGGTATAGAGGGGGTCCGGTTTGGAGGGGTTCCACTGTACAAAGTTCAGTGAAACGCCTACCAGGACTTCAATACTGAAGGTTGTGAGTTCAAAACCTATCCCAGGGCATGAAAAATATTTAGTATTGCCACCCCACTGGTCTGTCGGATGAGACTTTAAACTATGGTACTGCCCCTATATGACCTTAGCTGTTGAAGAGAAGTTAAACCCCATTCATTTCATTTTCAACCGAGAAATGGAGTGGTAGTGAGCAAAATTAAATTCAGTCCGGGAATGTTCTAAAATAAACCAAAATCAGGGAAACCTCATGGAATTGTACTTTTCTGGCAAATGATTAACACTTGGACCGCTACACACAACAATTGTCGTCTGCTGTTGCTTTTTTATCTTGCCTTTTTTCTCAATAAAAACATGTTTTGACAGCACTTCAGAATCATTTCCAATGGAAATGATTCTAAAGTGCTGTCAAATCCTAAATTATTATAAAGTGCTGTCAAAGCATGTTTTTGATGACAAAAAATTGAAAATATAAAATAAACGGCAGGCGACAAAAAATTAAGATAGCGGTGTAAGGGTTAATGTTTTAACCCTTATACACGTAATGTGGGAATGTCAATTGTCATCTACTGTTTATTATTCTGCTCATTATTCTAAAGTGTAGTCACTGCCAGCAAATCAGGAAAGAGAAAGTAATAGTTTTGTCGAGCCCGCTTGCAGATAGCGAGACAGTGATCACAATGACGTCCGTGCGTCCGTCCGTCCGGGCACACATTAGGGTACTTATGGGGTAGGGGGCGTGGCCTAAGACAATAGAAGACAATGGAACTTATTCCGTACCCCGTAAGCCTATTGTGTCTTACGGGGTATTTCCTTTGATCTTTTATATAGCAAGTACCCCCTAAGGTCCGAAATGTAAGTTCGTCCGTCCGTCCGTCCGTCCTCCGTCCGTCCGGGCACACATTAGGGTACTTATGTGGCTAGCCCCACAGGGTTATGGACTTGTTAAAGGATAGGGTTGGTTACAATTAGCCACCTAAAAAATCGTTTTATGTGGCTAAAAATCGTTTTATGTGGCTAATATTTAACATGTGATAAGCCACATAAGTACCCTAATGTAAGAACGTCCGTCCGTCCATCCGTCCGAAATCTGCGTTAAAGTTTTTAAGTACTTTATATGTATGCAGTCCTAAGTCACATTGACTTGAAACTTCATGTACTTATTAGTCATCATCCATATATTTATGCTGTATCCCACTCATGCGGCCCCTGTGCCCAAGGTCATGGTCAAATGACTTAGAAGTTTGCGTTCCGAAATCTGCGTTAAAGTTTTTAAATACCTTATATCTCTGCAGTCCTAAGTCACATTGACTTGAAACTTCATATGCTTATTAGTCATCATCCATATATTCATTATGTGTCCCACTCATGCAGCCCTTGTGCCCCTATGTCAAGGTCAAATGACTTAGAAGTTTGCGTTAAAGTTTCTGTCAAAATTTGCGTTAAAGTTTCCACATACCTACTATCTCTGTAACCTTAAGTCAGATTTGCTTGAAACTTTGTATGCTTGTTGGGCATCAAACTTCAAATAAATACACTCTGAGACCATCAAATGCCTCGGCGGGCTCGACATGCGGGCCGCGGCCATCTGGTTTTTGTCGCGCCCGCTTGCAGAAAGCGCAATATAGTCGGCACTTTGGCGTACGTACGTACTTACGTACGTGTGTCCGGTTAAAGTTTTTGGTTAAGTTGTTTGGTTAAGTTTTTTGGTTAAAGTTTTTGGTTAAAGTTTTTGGTTAAGTTTTTTGGTTAAGTTTTTTGGTTCAAGTTTTTGGTTCAAGTTTTTCGTTATACTATATCTCTGCAACTTCTTTGCCCATTACCTTGAAACTTCACATGGGTGTTTATCATCATCTCTATTTTCATTCTACCCCACTCCCGTGCGGCCCCTGTACCCAATGTCAAGGTCAAATTACTTTGAAGTTTTTGGTTAAGTTTTTTGGTTAAAGTTTTTGGTTAAGTTTTTTGATTTCGTTGAGTTTTTTGGTTATTTGGTTACGTTTTTTGGTTAAAGTTTTTGGTTAAGTTTTTTGGTTAAGTTTTTTGGTTAAGTTTTTTGGTTAAAGTTTTTTGTTATACTATATCTCTGCAACTGCTTTGCCCATTACCTTGAGAAACTTCACATGGGTGTTTATCATCATCTATATTTTCATTCTACCCCCCTCCCGTGCGGCCCCTGTGCCCAATGTCAAGGTCAAATTACTTTGAAGTTTTTGGTTAAGTTTTTTGGTTAAGTTTTTTGGTTAAAGTTTTTGGTTAAGTTTTTTGGTTAAAGTTTTTTGGTTAAAGTTTTTGGTTAAGTTTTTTGGTTTAAGTTTTTCGTTATACATGTACTATATCTTTTTTTTTAGTGTCCATGCCTCGCCACAAGGCGCGACATGCAGGCCGCAGCCATCTAGTATTTTTCAATTGGGTATATTTTTCCAACAATTGAGAGAAAAACATGCTATTTACAATTGAGACGATCCATGTGATTTTGTGCCTAAGAAGATATGTGACTGAAAATATTGTCAAAATTGACGATATTTTTCGTAAACTCATTTACTGAAAATATCACAGTTTCTGTAAATATTTTTCATGGAAAATTGCACATCTTTTTACATACAAAATCATATGCCTTGTCTCAATTGAGAACATAGCTGAAAAACAGTTAAAAAACCCACTCTAGTATCAACAAGCAATTTTCTGCAAGTGTTAATACAATACATGTACTGCTTTCACCCTGTGAACCCGAAAGCCCGCAATAGCAAACAGTGCAGATCCAGATGAACTTTTTGAAAAATTATTTCCATATTTTTGAGAATAAAAAATACCCCCATGTCATAAATGGACTAGTCTGACATTTTGTGACATTTGGATTGGTTGCAAAAATAACATCCATTCCAGTTACTTAGGGCTGAAAAGGTTACATCTGGTCAATTCCCACTCTCTATATTCAGGGGTTACTACCCTAAAGGTGGTGGCGAGGTATTCCTGAAAGTGTACCCAGTCCGGGAGCTGAACCCTATTACACTGATGGACAAGGGCAATGTGAGGCACATCTATGGACGGGCATTTGTGGCGGGCGTCCTGCCCATCAGGGTATGTACTTCACTGGACACCCTGGCGACCTACCACAGTGGCACCTTTACATCTCTTCAACGCCAAGGATTAGCTTGAAACTTCATATGCTTATGTGTCATTATCCATATTTATTTCCCCCGCAACGAGTTGTGGGTGGGGGTATACTGGAGTCAGGTTGTCCGTCCGTCACTAAACTTAACATCAGAGAAATATGTTATAACTTCTATTTCCTGAATCTAAAATGCTTAATATTTCACATATGCATTCCTGTAAGGCTCTACTACCATGCTGTGACAAATCCACAACCGTCCAACCCCCATTGATCCTAAGGTCAAGGTCAAATACTTAGTCTCTTTACGAAAGTTAACATCAGAGAAATATGTTATAATTTCTATTTCCTTCATCTGAGATGCTTAATATTTCACACATGAATTCCTGTTCTACTACCATGCTGCGCCAAATCCACGACCGTCCAACCCCCGCTGATCCCAAGGTCAAGGTCAAATACTTGGTCTCTTTACAAAATTTAACATCAGAGAAATAAGTTATATAACTTATATTTCCTTCATTGAAAATTCTCAATATTTCACTCGTGCATTCCTCTGTACTATCATGCTGTGACAAATCCCCGCTGATCTCGAGTTCACGGTCACATACTTAGTCTCTTTACAAAACTTAACATCAGAGAAATCGGTTATAACTTTTATTTCCTTGCTCGGATCTGCTTCACATTTCACACCCGCATTGCTCCAATGGACCTCTACCACCCTGTGACAATTCACGTTTGTGCCGCCTATGCTAAGCCCAGAGTCAAGGTCACAAGCCCACACACTTGGATTTTTATGCCCCACCACGATAGTGGAGGGGGCATTTAGTATTACCCTTGTCCGTCCGTCCCGTCCGTCCGTCCCGTCCGTCCTGTCCCGTCCGTCACAAAACTTTAACGCTCGGGTAAATGTCTCATAATTTCTTCATCCTTCGACCGATCTGCTTCATATTTCATATACACATTGCTCTAATGGTCCTCTACCATCTTGTGCCAAATCCACGTTCGTCCTGCCCCCGCCAAGCCCAGGGTCAAGGTCACATACTTAGTGCTTGAAAAACGTTAACGCTCGGGTAAATATCTTATAATTTCTGTTTTCTTTCACGGATCAGCTTCATATTTCATATACGCATTGCTCTAATGGTCCTCTACCGCCCTGTGCCAAATCCACGTTCGTCCTGCCCCTGCCAAGCCCAGGGTCAAGGTCACATACTTGGTGCTTCAAAAAGTTTAACGCTCGCATAAATATCTTATAATTTCTGTTTCCTTTCACGGATCAGCTTCATACTTCATATACGCATTGCTCTAATTGTCCTCTACTGTCCTGTGCCAAATCCACGTTCGTCCTGCCCCCGCCATGCCCAGGGTCAAGGTCACATACTTAGTGCTTCAAAAACTTTAACGCTCAGGTAAATATCTTATAATTTCTGTTCCCTTTCACGGATCAGCTTCATACTTCATATACGCATTGCTCTAATGGTCCTCTACTGTCCTGTGCCAAATCCACATTCGTCCTGCCCCCGCCAAGCCCAGGGTCAAGGTCACATACTTAGTGCTTCAAAAACTTTAACGCTCGGGTAAATATCTTATAATTTCTGTTCCCTTTCATGAATCAGCTTCATACTTCATATACGCATTGCTCTAATGGTCCTCTACTGCCCTGTGCTAAATCCACATTCGCCAAGCCCAGGGTCAAGGTCACATACTTGGTGCTTCAAAAACTTTAACGCTCATTTATTATCAAAGCGATATGTGGGGCATCCGTGTTCTATGAACACATTTTCTAGTTTTTTTACATATTTAAGGTACCTACAACCCACCCATGTGGCCCCTGTGTTCAAGGTCAAGGTCAAACGTCTTAGCCAAAAACTTTTAAATCAAAATTCTATCCGTTATATCTCTGCAACCAGATTGACTTGAAACTTCTTATACTTATTTATCATCATCCATATTTTCATTCTATCGCCCATAAGCGAGGACTGAACAACATCACAGGCCGTTAAGTTGTATTGGCAAAAAGTGTAGATCCAGATGAGCCGTCTCATCAGGATGTGCACTTTTTGCAGGTAATTTTCATATTTTTAAGAACAAAAACACCCCATTTTACCGACTTCCGTACGTACGTCCGCCCTGAAACCTTAACGCTTGGGTAAATGGCTTATAATTTCTGTTTCCTTGCTCAGATGTGCTTCACATTTCACACACGCATTGTTCCAATGGTCCTCTACCACCCTGTGACAAATCCACATTCGTCCCACCCCCGCAAAGCCCAGGGTCAAGGTCACAGAATTGGTGCGTTCGAAACCTTAACGCTCGGGTAAATGGCTTATAATTTCTGTTTCCTTGTTTTCAAATGTGTCTCGTTTTCTTTGGCTGCCAGCGGGGGCATTCGTGTGCCAACGGGTCACATTTCTAGTCATAGGTGGACTAGTCTAAAAATCATTTTGTGGCGGTTGGATTGGTCACAAAATTAACATATCAAAATGCATTAAGTTTCTTAGGGGTGAAAGAGTTCAGGAATGGCCATTTTCATTCAGATAGCCCATGAGATGGCACAGTGTTGTGAACAGACAATCCGGCAGGACTACAGGGACGCTGATATCCGTATAGAACGCATCAAGGAGTCGAGTGCTGTGGGAAACGGAACTGGCATCATGTAAGTAGAACAGTCTTATCATACCAGTACTAGGTCATATTACAGATTTTTTGTACCCAATAAATAAGAGTTTATTCAACTACCATGTTGAAATACCGAATTTATTTACCGAGACCTCTGGAAATCCGATAAAGAAATGAGTGCAGAGCACCAGTTTCTTTGTCGGATTTATAGATGTCAAGGGAAATAAATCAGGTATTTCAACATGGTAGTGGAATAAATTGTATATTTACATGTTTTTTGAAAAATGTGAAATTTGCTCCTAGACCAGCTTATAACGTAAAAATTGACAATTTTGACGTTAGCGTATGAATTGTTTCTTCGCCGGAAATGACGTCAAAACGATTTTTGGACTACCTGTAGTCGCCAACCTGCCTGTCCGTGTGTCTTTCTGTCCGAGTACTCACCAATTACCATCCTTTAAGGCCAGGCAGGAAGGCTATTGGTACCATTATATTTAGCTAGCTGGCGGCTCAACATCCGGCCATATCAGTCCGAGCAGAGGCTCAAACCTTTGACCTCCCATCATAAGGCGGATGCCTTATCCACTTGGCCACAGCGACTAGCACTGTTTTATCTGTATATTTCAGTGTATGTGCAGAAACCGACACTGGTTGTATATTTGCTGGATCAGCATTGGGGAAAAAAGGTATACATGTACATGTATAAATAAATAATTCCAGCACAAAATTATTTACACAATTACCTAACATTTGATTGGCCCGTAGCAAGTCTCTGTCCAAAATTTATATCCCAGTAAACTCCCACGCCGAACTACCTTCCGTAACCGTGAGGCGCAGTTAAAATAATTCTTAAGAAAACGGAAAATAAACACATTTTCTTGATGAATTTATTTAAAATGCTGGAATTATAAGGAATGAATGGCCTTTTTGTTGAATTTATCGGGGATATAAACTTGGAAAAGTCGCGGGAATACTGGACGAGGCCTTCCGGCCTTCGTCCAGTATTCCCGCGACTTTTCCAAGTTTATACCCCGATAAATTCCACAAAAAGGCCATTCATTCCTATAATAAAGTATACTTATCTAGATAATACATTGAGGGAGTAATAATTTATTTTTCCCGAAATGCATTATTTCATATAGAACTAACGACAGCATGTATTTGATGATTAAAAGTATGCAGAATTATTATCCTGATTCGTGATAATGTAATAAATTCAGAATAATAATTTGGTCTGACAGAAAATAGTTTATAACAGACTTTTGAAATAACAAGAATAACTAGAAAATGTGGTCTGTCGATGCACTTAGGGCCCTAGCTACAATAATTCACCTACGTTAGCTACAATAATTCACCTACGTTAGCTACATTAATTCACCTACGTTAGCTACTTTAATTCACCTACGTTAGCTACATTAATTCACCTACGTTAGCTACATTAATTCACCTACGTTAGCTACATTAATTCACCTACGTTAGCTACATTAATTCACCTACGTTAGCTACTTTAATTCACCTACGTTAGCTACAATAATTCACCTACGTTAGCTACAGTAATTCACCTACGTTAGCTACATTAATTCACCTACGTTAGCTACATTAATTCGCTACGGGAAAGTATCGCAGTGAGGTAGCAATTTTGTTTCTATTAGGGCCCCTATATCATGTATATGTGATTTGAGAAACTCTTAGTTTATTTCATTTACATGTTGAAAAACTAATAAATTTATCCTTAAATTGAAAATTTCTTGCTCAACGTGTTCTTAGCAAGATTTTTGTTTTTTGGTAGGGATGGCATCGAATGGTAAAAATAGTATTCGAATATTCGATTGGCTATTCGAATATATATTTGAATATTCGGAACCACCCAACCTCTAAATCTCCTCACTATTACGGAATTTACACCGGTACTGACACGTCTCGGATAAATTGAGTTCCCACGTGCTTCAAATAATAATCAATTAACTATTTTTTCAAGCAAGTGGAAAATTTATGTCCTGGGGATGCATGTTCTTTTTCTTTGGAAACATAACATTGGTGCGAATCGGGTATTAATTAATTACTGATTTACTGTCGGATTGGATAACCAATGAGAATTCAACAAACACATAATTATACCACCACGAAACACCGTGTACCGACAAAGCAGCGGGAGTTCTTTCCCAAGGATCAACAATAAGCTATTTAATGCAATTAAACTTTATTACGGTACGGATTAAACACCTGCAAGCCTTCAGGCTGTCAAAACAATACCGTGTTATTAATTGTCGATATTAGAGACAAGCAAACTTTGACGTGATACCGTATTAATCGTCGATAACGGACAATACAAATATTGACACGTGCCGGGATCAATTGCTATATGTGCGACGGTGAGAAATAAATAAACCAAACAATACCTTGAAATAAGTTTTCCATTCGAATACCAAACTGATATTCCAATATTCGTTGCCATCCCTAGTTTTTGGTGAAATTGGCTACTGGGCTGCAGCCCATATCTGTTTAATGGTATAGTCCAACAGTTAGCACTGACCAGTCCATGTGAGATATTTTGGGTTGAAGGTTTAAGTGACTATACTACTCGGTCCTCTATTGCAGGGGTACCTGCCCAGCAAGTGGGAAAGGAGGCGGGCGAAATGTTGCTCAACCATCTCTGCCATAATGGCTGTGTCGACGACTTCTTACAAGATCAGGTATACCACAGCAAAATCTCCCTAAACCGGACGTCAGGTTGATAGCCGTGAATGTCTGGTTTAAGGGGCTGCTGTGATTTATTTTTATACCCACATTTGACAAAAACCTGACATGTTATTTATGCACCTTGTATCGGCGGGTAGGAACAACTTGTCCATACAATAACTAAAGTTGTGATATATGAATCTTAACCAAATTTGATGCTGAAGTTTATTGGTACAAGAGGAAGAGGTGAGGGGGGGGGGGGGTGGGGGTGCGTGCGTGCATTTAGTGTTACCCTTGTCGGTCCGTCCTGTCCATCTGTCCATGTAGCTTCCTTATGATGAGTAGATGCGCAAAGTTTATTTTGATTTTTGATTCCATCCCTGGTAATGAATTATCTCCCTCTTTTCAACTTAGAATTTGGCAATTTTGCCTTGTAATTTGTACAACTTTTAAACCCTAATAGCTACACACCTGAAACCTGGTATGTACAATGTAGCCTCCTTATGATGAGTAGATGCACAAAGTTTATTTCGATTTTTGATTCCACCACCTTTTTGACTCGGAATCTCGTTTACTATCAAAGCGGTATGTGGGGCATCCTTGTTCTATGAACACATTTTTTGAGTTACCTCGCCTTGACAGTGATTTTTCGTTAATTTTCATATGAGACACGTCATGTGATTTTGTACCTTCGGACATCTGCGTAATTTCATGAAATACGTCAACAAAATTTCCAATATTTTCCGTAAATGGCGTCAAAAGTTGACAAAATTTTCAGAGTACATGCTGAATTATATTCTGCATATATGCTGAAAATGTTGTCAACTTTTGACTTAATGTATGAACAATATTGTAAATTTTGTAAACGTATTTAATGAAATTACACAGATGTCCGAAGTTACAAAATTAAGGTAATTGTTTAACTATTTTACGAGCCCTACTACGTATCATGTTATATTCACCATCACACCCGGATTGTATTTGCAGTTAATTATACTGATGGCACTGGCGAAAGGCAAGTCGTCTGTACGTTGCGGGCCTGTCACCTTACACACAGAAACTGCCATGCACGTTGCCAAGCAACTCACTGATGTAAGTTTCTAGATCTGATGGAGTGGGTTGAGGCCTAGAGGCCTAGAGGTTAGAACACCTGACTTGCAATCTGTAGCCGATTTCATCAACATTACAAAGTATACATTTCTATCAAAGTATACTTTGAGGGAGTAATCATTGATTTTTCCGAAATGCATTATTTCATACAGAACGATTGCATATATTTGATGATTAAAACTATGCAGAATTATTATACTGAATTTATTACATTATCACAGCCAAAATGGCTGTGATAATGTAATAAATTCAGTATAATAAAAATTAATAAATTTATCCTAAAATTTCTCCCTCAAAGTATACTTTGCTAGGAAAGTATACTTTGCAATGTTGGTGAAATAGGCCCCTGGAGACGAGGTTCAAACCTCGCCTTGGGCATCAAAAATACTTGCATAGTATTTCCATCCCACTGGTCTGTCGGATGAGACTTTAAACCGTGGTCCCGTCTCTATATGACTATGGGACGTTAAACCCATTCACTTTCACTTTTTCTAGATCTGGCAGAAATGGGGCAAAGAGCATTTGCGACCAGTATACACCCAGACTGGGTGGTCTGGGTCTTTACCGTTCGCCACTCAGTCAGTGAAGCACCTGCTTCTAACAAACATATTCCTTAATATCAGGCTGTTAGAGAGTACATCAGACAGGACACAAACTTCATAAGCTCCATGCCTCCATTCATTGCCATACAAAACATGCAATGTGATTTCGGACATTGCGTAATTTCATTAAATATGGTTACAAAATTTACAATATTTTCCGTAATGGTGTCAAAATTTTCAGAGGACATGTGGAACTTAGCATTATATTCTGCATATATCTACTCTGAAACTTTTGACTGATAAAAATATTGTAAATTTTGTAAACGTATTTAATGAAATTACGTAGATGTCCAAAGGTTCAAAATCGCATGGCGTGTCTCATATATACCATCTCTCACAGAAAAAAGGGCTTCTTGAGATGTTGACTAGAGATTTCGAATTTCAGAGCTTATGCGTAACATTCAACGTCATACAAGGAAAATATGGCTACCCTGTACGAATTGAATATTAAGAGGAAAACTGATAGAACACCGACTCGAAAGACAATAATTATTTTATTATATGACCCATATTACAGCAATGAGAACTTGTATGAGACAACAATGCACGGATTGCCTCATGCTGTGACTGTTTGATTGCATATGCTGCTACACCTGTGAATATCATTTATGTCCACAAATCATGTGACCCGATATTGGACATTTCATTGGTTGAAATTATTGGTCATATAATAATATGGGTTGTACCTGCAATGGAAGTCTGACAGTACAGTGGGGTCAGCGTGTAAGTGCACACACGAACGAACACGACAGGTTGGTTCGCTACCCACCCAAAGTGTATGTTGTTACCACTCAGTTGAACCGTCTCGCCGAGACGGTGCAACTGAGTGGTAACAACAAACACTATTGATGCGAAATGAGAAAAAATGCAGAAAAAACTTTTTTTATTATACATGAAATACAGTGGGGTCAGCGTGTAAGTGCACACACGAACGAACACGACAGGTTGGTTCCAACCTGTCGTGTTCGTTCGTGTGTGCACTTACACGCTGACCCCACTGTACATGGTACACCTCCAAACTGCTGTACAGATTGAGCTAATATTTTTACTTTCCATTTTATTTTTCTAGTGATACTACATATACATGTACCAATGTAATGTGGTACAGTAGAATCTCTCTAAAACTGACAGCCAGGGGACCACATTGTGTTAATTTAGATGAGTTTCACTGTCATTTATTTCACATTTGTGCTTGTTGATGATTGAACATGACCGAAAGTGTCAATGGAGTGCTGAATTGCAGTGGAACATCTCTAAACCAGACACCTTGGGGACCTCCCAGTGTGTCCGGTTTAGAGAGGTTCTACTGTATTTTCAAACTCCTAAATTGGACAGCGGGTCATGTTTAGATGGGATTTGCTGGAACTTCTCTCTAATGTCAATACTCCAGGCTGGAAAACACGTCTGGGGATGAACAGTAGCTCAATTACAGTGGGAACTCTCTAAACCTGACACCCTGGGTTTAGAGAGGTTCCACTGTATTAAAACTGACATATTTCTGTATTTAGTGTGGACTGACCGTGTAGTTGATAACTGTTGTTTATGGTTTATCATTTCAGGCGAAGTTCACCATACACAACATATCTACTGCTGAAACTGTGATAGAATGTGATGGCGTCGGGCTACGCAACACTGTACTGTGATACTGATCACATCAGTCTATGATGGTCATACTCTTTAAGATGATCTGATTTATGTTGTGTATATTTTCACCAAATTATATCTTACAAACCAGTGATCTGTTTCCTTAAAATTAGTACAATAAAAAGGTTGTATGAACCGTTTTTGTCGCGCCCGCTTGTGGACAGCGCAATATAGTCGGCAGATTGGCGTAGTTTTTGGTTAAACTTTTTGGTTATAGTTTTTTTGCTATACTATCAAAGCCTCAGCGGGCGTGGCATGCAGGCCGCGACCATCTAGTTTTATTTTTATCTCACTTTATAGTGGTTCGATAATGCTACCATTTTGCACCTACAGTGGGGTCAGCGTGTAAGTGCACACACGAACGAACACGGCAGGTTGGTTCCAACCTGTCGTGTTCGTTCATGTGTGCACTTACACGCTGACCCCACTGTATATGAACAAGTCATTAAATGTGAAAAAATGCAACAAATGTTTACCAACATAGGAAGTAAGTGCTATAAAAGTGTTTGCAAGTTTAGTGAAATGGGTCGCTGTTTTGGCAGATCTGTAGCCTATTTCATCAACATTGTAAAGTATACTTTACTAGCAAAGTATACTTTGAGGGAGTAATCATTTAATTTTCCTGAAATGCATTATTTCATATAGAACTAACATAATTGGCTGTGATAATGTAATAAATTCAGTATAATGAAAATTAATAAATTTATCATAAAATTGAAAATTTCTCCCTCAAAGTATACTTTGCTACTAAAGTATACTTTGCAATGTTGATGAAATAGGCTACAGGGCCTATAGGGGACGTACCTCTATCTGATAGCTTATTACTTTGCTCTTGCATTTCTGTCTACACGTCCATCAATGGACATTTGTGTCGCAATGTTTGTAAGTGTTTACCCATCATGTAATTTCTTTAACCATTTCAACACCTCAAGCCTGTTTTGTGGATTTTGGCAAAACGTGTAGATCCAGATGAGCAGGCTCGTGACGAGAAAATCATTTTGTGATGATTGGATTGATTGAAAAAAAATAACATATCAAAATTAATTCCAGTTACTTAGGGGTGAAAGGGTTAATACATCACGCACTTCATGCATCTGGACATACCAGACACACACCACCATGGGCAAGACGACATGTTGGCCTCAAGGTCACTCAAGCTATTATTTTTATCAAAGAGTTTATGAGAATTTCTTTTTACAATCCAGTATGCCAGGGGACATACCCATGTTTTACAAACAAATTTTCTAGTTATAAATTTTCTGCATATGTACTCCATTCTTTATCTCAAAAACAGGCAGTTCTGAGACGGAGCTCCAGATAAGGTGTGTATTTGCTTAAATACCCAATTAAAATTGCCAAAAACCCAATTAAAATCGGAAGTAGTGAGTATCAAAAAGCAATGAAAAATGTGTGGTATCTTTATCATGCTACAGAAAACAATAAACAAACCACAAATATAGCATATTTTTCTTATATTTCCATGAAAACACATCTTGGTATTTCAGACAATTCTAATGAAATGCCAAGACATGTTTTCATTTTGAAGCAAACTATTCAATAATTGCGGTCTGCTGATGTGTAAACAGTAGTGTGATTTTATCTTACCCTTTGGACATTTTTAAATACCCAATTGCTTCAGAAATGATGGAGTGACATTACTCAATTACTAATTCCTTATCTGGAGCCCTACTGAGAACAAATTTCTAGAAATCCTCGGCAAATTTCATAGTCACTGGTCCAGCAAAATCACCTTCCGGTGCTTGGGATCTGATTCTCATGCACTGCCAAACCATGTTTTTATTGAAAGTAAGATAAATAAATGGGAGATACTTCAGACAAATAAGAGTTGTTGACAAAAATATATGTCCATATCTTTTTGTCAACAACTGTTATTTGGCCAAGTCTTGTTATGTTGTCGTGTTGTCGAGGTCAGCAAAACACTGTCTGACCATGACAACAGGGAGCCGTTTCACTTAACCTTGTACGACTAAAATGTTCATAAGTGCAAAATTAAGATACATGTTCTCTGTAAATTTAACATTAACAATGTTTTCTTGTAAACAATTATTGGATTTACATTTATTGAGCGTAGGCAGCCTATGCTAAATAAATGTAAGTCCATCAATTTCTAGACATAGATTCTAAATTTGCACTTACGCACACCATAGTGGTACAAAGTTTAGTGAAACGGGCCCCAGTTTACTGCGACAAATGTTGCCCCATATCAACTATTGTCCTGTCAACACAGTGCGTATGTGCCGTGAAACATTTTTGATATCCTGTCAATACTATTTTTGCATTTTACAGCCATTTGTAGGTGTTCACGGGATAAATAGAATAGTAGGTTAGTGCCGTGAATGGGAAAAAATATCTGGCGCGGCACGGAAACGGGATGTGCTCGGCAGAGCCTCGCTCATTCTGTTTCCTGAGCCTTGCCAGATATTTTTTCCCATTCACGGCCTACTAACCTACTATTCTCTATTTGTCATACCGCAGATAAATTTCTGGCATATTTATTGATTGGCTTGACGGGTAGTGTGAGCGCATATTGTTTGTCAAGCCCGTCGATCACCATGGTTATAATCAACATGACGGCGGGTTGAGGCATAGTGAAAAAATGGAAATTAACTCTGAAACCTAGCTGTAAAGACTGGAAATGATCCAAGATAACAAAAGTTGTTAATAACAAATTTCTATATTTTTTATGTAGGGATGACGTTAGATAATATTTGTAACGCCATGACGTTGTACTATGTGGCACAATGTTTTTACAACATTATGCATGTACCAATACACTTGTATAACTAAACGCTGGAGAAATATAAAACAAATCTGCGATCTGTCTAATACATTCTTGTGATTCTACAGTCAACATGGTGTCTTATTGGCCGACTGAACCTATATTCACCCAAGGCGCAGCCGAGGGGGATATAGCTTCAGACGGGCAATATGACATCATGTCCACTGTTGAATCACAAGAACGTATTAGACATATTGCAGATTTTTTTTTATATTTCTCCAGCACAATATTGATAACCGACAGTGTTGCCGACCTATAGTCCATTTTCATAGTGTGCAGACCATTTCTGCCCAATGACCTTATATAATATTGCTGATTTTCGGACCAGCTCTTGATTAGCTACTACACTCGTAAAAAAATGTATAATTATATATAGTGAATATTATGGAGAATTAACGACTGTAGGCCTGCATGAATTAGGTGTGGCCAAACTGATCTTGGTCTGCACTGGTGGCAGCAATTTGTTCTTGTGAGGTGTCACATTTAACTTTGACATGTTTTGTTATTGAGCTGACGTCAACAATTATTTTACTGATTGTGCAATAAATTATCCTACTTAACCCTTTCAACACCACAGGCCTGTGCGGGTGGTTGGTCGGACGAACGCGACAGAGTGGCATTAAACGGGGTTCATTGGTTTGTCACAGAATTACAGTAAGATAGGAATGCATTGTTAAAAATACCTTAATGAGGAATTACATGCAGGGATTCCTCTGGCGATCGTCACTTTCGCAATTGGCTATAAAAATAAACAATTGGCGATAAAAAATTACAATTTTCGAAAAAAAACATTTTGAAGTGGCGATTGTTTTATTTTCCCCAGCGGAATCACTGTACATGTAAACAGAAAAAATATATTGCAAAATATGTTTTCTAATTGATAGATATATAATGAGAATATAAAACCCATGCAGAAAAACCCATTGAAAAAATTTAATCGGATCAAACAGTAAAACAGTTTTCAAATCCGTACATTTTATGCAAATTATTGCCAACCCAATTCTAAAAATCGCAATAAAAAAAGATTTAAATGATGTACATGTTTCCTCTTATTTTGTTGTAAATTATCAAATCCATGTAATACACTTTAAAACGGAAAAAAAATAAATTAGAGTTGATAAATTTCATTGAGAACGTCGTATTGGAAGCGCCTATTTCAGCTAATTAAAAAGTTCAAACCTTTGTAGCTTTTGAAGTATTTGCTATTTTTGCATGCGGTTTTGAGCATTCAATTCATCTGATTAAACTCTTATCATTTTAAGTGGGTGGAAGGTGGGTGCAAGTGATAGGTAATTTAACGATCGGGGTTCATCCTTACCGGAATTCCGACTGGAGACTTGGTTTGGCCCTCACATACGTTTTTGGCATTTTGTATGTGACAGTTGAATCTGGTTATACCCCTTATGTGAGTATTACGATTATTCGTAATCCTATTTTAGGGGAAGGGCCCAAGTGACTTTGGTGTGGTATGGACCTGCCACCAGGTCAGGTTATTCTAATTTCAGGGCTGAATATATTGTTTCTCGATGTAAATATTCAGTTCTGATTTGGAATGCAGCAGGTTAAAACGGGATCGAACCCGTTTGCCCGGCCTTACATGACCTTAGCTGTTGATAGGCTGTTAAACACCAATAAACAAACAAACTTATCATTTTAAGACATAAAAAAGTTGTTTTATTCCCAGGATCTGCACTGTATGCCATTCCATCAATGAAACACATTTCATGCTTCTAGCAAACTATATAAAATATATGGTTATTAAGCTACAGGTGTGTGCTGTTTGATCAGGAGCTAAACTGGTCACAAATCCAATAAACTCCATTTTTGCAGTCCCAGCCACATGTTATTAATGGTACTCACGGCATAATCACGATGAAGAATTCAGTCCTGGTCGCCGGCTGACGCACACAAGGTCACAGCAAGAAAACACAAAAGTTAACAAATACTACGCTGAATTAAATATTGTCGTCTGCTGGAAATGTTTTCTTTTCAATATTTCTCGACAAAAACTTGTTTTCCCCCCATTTGTGCAGGTAATATATGGGATTTAGTACTAAACCCATTGACCCGGCCTTAAATGACCTCTGCTATTGATAGGCCGTTAAACCCCAACAAACAAACAAACACAGCCGCAAATGACTACTCATACAGTATCTAGGGCTAAACTGAATACAAAACTGAAAATAATGAGTTTGGTTTCAATCTGACAAAACAAGGTGCCTGCACATAGAGGAACACTTTTCTGGTACAAAATTTGAGTTCATGTTGTCTTTGTCGCTCTTGTACATACTGATAATCTGTACGGCATATGTACTGTAGCTTAAAAGGGACATGCACAATTATGTTTGTATCTCGTTCCCACAACAGATAATCTCGTTGTAACAAGATATCTCGTTGGCAGGAGATAGCACCTCGTTCCCACGAGTTAGCTGTCTCGTTCCCATGGCATAGCATCTCCTTCCCACGAAATAGCTTCACATTTGAATGACATAATCAGGTATAGAATAGCAGCTATTACTCCACCATCTTGAATGACAATGATGCTACCTTTTGATTGGCTGACTATGTTGTGAGAACGGGATAACTATCTCGTGGGAGAGAGATATTATGAGGTGGGAACGAGATGGCCATCTCGTGGGAGAGAGATACTAACTCATTCGAATGTGTCAGTTGAATGAGATGCTATGTTGTGGGAATGAGATGTGCATGTCCCTTTTAGGTTGCCATACACAAATAATTCCAGCACAAAAATATTTACACAATTCCATAACATTTGATTGGCCCGTAGCAAGTCTCTGTCCAAAAGTTATATCCCAGTAAACTCCCACGCCGAACTACTTTCCGTAACCGTGATGCGCAGTTAAAATAATTCTTAAGAAAACGGAAAATAAACACATTTTCTTCATGAATTTATTTCAAATGCTGGAATTATAAGGAATGAATGGCCTTTTTGTTGAATTTATCGGGGATATAAACTTGGAAAAGTCGCGGGAATACTGGACGAGGCCTTCCGGCCTTCGTCCAGTATTCCCGCGACTTTTCCAAGTTTATACCCCGATAAATTCCACAAAAAGGCCATTCATTCCTATAGTGAACGTATTTATACACTGCGAGTTTGCAATCTCATCAGGAGTGGGCGGTTGATCGGGAGAACGTGACAACATAAATTATCGGTATGGGTTCCTCCTTATAGGAATCACGACTTGCCTCGTTTGGCTGTCGGGTACGTTTTTATCTTTGGCTCTTTTGTTACCTGGGAGTTGAATTGGGTTATTGCCCATTATAAAAGTAGTAAGATTATTACTGATCCTACTGCTTTTGGGAGGGGGCCAAGTGATTCTGGTATGGCGAGGACCTGGCATCAGGTCAGGATTATTCTGATTTCAGGGCTGGATATATAGGTTTTTAATTGTAAATATTCAGTTCTGATTTTGGGATTTTCCCCCCATTTGTACATGTACTTGAACATGTACTTGTACAGGTAATATATGGGATTTAGTACTAAACCCATTGACCCGGTCTTAAATGACCTTAGCTGTTGATAGGCCATTAACCCCAACAAACAAACAAACAAACATCAGGGTATATAGTGTAAGCAAATACAATATCGTCTGCTGTCATCGTGTTACTATATGTAAAATGTCTTCCATGCATCCTACCTCTATTCTGAAAGACTTCATGATTTCAGTAGCCGATTTCACCAAAATTGCTAAGCATGCTTATCCAGCTAAGTATACTTTGAGGGGTAATCATTTATTTTTCCCGAAATGCATTATTTCATATAGAACTAATGACTGCATATATTTGATGATTAAATGTATACAGAATTATTATACTGAATTTATTACATTATCACAGCCAAAATGGCTGTGATAATGTAATAAATTCAGTATAATAAAAATTAATAAATTTCTCCTTAAATTGAAAATTTCTCCCTCAAATTGTACTTGGCAAGATAAGTCTACTTTGCAATTTTGGTGAAATCGGCTACTGGTGTTGTCTATTGCAATAAATTAGTCCTTTAATGCTTTGTTGGCTTTCTTATGTTGTCAATTATTGAGATTTGAGAGTCGGGTGGTTAGTGAAGTGAACTTCAATACGTACTGGATAATTTACAAGAATAATGAATTCATAAACAAGACAATGTGGCCTGTCGGCTCACAAATGTACCCGGTGGCAGGGTCGGGGAACTCTGTCGGCTCACAAATGTACCCGGTGGCAGGGTCGGGGGACTCGGGCAAACTTAATTAACCAAAGGTGCTAATTGTCCATTGTAGGACCGTTACACTTACGAACGTAAACATTTTGCGTTTGTAGAATGTTTTCGGTTTAATGGTTCTATGATCTATATTCGTGACAAGCGTCTGGCAGTATACCACATATCGCCTTTAACCCTTTCAACACCACAGACCTCTATAGAGACAATGTTTGCAAACAGTGCAGATCCAGATGTGCCGGCTCGTAACGAGCCGTCTCATCAGGATCTCCACTGTTTGTTAATAATAATTTTAAACGTCGTACAGATTACCCTTTTAGAAGAATGGGATAATTTGAATGAACAAAATTAATGAAATAGCGTGAAACATTGGCATGGAACATCCTATTAAGTTACTTGGTGTTGAAAGGGTTAAAGGTAAAACATTCTATAAATGTAAAACATGTCTACATATTTATTGCTGAAGTGGGTAGCTGGTGGGAGCATGTGATGGGTAATTTAACGATCGGGGTTCATCCTTACTAGACCTGGTTTGGCCCTCACATACATCTTTGGCATTTTGTATGTAACAGTTGAATCTGGCTAGTTATACCCCTTATGTGAGTATTACGATATTCGTAATTCTAGTTTTGGGGAAGGGGCCAAGTGGCTTTGGCGTGGTATGGACCTGGCACCAGGTTGGGTTATTCTGATTTCAAGGCTGAATATATTTATTTTTTTTGATGTAAATATTCCGTTCTGATTTTGTGCTTTTCCCCCCAATGCAGCAGGTTACATACGGGATCGAACCCGTTGGCCCGGCCTTAAATGTCCTTAGCTGTTGATAGGCCATTAAACACCAACAAACAAACATTTATTGCTAAAAGTACAATGCAACGCTTTGATACATACAGAAAGGTAATACACATGTTCATCATCACCACCACCGCAATCATCATCATGGTGCTGGTGATGATGATGATGATGATGATCTAGGTATCATGTAAAGGGAGATAACTTGTAATGTTTTTCATCCAAATTTTACAACTTCTATTTCAACTTTAGATTCAATATAAAATTATATTCGGTGCATTACAAATTGTTTTCACATGTCTTTTTTCCAGTTGTTTTTTTATGTTTGTAAAATGTTTATCGAAGTGCGGTTTTAAATTTGTAGTTGAAAGAGTTTTCACGTTTATATGTAGTCTAAGTGTTTAAAAAGTTATGATGGCAAGGGGTGAAGGTTGTAGTTATGGCAACATGGTTGTGTCATTTGTGCAGAAGTATGATGTACTGAAACATTAAAGTAATCCTTTAAGAGATATAAAAGTTATGACAGAATTGAGAAACTAAGGCAAACTTCTTAATCAAGCGTGTTTAAGCAAAGTTGCGAAGGTCAAAAGGTCCATCTCATATTCATGGCAGCATGGATGTGTGTCATTTGTGCAGAAATATGATGTTCTGAAATTAATGTTAAAGTAATCATTCGACGTATATGTACTAAAACGTAAGAAGAAAGTTCCAAAGACTGTACAATGCAATCTCAAACTGTGAACATATAATATATATGCCAGATGTCTGACAATTCATTAATATAAATCAACTAAATAAATTATCACCAAAAAATGTGTTATACCTGTAGATAATGGGGTCGACTTCAACACAGCATACATTCTGAAAGTGGTGGGTGGTTGGTCGGGCGAACGCGACGGCGTAAATTAATGGTAGGGGTACCTCCTTATAGGAATCACGATTTTCCTGGTTTGGCCCTCCGGTATGTTTGTATACCCCCACAAACAAAGTTTGAGCGGGTATATAGGAGTCGGCTTGTCGGTCGGTCTGTTGGAAATTCCCTTCCGCTCTATATCTTCTACACCCATGCATGGATTATCAAATGGCTTGGCACCAATGTTTCTCATGATGAGAAGGTGTGTCGCGATCAATAACCACGCACCTACGTCCAAGGTTAAGGTCACAGTTGAAGGTCGAAGGTCAAACCTATTGAAATTCCCTTCCACTCTATATCTTCTACACCGATGCATGGATTAGCAAATGGCTTGGCTTGGCATGTTTTCTCATGCTGAGAAGATGTGTCCCGATCAATAACCACGCACCTACGTCCAAGGTCAAGGTCACAGTTGAAGGTGAAAGGTCAAACCTATTGTAATTCCCTTCCGCTCTATATCTTCTACACCGATGCATAGATTATCAAATGGCTTGGCACAAATGTTTCTCATGATGAGAAGGTGTGTCGCGATCAATAACCACGCACCTACGTCCAAGGTTAAGGTCACAGTTGAAGGTCGAAGGTCAAACCTATTGAAATTCCCTTCCACTCTATATCTTCTACACCGATGCATGGATTAGCAAATGGCTTGGCACAAATGTTTCTCATGCTAAGAAGATGTGTCCCGATCAATAACCACGCACCTACGTCCAAGGTCAAGGTCACAGTTGAAGGTGAAAGGTCAAACCTATTGTAATTCCCTTCCGCTCTATATCTTCTACACCGATGTATAGATTATCAAATGGCTTGGCACAAATGTTTCTCATGATGAGAAGGTGTGTCACGATCAATAACCACGCACCTACTTCCAAGGTCAAGATCACAGTTGAAGGTCAAAGGTCAAACCTATTGAAATTCCCTTCCGCTCTATATCTTCTACACCGATGCATGGATTATCAAATGCCATGGCACAAATGTTTCTCAGGATGAGAAGGTGTGTCGCGATCAATAACCACTCACCTACGTCCAAGGTCACAGTTGAAGGTCAAAGGTCAAACCTATTGAAATTCCCTTCCGCTCTATATCTTCTACACTGATGCATGGATTATCAAATGCCTTGGCACAAATGTTTCTCAGGATGAGAAGGTGTGTCGCGATCAATAACCACGCACCTACGTCCAAGGTCACAGTTGAAGGTCAAAGGTCAAACCTATTGCAGGCGGCAGACAGATAAACTGCATAGTTTGTGTACACAACTCCTCTGAAACCGTTCAGTGGATTGATCTGAAACTATACACACTTTTTATGCCGACCAATATATTTGTTTTACAAAAATATCATCCTTTTAACTTAGCCATTTTTTCTATTTTTATTAAATTGATTCATTTGTTCTTGAAAAACTCGGCACAGAGTTTTTAATCAAAATCATATTAATCTATTACTCGTGTAAGATCCTCTATAACTGATGAATGAATTTTCAAATGTTTTCAGATGATCTCATTTTCATTGACCACGTACGCAGGTAAAAGGTCAATGTCACACATCTCTAAGGCCAGCATTAAATAATGATCATGAAATTTGTATTCAAACCTATAAAACTCTTCTAATGTTAAGCTATTTGTAAGTCCAACTCTTTGTGGGGGTATTATGATCACTCCTGTGATAGTTCTAGTTATCTTTGGCTCTTTTGTTACCTGAGAGTTGAATTGGGTTATTGCCAATTATAAAAGTAGTAAGATTATTACTGATCCAACTGCTTTTGCGAGGGGGCCAAGTGATTCTGGTGTGGCGAGGACCTGGCATCAGATCAGGATTATTCTGATTTCAGGGCTAAATATATAGTGTTTTTAAAAAACGGTACGTATTATGTTTTACCGCGGGCGGGCGGCTGACAGAAAAAGTGCATATAGACCTTGAGCCACCAATAACCCCCCTTCCTGTGGGATTTTTGGTCAGTATGATTTTCGGATTCAGTAACCTATTGTCTATCAAACCTGATTGTCTGCACCTACAAAGCCGATGGATGAACAAATGGCGGTGGTTTTAGAACAGGCCGATATGTGTCATTTAAATCACGTTCTTCCAAGTTAAGCGATATCATTATTTTCACCAATTGAGTATAAAATGACTTACAATAAGTTTTATATTGGATACCATCCTCAAATAGCCACAATTATCAAAATGGCCGCCAAAATACTTAATTGTTTATGCTTGCAACATTTTTTTTCATCACACGATGAGCTACATACAATTTAATCATGTCAGTAGCAACATATTCACATGGCAGATCCTTTTTCACATCGAATTGCATTATTTCTGGTGTGCTATCAACGGTAATTATTTTCAAAATGGCCGCCAAACAGGTATTATATAATGGCCCTTTCGGGTATTTTTGGAGATTATTGGAGTTCATGACAAATGACAAATGCATGAAAGCATTGTCATCATACTCGGAGTTTCGAGACAGGGTTAGTGAAGGGAAACTTGGGAAAACGGCACAGTATTGGCTGGGATACATGGATTCGGAGCATACGGTGTTGCAGTTTCTCCGAGCCACCAAAGAAAACAACTTAGACCTTCACATAGCATGTCTTCAGAAGATGTGTCCATTGTTCTTCAGCATTGACCATCCCAACTACGCACGGTATACTACATATATCTGCTGAGTTTGTTAAACTTAGAGCAGTTATATCCTGGGATGGAAGATCTGTTGAGGAACAATGGATTCAGCGTGAACCGATCTAGTGTTCCGTCATCCAGAAATGGCGTGGATATCACAATAGAGCAAACCATCAATCGCCATGCTAAGTCACATGGAGGTATCATAGGTTTCAGCCGCAATTATGCAGCATACTACAGATGGTGTATGACGAGACACTTCCGAGCTAGCTACATGGATGCTACGCTTGAACTGGCTGATATGAACGCACATGAACAGTCTTCACACAAGGACACACGAACTTCGGAAATATCCAGAAGTGAAACAGACGTCAAGAAAATTATCAATGCAATAGGACATTTTATAGATCCGTTTGAAGCATCAGTTGAATCGCTCTATTGCATATATTCAAGGGCGTCAGCTCCTAAAGATGTCGTTAACGATCTGCTGTCTGCAGAAATGACAGGAAAACAAAGGTTTGCGCGGTTTGTCCAGGAGCGGTTTGTTGAAAAGTCAGTCAGCTTTCATGCACCAATAAAACAGTTGCGCCTGAAAATATTTGCATCACTCGCTAAAGCTGTGAAGCTCACTGGTACGCAGATAAAGATAAAGGAGTTAGTAGCTGAACGAAATATATTTGGGCAGCTAATTTCACTTGCTCTCAAACACAACATTGACATGGAAAAGGTGCTTAGCTACCCATTGGGACCTGTGCCATGGTCGCTCGCCACTGCGGATGGCTCGCCAGCAAAAACTGATAAAGCTAAACTCATGCACCAGCTTGAAGGACAATCACATAGTGTTGATGTACCTCCGACGGGTCAAGTGAGCTATATTATTGACGGCAATGCACTGTTACACATGCAGACCGCTTTGCCAAACACATTCGCGGATCTTGCAGATAACATATATAATCAGCTCCCGAAAGTTGAGCGTGTAGATTTTGTGACAGATACATACCAAGACTTGACAATAAAAAGCATCTGAGCGAATACGCAGGGGTACATCAAAGACTTACATTATAAAAGGACCTCTCACAAAAGTTCCACGAGATTGGAAACTGTTCTTGTCAAACAATTCAAACAAAACACAACTAATTAGACTTCTCATGTCTGAATGGATGCAAGATAAGTACGCTCCAAAGCTGATCGGCAAGACTATTCAGTTTGTAAGCGGGGAGCAATGTATGCAGCTAACTAGCACTGATGGTAAGACTACACAAACTGTTGAGATAGAGGAGTTGCACTCATCGCAAGAGGAGGCGGATACACGGCTAATCCTGCATTGTGCGTACCATGCACTGCATACACCAGAGAACATCACCATTATTGTGAGATCCTCAGACACGGATGTGTTTGTTTTGATGTTGAAATTCGGACAGAAGCTGAAACAACAACTGCTGTTAGATACTGGAGTTGGGAACAAGAGGCGGCTGGTTGACATACATGGTGTCATTGGACATGTTGGAGACATAGGAACTGAACTGTGTTTCGCATTGCCTGCACTCCATGCTTTTACAGGCTGTGATAGCACAAGTGCTTTCGTTCGGCGTGGTAAAGTTACTCCTTTGAAAACACTCCAGCGGCATCCAGAGTGTATTGAAGCCTTCCAGAAGTTGGGAATGTCTCAGTCAGTTGATGAAAAGCTATTTCAAACGCTTGAACACTTTGTATGCTTGCTGTACAACAAATCAGACATTACAGATATCAACAAGCTACGAATGGAGCTATTTCTACAAAAGTGTAGCCCCAGGTCTGGCGATCTTCTTTCGACGTAGAATGTGGCTGACCTGAGCCTTTTACCACCATACAGATCGTCAATGAAAATGCATGCAGCAAGAGCCAACTATCAAACGCTCATTTGGAACAATGCTGACCGGCGTGTGATGCAGACATACCGCCACCAGATGAACATGGATGGGAAGTTAACAATGGCTTGTTAGAATGCAAGTGGACAGAAGGAGATCACCTGCCAAGTGAAATGGTTGATCTGTTAATAGATGAACGGGATGACGTACCTGATACTGATGAAACAGAAGATCCTGAAGCAGAGAGCCTACGTGATGCCATGTTTGACACTGATGACGCGTATGACTAGTCTGGATTTATCTTAACCTACTCTCACAATTAGAACTTCACATAACTTGCCTGATGTTGTGACGATCGCAATTTGAATATTGTAAACCATGATGTATTTTGCCTCTTGAATTGTATTATATGTGGCTGGAACGTTTGCACATTGTGTTTCATCTTGCCTGATGCTGTGATGATTGCTTCGCCATAGATGCAATGTTTTGACATTAACAACATGTATACTTTTTTTTTGCAAGTTGCTTGCTGTAAACCATGATATATGTTGCCTCTTGAATTGTATTATATGTGGATCAAGCTGTTGCCTATTGTGTTTCATCTTGCCTGCTGCTGTGAGGATTACCTCGCCACAGGTGCGATGTTTTGACTTTAACAACATGTAGAATATTTTGTATTGCAAGTTGAATACTTTAAACCATGACATGTGTTGTCTCTTGAATTGTATTATATGTGGATTAAGTTTTTGCCTATTGTGTTTCATCTTGCCTGATGCTGTGAGGATTGCCTCGCCACAGGTGCGATGTTTTGACTTTAACAACATGTAGAATATTTTGTATTGTAAGTTGAATACTTTAAACCATGACATGTGTTGTCTCTTGAATTGTATTATATGTGGATTACGTTTTTGTCTATTGTGTTTCATCTTGCCTGATGCTGTGAGGATTGCCTCGCCACAGGTGCGATGTTTTGACTTGAACAACATGTATTTTGTATTGCAAGTTGAATACTGTAAACCATGATGTATGATGCCTCTTGAATTGTATTATATGTGGATTCAGTTTTTGCCTATTGTGTTTCATCTTGCCTGATGCTGTGAGGATTGTCTCGCCACTATAACGAGATTATTAATGTTGTAGATCAACTACTGTTGCCGATAATGATCTAGTGCCCCGAAATGTTTGAATATTCGGATATATTTCAATATCGGTACCGTCAATTTTTATTTGAGAAATGTCCGTACAGACGGACGAAAACACGGACTCATAGTATATTTAGTAAGTATGGACAATAATGTTACATATTTGAGTTGTTTTCAATCCATAGTAAGCGGTTATAATGTTGTTAAATTGCATAATATTACATACCTGTTAAATTGCCATTGTAAAATGAGTGGGTGGGGAATGGTCGAAAATACGTTATTTTTCACTTTGTATATTTTGTGGTAGACACTAAATAGTCGACGTATATACATTGGATATGTTCAATTGGCCCAATAGACTACATTGACATTGATAAAATGAAAAAACGCCAACTTTTCATGAAGTTATTAACATGTATATTTTACCATTGAAATTGGGTGGGTGGGGTAATAAAACCTGTAAAATATGACTTCTAGATTGTCAATTTATTTCAATTGTATATTATTCTATTCCATGGTGTTCAAAATCTCGGAAAACGTACGAAAGTACAATCTTATTCGAACAAAAGGATATAAGTTAGGCAATATTTATTAAAATATGCGATTTTTCAAGATACTAAAAATACCGAGGGTGACATACTTGAAAATGGCGCCATATGTTCATCCATCGGGTTACAGAGCGCAGACAACGGATTAACACTCATAATTGAATGTAGTTTCAGGAAATATATGTCTGCAAAAATCCCACAGGGGGGGGGGGAGGGTTTCGGTTATTGGCTCACGGGCTAATAGTTCGTGTACACAACTCCTCCGAAACCGTTCAGTCGATCGATCTGAAACTATACACACGTCTTCTACACATATTGAAGATGTGAACCTCGGTGTTTTTATGCCGAAACAATATTTTTTAACAAAAATATCACCTTTTTAACCTAGCCATTTGTTCTACATTTTTCTATACAATTCTGTTTAGGGTACAGAGTTTGTGTACGCAACTCCTCTGAAACCGTTCATTCGATCGATCTGAAACTAAACACACGTCTTCTACACATATTGAAGATCTGCACTTTGGTGTTTTTATGCCGAAAACATATTTTTTAACAAATATCACCTTTTTAACTTAGCCATTTTTTCTACACTTTTCTATACAATTCTATATAATTTCTACTTTACACATCTCTGCCTAAATTAGTATACATGTTTAGCACAACGAGATGAAGAAATAATGCTATAGAGTTTCAAATTCTCATTAATATTTCTTGCCTTGGTGACAGCTTGACATTTCTGCATCTTCGCTGTCTGGCCCATATTCGACGGGCGTATTTTGTGACTTACGGCACTCTTGTTATTGTAAATATTCAGTTCTGATTTTGGGACCCCCCCCCCCATTTGTACATGTACTTGAACATGTACTTGTACAGGTAATATATTGGATTTAGTATTAAACCCATTGACCCGGCCTTAAATGACCTTCGATGTTGATGGGACGTTAAACCCAAACAAACAAACATTCTGAAAGTCACGTGTATCTACTGCAGTTGTATCGTGTGTGCCCACCACCAGCTGCCACACATGCTGTACATCGTCTCATCGAATGAGGGATCGTAGCTAGTTAGCTCGCGTTGAAATTATTTATAGGAATCCGGTCCAAATTGTGTACTTTATGGCCTTATTGCTTGTGAAAAGAGCGAATATAGCATGATTTGTTGTGAAAAGGAGTCAATATAGTGGTTTCGACTAGTGTTGATCCAAATTATTCTACACATCTACGCAATCTAATCTGAGACTACATTGTTTTCCAGATTCGTATTTTAACACTTTTTAAAGCTACATGTCCACCCGGTAGGCACAACATGTTCTTTATTGGAATTAAATAAGTGTATAATCGTATCACTATTCCACCAGTTCTCAAAATTACAGAGAATAAATAGTATTGTCCGTCAACATTTTAAGGAAACACGGTTATCGCCCCTGATATCGGTGTGGAAATTTACGTCCAATTTAAAATGTTTAATAATGCCAATAAATAAGTTGGGTAATGCAGGATGTCAAAATCATCAAAATCCGTTACGTAATAAGGACAATATAAAAGAATACGTACTTTGCATCGGATGGATTCTGGAAGTTTATGTACTTGTTGTTGTTGTTAGTACCACGTGATCATGCACATTGAACATGGTCATAAGGAAGAAACCGCAGTCGTATTGATGACGACGCTGGTGACCTGGGTTCAAGTTAGTGTTCAGTTCAGTTCCAGAGCGTCAGTATTGGTGAGATACTTTGTATTTCCTGCTCTATTAGTCCTTTCGGATGGGACTTTAAAAGGCGGTCTCGTGTATCAGATTTGAAGTAGAGTCTGGACACGTTAAACGAACCAGATGGGACTATTCTAATAAGAGCTAGGCCCCCGGGGCCGGTTTCCTCTGTATCCACCTCATTCCGTTCTCCCCTTTTTGGGAGACGACATGCAATGTCCTCGTTATATCCAAGCATTTACATTTTTGGAAACGATCACTAGATCGTACGGAAGCCCATTAGGGCCACTTCAATATTATTATTTTTCCATTTATTCAAGATCTTTTCTTGAATTTTCAAGATACTTTCTTGAATTTTCGAGATCTTTTCTTGAATTTTCAAGTTTTTTTCTCGAATTTTCGAGATATTTTGGAGATATTTTCTTGAATTTTCAAGATACTTTCTCGCATACAGAGTACATGCAGAATTCTTGAAAATTCAAGAAAAGATCTCGAAAATTCAAGAAAAGAACGTGAAAATTCAAGAAAAGATCTTGAATAAATGGAGAAAAAAAAAGTGAAGTGGCCCTAATGGGCTTCCGTAGTGAGACACTCGCCGGCAATCGCGGAGTTATTTTGGTATTTTCCGGAGGATTGGCCACTTCAGACATATTGTAGGTGTCGATCTGGGGTGGGATGCTCATGGTCAACCATATAGGTCAGTGGAACGCCATATTCAATGTGGCTGTAAAGGAGAAACTGGGCTTATGGGATTTGTGGCCAGTGTAGCTCCTGATCAAATAACACACTCCTGATAAAGATCTATATTGATTGTTAGAAGTGTAGCGGGTGTTTCATTGATGGAACGGCGTGCAGTGTAAATCCTGCTGAGACTGCGGATGCACAGACTGATCTGAATCTACATTGCTCGCAAAACCCACCATAAACTGTATTTCTCCAATCACAGCCACAAATGTTGATGGTTTGAGGTAGGATACATATAGCTGTTGAACCAGATACAGCAAAACGCCATTAACCCTTTCATCCCTAAGTAACTGGAATGGATTTTGATATGTTAATTTTGCAACCAATCCAACCGTCACAACATGATTTTCAGACTAATCCATTTATGAAAAGAAGGTATTTTTGTTCTCAAAAATATGAAAAATACTTGCAAAAAGTGCAGATCCTGATGAGACGGCTCGTTACGAGCCGGCTCATCTGGATCTACACTTTTTGCCAATACCACTATAAGGCCTGTGGTGTTTAAAGGGTTAAATGACCCCGTCGCACACATTGCAGTAACGATGCTGCCGCGCCACAAATTAATCGACATTCGATTAGATGTTTATCGATGACAAATTCTAAGGAAATCGATTACAGAAACCATAAACAGACCAGAGATGGGATCTCGGTGGCATACACGTGGCCGAGTGGCTTTGATTAATTAATGATGCGGAGTTGATGAGAAAAGGAGTAACCGAAATCCCTCCTGAGTCAGTTTGTTGCTAGATTTAACGGTCCCAAGTTGGTTCTTATGCCTTGAATAACCGCGGACCAAGTCGTTGTGTGGCACACCTGGGTAGAACTAGCTGGTAGAGCGGAAAATACAATTTCATAAACTCCAGTGCCGGGATCAAACGCGTGCCGCGGGAGTGACAGTCGGAGGTTGTAAACCTGTCGCCTACAATCATGACAATTCCACTCTCCGCCTGAGTCACTGAGATTGGTCTTTTATATTGTCACCTGATGTATGTACAGCAGTCCTGGCATTCGCTTTGAGCGCTTTGTTTCTGAACGACATCGCTCGCCGAAACGCCCGCAAGCCGGCCAGCGAGGTAGTTTGCTGTAAAAGGTATGTTCAGCAGCCCTGGCGCAAGCGAGCGATTTGAACGCTTTGCTTCTGAACATTGCTCGCCGATGCCGGGCCGTAACCAGAGGTAATCAAAGTACTGAAAGTACTGACTGGCAGGCGACAAGTAGCCACTTGTGAATTTGCATGCTCGGAAATTCCTTGTTAGAAATATATTCGATGTTGATTATTGGATGTACAATCTGCAAATTTGGAGAACTTGATCAGTTACTGGTATTTGTAAACTACAGCCTGCTCGAAACACAAATAGGTTGATGAAGCAAAGGTGCTTTATGTCCGACTAATAAACCGTTTTACGAGGTATATTGCAGACGTATTTATTGGGGTAGAACCCAGAATTGAAGTGGTGATATACGCCTTTAT
This sequence comes from Conchocele bisecta, assembly GCA_029237695.1. Classification (NCBI taxonomy): domain Eukaryota; kingdom Metazoa; phylum Mollusca; class Bivalvia; order Lucinida; family Thyasiridae; genus Conchocele; species Conchocele bisecta. The sequence goes on from CM055268.1 coordinate 39,682,156, forward strand.
ACGGATATGGTGAGAGGTGCCCTCTGCCAAAAAGTTTGTGCGTTCAATTTTTTTAAGGGCAGAATAGGTTTTTCGTAATGTGAAGAAAAAAAACGGGGAAATTTTCATATTTTTAGTATGTTTATTTGGCCAAAATCAATCGGCACTTTGCAGAATAGGGATACAAACCGAGTAATCCAAATTGCATACCCAATAGGAACTCTGGAGGTGTGACATAATATTATGTGAAATCTTTTACAAATTATGACTGGGCGTATGCCTACATACGTGTATGCTGCATGAACGGCAAAATGGTTTCATTTTGTTTCGCTCACCCAGAGGGTAATTTTTCGAAAATCGCCCGTAAACCACAATATGAAAAAGAAATGGCCTTCGACGTCGCATTGCGACTGCGTGGTACACGATACGGCGGGCGTCTCAATAACAGCAATTTGTTCTCTTCAAAAGTAAAGTTGGGCATACACATAATGTTGAGCATTGCCGTTGCTATTAATAACTTGCTTTCAGTTCACTCGCTGACTTTAAATGTCACCTGACTGTTGTTAATTGCGAACGCAAATTGAGCCTATTGAGACGTCCCCCGATGAACAGAGAGCCACTTCCGAAAGTAGACCCGTGCAAACGGCCAGAATCACGATCCCAATAGCGTGGAAACAGTATAAAACCAGACGCCGTGGCGTAATGGTTAGTGTGTCGGACTACTGATCCAAGGGTCGTGGGTTCGAGCCTGACTAGCGGCGTGCGTTGTGTCCTTGAGCAAGACACTTTATCCACACGGCTCCAGTTCACCCAGCTGTAAATGGGTACCGATAATTCGTAGTTGCTCTGTAAATACGAATTACCGGCTTCTCTCAAAAATCTCTACCTCCGTTCTTTCTCCCATTCTTGGGAGACGGCATGCAAGGTCCAAGAGCCAGTGCCGCCGTTAAATATAAGCTAAACCAAGCCCGATATGCGGGTCAGGTTCTCCCCGCCACCACCCCGGGGATTTGTTTAATTCTTAACATAATTCTTAGTCCTGGTGTTTATGGTATCCTGGTTTTAGGGCGTCCTGGTGTTTATGGCGTCGTATATAGGTCATGCTCGGGAATTACCTCCCTTATAGCATCACCGTATCTCGACAATATCTAGTTCCTACAATTGCACTATTTTAAGAAAACCATGACTGATTTTGGAAGTTAGTATCGGCGAAATACGGCGGTACGACAAGGGAGGTAAGTGCAGAGCTGGCTCAAATGAGTGGTAGTAGCTAGTTATCTGCCGTGGACTTTATTTATAGAAATCCGGTCCAAATTGTGTAGTTTATAACCTTATTGCTTGTAAAAAGGGCGAATATATCATCATCTGTTATGAAAAGGATCGCGTATAGTGATTTCAACTGCTATTATTGAAAACAATACTTTGTTTGCATTGTTTATATAGTCGTAACATTTGGGCGGCTTTCGTGAAACAGACAGTAGTCTTGATCCAGATCATCCTACATGTCTGTGAAATCTGATGCGGGACTGCATTATTTGCCAGATTCATATGTTCACACTTATTAATGTTATTGCACGATCAGTGTAGATATCAGACTGCACAATGATATGGGTCTACTCTTTTCACAAAACTCATTTTTTGTGCTATTCAGTAAGAAACAAACGCCGAAATACAGCTTAGGATCGGATTTTTATTAATAGAATTTGCATAGAGAAATAACTAGCTATGATCCCTCATTATATGCGGTGACAAAATCCGGGTTACAATCAAAGATAAAGGTGTACATGGATCAATAAACTGGACCAACATGCAATGGGGTCATCCTAAAGACTATTGAGGTGGGGAATAATACCAGCATTTATTATATACCTACCCATGAAATACATAGTTATACGATGTAAATAAAAGTCATATGTTCTCATCGATGAAATAAACAACTTCCGGTGAAAATACGACTACTTCCGCTATCTATATTCATATTCTGTATTTAGAAAGAAAACAGCGCAAATAGGCTGCAAATACACATTCATTACCGTATACAGTCTAAAAAACTGCTAACTTCCATGGAGCGATATATAATAAATAGAATATTCATATTTTTGCAACGAATATGACATACATGTTCATCGAGTGGTGTGGTTTCACACCACTCGATGAACATATATGTCATATTCTTTTAAAAAATATGAATATCCTCTATTTCCCACAAGCCAGTGTATCAGATTGAAAGATATATTCGTTTATTATTGTAGAAGATTGCCTATAGTTGCGGGGACATAACTCTTCAAAACCTCCGGCACCGTCCAAATGGACCGTACGGGAGGTTTTACAGTTATGTGCCCGCATCTAACGGTTGCCATACGCTTTCAAAACATGTTTACATCGTGAAAAATGGAAAATAAAAAACTAATCAGTAGTGGACAGAATAAAAGTGTGCCGCCGTAAATGGTCCATAAGCCTTTGATCAATAATAAACATTTTAACGGATCATGTCGGTGGGATTTAGCGTTCACGAAAATCGAATAATTTCAGTCATGCGTAGTGTGCATAATGGACATTAATTTTGTCACAAAATCGCGTATTTCATTGAATCGGAGACAAATTGTAATCGGTTTTTAAGCTGGCGTAGCGCTGAATCAATTAATTCCAGCTTGCCGTTGGAATACAATCCAGCCAAAAACACGACAGAGCTGCCGTCTCGCTGTTACAGCGAACGAACTAAACTTCGTACGACTAAAATGTTCGTCAGTGCAAATTTAGGATCGTCTGGAAATTTCAATTGATAAATTTACATTTATTGAGCATAGGCTGAATATGCATATGCAGCATATGCTCAATAAATGTAAATCCAATAATTGCTTACAAGAAAACATTATTAATGTGAAATTTACAGACTATCATAATTTTGCACTTACGAACATTTTATTCGTATGAAGTTTAGCACACCCGTATGCATTGACATATTCATGTGTCTAATTTACAGTGGAACCTCTCTAAACCGGACACCATGGGAACCTCCGGTTTAGAGAGGTTCCACTGTATATCAATAATTAAAAACACTGTATTTGTGACTCTGTTATATAAGTATACAGCAGAGACTAGAACGTGCTGTTTTCTTTTGTTAATTATTTATAACTTTAGGTATACAGTGAAACCTCTCTAAACCGGACACCCTGGGGGTAAACCGGACACCCTGGGAGGTCCCCAGGGTGTCCGGTTTAGAGAGGTTTCACTGTAAATCAGGCATTTGATCATTATGAGCCATATTTGTGTGCTACAAGATCATCAAACTATCAACAGGCATTATCACCTGAGATAAATGACTAAGAAACCCATCAGAAATAAGATCACAGATGTTTCTTTGGTGTCCGGTTTAGAGAGGTTCCACTGTACTTGATACATACATAGTCCTTGGTCCGTTACTCCAACCTGTGATCAACATTCGTGCGTTTATTGTTCGGGTGGGTTTCATTGTCATGTATCTAGGCTGGTTATGCCTGTTGCCTGTTCGTAAAACACATACACGTTTTGGAGCAGCCTCATTTACAGTGGAACATCTATAAACAGTTAGCCGCTTTATAGGGATTCTACTGTAGCTTAAACAAATATACGTTTTTGAGTATTTATATGCCTTATTTATAGTGTAACATCTCTAAACCGGACACCATGGGGACCTCGCAGGGTGTCCGGTTTAGAAGTGTTCTACTGTAGCTTTCAGTTCATGGATTGCGTTCGGGTGTTGAAAGTATTGAATTTCGTAAGTGCAAAATTTAAATCCTCAATAACATTTGTTCTAACAACCGATTTTGGAACATCGTTCGTGGATGTACTTCATTTATTAACATGACTACAAACTAGTAGTTTTAGAGAAACACGTTGATGTGGGAAGCAAAGTCATATAAATCTTCGTACGAACATTTTTATCGTACGAAGCGAAACGGGCCCCTGAGATTAATGTCGCTTTTTACCCCGGCTCTGGTGTTACCTCCCTTATCGCATCGTACATTTTCGCCGATATTGATTTCGAAAAAAGGCGATATTTTCATGAATTGATGTCGAAAGCTGACAAACAAATCAGAGCTCATGCGGAATTTAGCTCTCATTTGTTTGCCAGTCTTCAAAATTAATTTGCTGGAAATATGACCGATTTCCGAAATCAATATTGGCGAAATGCTGGAGGGAATATTAGTACTTGATGCTCGGCTCGTTTCATACGCGACAGGTCATGCGATTCTGTACCTATGAAGCTGTGCGAATTTTAATGAAAAATATTTACATAAACATATACATATATTTTCTGTAAATGACGTCGAAAGTTGACGAAATTTTCATAGCAACTGCGGAATTCGACGTCATTTACGGAAAATATCGTAAATTTTGTAAAAAAATCATGAGATATCGCACATCATCTTATGTTCAAAATCACATGGCTTGTATCGTATGCACGACACATGTTGCCAAATATACACTCAGTATCAACTTCGTGTGACCATACATCAAATCAGCGTCAACTGCATTATACGGAGCCCCGCCGGGGACATGGATTTTTTTTGTTAATTCGTTCCCACGAAAAAACAATTCGTTCCCTCAATTTAACAATTCGTTCCCTCGAATTAACAATTCGTTCCCACCGTATAACAATTCGTTCCCTCTAATTAACAATTCGTTCCCACGACAATTTAGAAATTCGTTCCCTCGAATTAACAATTCGTTCCCACGATATAACAATTCGTTCACACGAATTAACAATTCGTTCCCACGATAAAACAATTCGTTCCCACGAATTAACACTTTGTTCCCACGATATAACAATTCGTTCCCTCGAATTACCAATTCGTTCCCACGATATAACAATTCGTTCCCTAAAGTTAACAATTCGTTCCCACGACATGACAATTCGTTCCCTCTCAATTTATCAAACAATTCGTTCCCACGACATAACAATTCGTTCCCACCAATTAACAATTCGTTCCCGTGGGAATGAATTGTTATTTCGTTGGAAAGAATTGTTAAATTGTGGGAACGAATTGTTAATTCATGGGAACGAATTGTTAATTAAATTGAGGGAACGAATTGTTATTTCGTGGCAACGAATTAATAACACAAATTATTCTACGTCCCCTGGGGGGGGGGGGGGGGCTCCGTAGCATTACGCTTGCTAAAATGCCATGTTATATTTTTCCTCACGTTCGGAATAAATTAAGTTCAGCACGATGCGGAATAGTCCCCAATATCGACAGCCGCGATTCCATAAAACTGTGTTGGATGACGCGGTTATCGAGTCGCTGCTGCCGGAGGGATGGAAATCGAATTGTGACAAATCTATCAACCTCCATTCATTTTGAGTGAACAATAAACGGTATATAAAATGTAATACACGTACAAGGGGTGGATCAGTTTACACAGGTAAGGACGATTTTGTTGTCTGTTTTATACGCAAATGCATGTACAGTATGACCTCTCAAACCGTTTGTTCAATTTTAGTATTTAAAGGTACATGCCCACTCAGCAGGCACAGAATATTCTTTATATCAGAGACATCATCTGAGACAGTTTCTGGCAAAATAAACATTCATTCACCATTACCCCACGTATTTATTGGCATTATTATACAATACATTTTATATCAGACGTAAATTTCCACACTGATATCAGGAGCGATAACCGTGTTTCCTTAAAATGTTAACGGACATAATTATTTATTATCTGTATTTAGTTTTTGATGCCCAATGATCAAACTTTATAATCTGTCATAAATAAAACAAATTTCAGGTGACGCATTTAAGTTGTATAAATAATTAAAAAGTATCATGCCTCATTTGCAAATTAAAATAGCCTGATACCACGGCGCGTCACTATCAGTAAAATAAATATTACTAAATGATTATATCTGTATAGCGGGCACTCGTAATTTTTTAGAACTGATGGAATAGTGACACAATTATACTATTGAATTCATATAAAGAACAGTTTGTGCCTACTGAGTGGGCATGTACCTTTAACTGTAGTGTACTTATATTGGTAATGCTGGTCGTGAACGAAATGCATACACATATGTATTGCAGCACTCATATACCAGAATTACAGTGGAACATCTCTAAACCGGACACCATGGGGCCCTCCCAGGGTGTCCGATTTATAGAGGTTCCACTGTATCTCAATATAAGGTATCTGTTGTTGTTTCCTTACAATATTGTCTTAACGGTTTCAAGTCAACAGACCATAAAACTAACATTCGCAAACATTGTAGATACAGACGAGTCTCATCTAGATCTGCAGTATTTTCAAGATTGTGAAAACAAACACACAATAATTTCAGCACAAAACTATTTACACAATTCCCTAACATTTGATTGGCTCGTAGCAAGTCTCTGTCGAAAATATATATCTCAGTAAACTCCCACGCCGAACTACTTTCCGTAACCGTGAGGCGCAGTTAAAATAATTCTTAAGAAAACGGAAAATAAACACATTTTCTTGATGAATTTATTTAAAATGCTGGCATTATAAGGAATGAATGGCCTTTTTATTGAATTTACCGGGGATATAAACTTGGAAAAGTCGCGGGAATACTGGACGAAGGCCTTCTGGCCTTCGTCCAGTATTCCCGCGTCTTTTCTAAGTTTATACCCCGATAAATTCCACAAAAAGGCCATTCATTCCTATAACATTTTTCGATGATTTACCTGTCTGTTTGCACAGGCATTCGGTGTGTTTCGCCGAATGCCCGTGTACGCATGCATATACCTGAATATACATGATGTTGTTCTCTTACAATGTCGTCTTAACCCTTTTAGCGCTACAGACCATAACGCCAACATTGGCAAACACAGACAACGCGGGTTACCTCTCTGTAACAGCCGATATTTTATATCCGAAACGGACAATTGCCTCTGTATGTAACCTCCATACAACGGCCACCTCTGTACAAAAGCCAGTTTTGTGTCTTCCTATGGGTTGATATGTTGCATTGTATTTTTCATTATTTTGTACAAAAATATACCTTTTTTTATAATACAATAATTAAAAAATGACTATCATCCTTGCATCCCTATATCCATATGAAACCAACATTTTATATCTTGAGCCAGCAATAACCCCCCCCCCCACCCCACCCCCCCCCCCCTCCCCGCCCCCGATGTGGGATTTTTGGTGAGTATGATTTTCGGATTCAATAGCATATGGTCTATCAATCCTGGTTGTCTGCGCTCAAAAAGCCGCTGGATGAACAAATGGCGGTCATTTTACAACATGGCCGCTGAACATTATTATATTGTTTTATTAAGGACTGTTAATTTTCAGTCTGATCAATATTAACCGGGTAAATTCATTCAGCGGGTTACAGAGTGCAGCCATACGGCATAGCACTCGTAATTGAAGTAGGGGGGTCCATTTATGGCTGACAGCCTATTTGCAAACAATGTCGATCTGCAGTATTTGTCACTACCTTCAATATTTTGAGAATACAATACAGTAATAGCGGAGCTACATTCCCACAGTCTATGATGGTATACAGCAGAATAAAACCCGAACTCCTCAGAATTTGATCAACTAAAATGGTGAGTTTGTTTGATATAGGTCAACGAAATGGAGCACATGGGATTTGTGACCAGTGTAGGTCATGCTCAAATATCACACTGCTTCAGCCTGATATGATAGCGATAAAAACTTGCTTGTTAGAAGAATGCCGTGTGTTTCATTGCTGTCATGGCGAACAGTGCAGATCCTGTTCAGCCAGTGCGAATGCACAGGCTGATCGGGATCTACACTGGTCGCAAAAACCCATAAGCCCCATTTCTCTACACAACCACATATCAAATTGATCAGGTGTATACTGATACCTTGCATTACACGCGTTACACGCGTTACAAGTCAGCCTGTGGATATACGTTGCTGAGCATGTTCCTGTTGTCGTAAACAAAAATAATGCTGTATCCATGCTGTGCATTAAATTGAGTCTCAGAAAACGGTTAGATCAATAAAGATTAACGCTAGAATCGTGTCCTGTCAAACACGGGTATATTGTCATTGCGTCAAATATCCTTGCAATTGCGTCAAATACCCTTATCATCGCCATTGCGTCAACTATACTTGCCATTGCGTCAAATATCCTTGCAATTGCGTCAAATATCATTATCCTCGCCATTGCGTCAAATATCATTATCCTCGCCATTGCGTCAACTATTCTTACCATTGCGTCAAATAGCCGTATTAAATATCATTGCCATTGCGTTAACTATCCTTGCCATTGCGTCAAATATCCTTATCCTCGTCATTGCGTCAAATATCCTTGCAATTGCGTAAAATATCCTTATCCTCGCCATTGCGTCAAATATCCTTGCCATTGCGTCAAATATCCTTATCATCGCCATTGCGTCAAATATCATTGCCATTGCGTCCTTGCCATTGCGTCAAATATCCGTATCCTCGCCATTGCGTCAAATATCCTTGCCATTGCGTAAACTATCATTGCCATTGCGTAAAATATCCTTATCCTCGCCATTGCGTCAAATAGCCTTGCCATTGCGTCAAATATCCTTTCCATTGCGTCAAATATCCTTATCCTCGCCATTGTGTCAAATATCCTAGCCATTGCGTCAATTATTTTTATTACTGACATTGCGTCAAATATCCCTATTATTTTCATTGCGTCAATTATCCTTATTATTGCTATTGCGTCAAATATCCATATTATTGTCATTGCGTCAAATATCCATATTATTGTCATTGCGTCAAATATCCTTGCCATTGCGGCAAGTATCCGTCTGAGCAGGATCTACAATTCCGCTAGTGGAATCGTGGTTTCTAGTTATGATAGCTTTAACTCTTTGCATGCTAGCGGTGAAAATATCAGTCAACAAATTATTGGGAGTACTTTTCTTATTTCTCTCTACATATGTCTCTGGAATCGCGTTCTACGGACTCAATTCTAATGAAATTCCAAGTCATATCAGGATATTTACAGGGAGAAATAAAAGAAAATATAATGAATTTTCGTCAGATAGTTTTGAACTATTTATAGCCAACATGCTTCCCAGCATGCAAAGAGTTAATAATCTGTAGTAATTACCCGATAGTGTAATAGCAAAGTCGGATCAGGATTTATCCTATTCGCCATGGTAACAGATCGTGAAAAATGGACCATACAACGTGTGCGACTAGTGTAGCTCCAGATCAGAGTGCGCAACGACGCACGCGTAACGACGCACGCGCAACGACGCACCCTGATCTGGGGCTACACTGTTCGCCATTCTCTAACAATTTATGTGTGTGTTATTGCCACCAGAAATATGCCTCCTGTCTGTTTCAGACAATGTGCCTACTTTTTAGTTCGTGAAATTTCGTCAAATATTTATTTCATTACGAACAAACAATTTCCCTGAGGAAATTTAGCATGGGTTAACATGCGTACGGGGAGTGATCATGGGGAAAATGTCAAAGCATATGAACCGATTTTCTTAAGTTAACTTTTATTTTGCTTTCTTAGATCATTTCCACGTTATAATAAGAGATTTTCTTTTCGAATTTCGACTCGTCTATGCAGATTCTCCAGCTGCCATTCTCCAATGTATAACATCAATGTTTGACCAAATTTCACTAAACAAAAAGAAGGCTCACTCTTAAGCTTTTATAACATTTAACATTATCGAAAACAATGTTTTTTCTTTGTGCATATAGCAGTAACATTTAACAGGTTTCGTGAAACGGACAATCTTCCCATCCGATTGTGTGAACATGGTAAGACGATCAGTATCTACAGCTGCCTACACGTCACATAAGATCAATTTCTTTCATGCCCGATACTTCCTGCGCATCTCACATTATAAATCGGTTAGATCAGCAAAAAAAATATCTGCCACAGTGTGAATGTGTAGCAATATCAGGATCTACACTTGTATTACAAACAAATGGCGTAATGTGAATATTTCATCATCATGGGTTCATAGAGCCCAATAAATGGCCATTTTTCGATGTTAAACGCGGATCTTAGGACGTGTGCGAACAGCGCCAGCTCAAGATCAGAGAGCGCCGCCGATGCGCACTCTGATCTGGAGCTCCGCTGTTCGCAATTCTTTCACGAAATTATGTCTTACTGCCACCGGCAAAGCGATTATTAGTAGTTTCTCACCAGATTCCGTGCTCATGCAGCAGTTTCAGGATTTACGATGACGATAGTACGATACTACGATAAAGATAGAACGATACTACGATGACGATAGTACGATGCTACAATGACGATATAACAATGACGATAGTACGATACTATGATGACGATAGTACGATACTACGATACTACGATGACGATAGTACGATATCACGATGCTACGATGACGATAGTACGATGCTACTATGACAATAGTACGATACTACGATGACGATAGTACGATGGCCCAAACGGAACACCGTGATTTACAGTTGCTACACATCCTGTACAATCCATTTGTGCAGGCCCAATACTTCTAGAGCATCGCGCATGTGTCATACTGCTACTGGTAGGGGTGTGCTAGCTGATCAGGAGCTACTGGTAATAATACATGAGACCCGCTTGGTCACAAATGAAGTATATGGTGGAAAAAAACTGGACCGTATGTCATTCGAGACCAGATTACGCATGGAGTTTTTCTGTAGAAATTGTGAAAGGGTCTGAGCCTTATTGACTTTGTAAAAAAGTAGCGCGATTTTCGCCAACATTTTTAAAGACAAATATGAAAAACAGGAAATGTTTGCATAAATAGCAAGAAAATCCAGCGATTTTGGACAGAGCATTGTGAATAATAATCGCGATGTTCTCAAATACTGTGAAAAAATGGCACCATTTATTTCCAATATCGAAGACGCGTCCGTTATATACATGTAGTATATTTGGAATGAGTGCGTTAATAGTACCAACACTGGGGCCCGTTTCACTAAATTTCGTGCAACTAAAATTTTCGTAAGTGCAAAATTATGTGAAATACTGGTGGAATAGTGACACAATTATACACATATTTAATTCCTATAAAGAACAGTTTGTGCCATTTATTTTAATATATTTTAAAAAATTCAATTAATATCAATGTCTCCCCGCTTTTTACTCCTTTTCTTGTTTATTTTTTATATTTACCAAAAGTAAGATACGGTGGCACAGAGGGTACATGGAAATATTGTTTACTTTCGCGTGCGCACGCAATAGGTTTTGCGTGCGCACGCGATAGGTAACCTATCGCGTGCGCACGCAAAGCCCTATCGCGTGCGCACGCAAAACCTATTGCGTGCGCACGCGAAAGTAAACAATATTTCCATGTCCCCTCTGTGCCACCGTAGTAAGGAGATCAAAATGATAATATGTACATAGTCTCGTATAAATTATTTCACTTGTTTTATTTCTGTAAATGTCTGCCCGTATTGCCACTGTCAATGACATACACGTCTTCTCCAACAGCCATGCGCTAAACACGAACATGGTTAACCCTTTCAACACCACATGCCTGTATAGTGGTATTGGAAAACAGCGTAGATCCAGATGAGCCGGCTCGTGACGAGCCGTCTCATCAGGATCTGCACTTTTTGCAAGTAATTTTCTTATTTTTTTAGAACAAAAACATCCCATTTTTCACAAATGCACCTAGTCTGAAAATCATTTTGTGACGATTGGATTGGTTGCAACATTATCATATCAAAATCCATACCAGTTGTTTAGGGGTGAAAGGGTTAATACTCAAGAGTAAATTTGTCCACAAGCGCGGAAATTGTATACAGTCTCGCTCAGTGACCGCCAAGGTAGCAGTGACCAGTTAGCCGCCAGTTTCGTATAATGGCACCGGTGAAATTTATAAATATTACACTTTCTGCTGATTAAAATTCATTTCAATTGTTTAATGAATTTTTTGTAGTTGATTTTGTATTTTATTCAGATTTTACATCGTATTAATTGATGAATGCTCATTCCAGGGCCATCTGACCTGTTCCCATTGATCAGAAATGGGCAAATACGAATTGAGGGTATGTTGTGACAAAAACAACAGATTTTTCTGGGAGTTTCAAACAAGAATTTATTTTAGAGAAAACTCATGGATGGGAACTGGTTTGCACCATGATAGTGCATTTGCCTCTGGATGATGATTGAGAACACATACAACATTCAATCTGTAGTTCCACAAGTAGCGTGGCACGGCATGGTTTTAAAGTGAATATTTTACCTCAGAATTGGACAATTTTAAAGAGGCTGCACCAAGATATTTCACATTCCTGCATAGGTAAGGAGCACTAATAGAGCAGCATATTTGTGTTTATGTAAAAGCTTCTAGTGTGTCTAGGTCACAAATGTCGAACTCGTATTGCTGTCTGCCCACTTATTTGGAATATTGAATTAAATGCATACTGTCCGAGGGCGTGAAATTGATAATTTTAAATTAACTGGTCACTGCCCCCCAAGAGCCGGGGCAACAATAACATCAATGGTAGAGTTCGCGCGGGAAAACATGCGGCCCCTTTTCACCAATTATCACTATTCCAATGGTGTGAGAAATGTCACAATGTCAACAAAAGCGTTCTGTTAATACTTCGGTGCGTTCGCTGTTGCCGTATTGGAATCAAAGGACTGAAAGTCCAGAAATTCTGCGCAGTACGTGTGTGTGGATAAGCAATATGCTAAAAATTGGTTTGCATTCATTTTGATTGGGTCATAGAAGGGATCCAATCAATCAATCTAGCCTTCTGCTGAGTAGGACATCCTTACCATATGGTCGACCTACATGGTTCGGCCCTCTTGTACCATTTTGGCAAATGCAATGCTCGCCGATGAGAAAGCATACTCCTGAGGATAGGAACATAATCCTTGCATATACAGAAATTCTTAATGGGGCATAACAGGATTTAACTCTCAAGTACCAGGGGGCCGAAATGTTGGTACATGAGGGCCAAACCATGTAAGTGGGCATTCCGACAAGATGAATACCGATCGCTAAATTACCCTTCGCTACTCCCTCCTACCTCCCCCTCAAAAATAAGAGAACAAATGTTTATTGCTGGTAACAAAGGCATATATTCAAATATGGTTTATATAATAGTGTAAATAGTCATTTTAGGTGTTGGAGTATCTATCCTGTTGTAACATGTTGCGCATATTAGCTCGCAAGTACCAGGGGGGCTGAAATGGTTGGTACATGAGGGCCAAACCATGTAAGTCAGCATTCCATAAGGATGATGGATTGATTATTGGTGTTTAACGGCCTATCAACAGCCAGGGTCATGTAAGGCCGGGCCAACAGGATGGAGTGTCCTGAATTCAACCTGTAAAAAAAGTAAGGGAAATTCCCAAAATCAGAGCTCAATATTTACATAAACTATATATTCTGCCCTGAAATTAGAGTGCTGTGGATTGATTGATTGATTGATTATTGGTGTTTAACGGCCTATCAACAGCCAGGGTCATGTAAGGCCGGGGCCAACAGGATGGACTATCCTGTATTCAACCTGTATAAAATGAGGGAAATTCCCAAAATCACAGCTCAATATTCACATAAACTATATATATTCAGCCCTGAAATTAGAATCTCCTGGCCTGGTGCCAGATCCATGCTGCACCAGAATCACTTAAGTCTTAGCTCACCCCAAAAGCAATATGATTAGCTTTTAATGCTATTACTTTCTTAATGGGGCATAACAGGATTTAGCTCTCAAGTACCAGGGGGCCAAAGTTAGTACATGATGGCCAAACTATGTACGTTGGCACTCCATAAGGATGAACACCAATCGTTAAATTACCCTTCGCTACTCCCTCCTACATGTACCTCCCATGCAGTCTTGTTGAATGCACAGGAAATGATGGGGTGGGGTGGGTGGGTTGGAATGGGGGGGGGGGGGGAAGTTCTTCTCTGAAACCAGATCTGCAGTGGAAAAAAAAGAGTAAATAATATCAATAATTGGACAATATTCACGCAAACCATGGAAATGAATTAAGTTAATTAATTTAAATAATATGTGACCATGTTTAAAACCACAGGTGCCAGACAATTTTATTAATGTACGTATATGTTTATTGTAGTATATGAATAAGGTAGACAGCGAGAATCCATTCACTAAACACGACAGAACAAAAAACAACAACACGCAGAGTGATTTTTCTTGGATTGAAGTCGTCTAGGGAAATCACTCTGCGTGTTGTATATGGGATTCCCCCCTTGCCTATTTCCTTTGATTTCACTGAACAGTTTCACTTTTACACTAGTCTGTGTAGTATAATATCTGTGCCACAAATTTCTTGTTACGATATGCACCGCGATTGTAGTTCCCAATCAAACTCGCGATGTATCCTGTAGATGAACTCAGTAGCTGTGTTCTATTTATATCATACTTTCAGTTTCGATTCCAGGCAGGCTACCAGATAATGTTTTCTTGGTATGAATTAAATAAAATAGCTTCCACCACGCTGATATTATTAAAAAAATATTGTGCAATAGAAGATGAGATAACTTATTTATAATATAACAATAAATGTGGATATATTATCACAATAGAACCGATACAAATCTTACATATCTTTGTGTTTATGGAATGGGTCGGCATAAAATGGCGGTCGGAAAATACTATACGGAGACATGCGGTTGTATCATTGCGCGTGAAAAAAAAAATTCTTCAAATGAATACATGCCAGTTTATATTATATTATATCAGATAAACATTTTCTAATATAAATGTCGTGCAGAAAAAATAACAACACATGTATTACACGACACAATACAAATTATGTTAGCTCATATCAGAACTATTTTTCATGCGTATATAGCGACGTATGTGTATCGGTCAGCATAACCCGCGAAAAGATATTATTATGCAACACGACAGTTAATATTTGATAAAATAAGAAAGTTTTTTGAGAAATTATATAACTGTAGCGAAAAAAAATGTAGCTGGCGAAAAATATGAGTGAAACGTTCATAATGCACCGTTCACATTCGCATTCTTTAACATGGCGTAGGTAAAATTATGAACGTGCGTTGGCTGCTAAAAAAATCACTACGCGATCCTGCGAGACCTGGAAAATCCATTAAACAAACCTAAATTCAACCCACAGGGGCTTGAATAAAAATGAGTCAGATCTCTATTCGAAGACGACTTAATGAAGCCATATAGGGTCTATGAACTATGGCGTCAGAAAACCATGCTAATGCAAATATGTGAAAGTGACTAGACACGTGGTGCTCTTGGGATTTGCGAGCACTGCAGCTCTTGATCAAATAGCACACTCCTGTAGCCTAATAACGATCTATATCGCTTGCTAGAAGCATGACGGGTGCTTTATTGATCGTTTGCCGAACAGTGCAGATCCTGATCAGACTGTGCGAATGGATTTGGCTTATGTTCCATTTGTCAGGCGCATTAAGTGACGGTATAGCTTCGTCGCAGCACATGACAGTTGACAAGTCTTATTCGCGGCGGTGACTGGAGAAATGGGGCTTATCAGTTTAGATCCAGTGTATCACCAGTGTAGATCCAGATCAGCCTGTGCATCCACACAGTCTGATCAAGATCTGCACTGTTCGCCATTCAATCAATGAAACACCCGTCATGCCTCTAACAAGCAACATAGATGGTTATCAGGCTCCTGGGGCCCGTTTCACTAAACTTCGTACGACTAAAATGTTAGTAAGTGCAGATTTAGAATAGTGTGTAAATTTCAATTGATGGCTTTACATTCATTGAGCATAGGCTGCATATGCAGCCTATGCTCAATAAATGTAAATCCAATAATTGTTTACAAGAAATCATTGTTAATGTGAAATTTACAGACTATAATAATTTTGCACTTACGAACATTTTAGTCGTAGCAAGTTTAGTGAAACGGCTCCCAGGAGTGTTCTGTTTGATAAGAAGCTACACTGATCGCAAATCCCATAAGCCCCATTTCTCCAGTCTCAGCCACATTTGCAGAGCTACACGTTGGACACGAATCATCACTATCTAACAAGATCCTGGCGCGCTATAATAAGTATGGTGGGCGATTTCCGCCGTGTTGTTTGGCTAATTCTGCTCACCCGCGGATAATGGAGATCCCCGAAAAGACCTTCATATTTGCAGAAAAAAACAATAATGATCGTTTTTTTTAACCCGTTCACCCCAAGTAACTGGAATGGATTTTGATATGAAAATTGTGTAGCCAATCCAATGGTCACACAATGATTTTCAGACTAGTCCATTTATGAAAAGCGGGAGTTTTTGTTCTCATAAATATGAAAATTATTTGCAAAAAGTACGGATTCTGATGAGACGGCTCGTCACGAGCCGGCTCATCTGGATATACACTGTTTGCCAATACCACTATACAGGCCTGTGGTGTTGAACATGTTGAAAGGGTTAAGCAATAGATTTTAGCTATTTAACGAGACACACACATGAAAACACGACAAAAGGTTTTCGTATTGGCGCCCTTTATACGAGTACATCTGTCGTATATTCATATTCACACCGCCAGGCTACTCACACGAACAATAAAGAAGAGCAAAACGACAACGCGACAAGAAATCGGTCAGGTTTAGCCCTCTTGAGTGTCGTGTTTTCGCGTAAATTGTGTCGTGTGTTCATGTCTTCGTATTGTTATCCCGCCAAGTCGCCAACACGACATGCCATATTTCACGTCACATGAAGCCAGTTTGTACCAAGATGGCTGATCCAGTCTGAGACTGTCTTATATATGAATGTGACTGGAGAAATAGTGTTTATAGGTTTTGCGACCAGTGTATATCCTGATCAGCCTGTGCATTCACGCAGTCTGATCCGGATCCGCTCTGTTCACCATTCGGTCAATTAAGCATCCGTCGTGCTTTAACGTGTACAGTTTGATCCTTACCAGAATTTCACCAACATTGCAAAGTATACTTTAGTAGCAAAGTATACTTTGAGGGAGAACTTTTCAATTTTATGATAAATTTATTAATTTTTATTATACTGAATTTATTACATTATCACAGCCAATTTGGCTGTGATAATGTAATAAATTCAGTATAATAATTCTGCATACTTTTAATCATGAAATATATGCATTTATTAGTTCTATATGAAATAATGCATTTTAGGAAAAATAAATGATTACTCCCTCAAAGTATACTTTGCTAGTAAAGTATACTTTGCAATGTTGATGAAATAGGCTACTGAAGTTGTAATTCCACAAATTCCATAAGCCACCTTTCTCCAGTCGCAGCCACATATGAGACACGCCAAGTGAGGTTGTACTTAAGAACATGTGCGATATCTCCTGAAAAATATTTACAAAATTTACGATAGTTTCCGTAAATTACGTCGAAAGTTGACGAAATATTCATAGCGAATGCGGAATTCAATCGAATGCGGAATTCAATTCCGCATTTGCTATGAAAAATTCTTCATCTTTCAACGTCATTTACAGAACATATCACAGTTTATGTGAATATATTTCACGAAAAATGGCACATGTTCTTAGGTAAAAAATCGCATGGCGTATCTCGTATGTGGCCAGTATACCTCACATTTGTTCTAGCAGATACCTACTAACAATCTATGCTCATTGTTAGAAACGTACGGAGCCCCGCAGGGGACGTAGAACGTAGAACGCAGGGGAACGAATTGTTAATTCGTGGGAACGAATTGTTAAATTTAGGGAACGAATTGTTAAATTCGAGGTAACGAATTGTTAAATTGAGGAAACGAATTGTCATTTCGAATTAATCATTTCGTGGGAACGAATTAATACAACAAATCCATGTCCCCTGCGGGGCTCCGTAGAAACGTGTCCGGTACTGACTGACTGACTGCCATTGTATATAGACGGTTTTACAGTAGAGTGATGGTTTAATATGATATTTATTAAACTCGAATACTGATTTCATAAAAACCGAGGCTATGCCGAGTTTCTTATGAAACCAGTTAACGAGTTTAATAAATACCATATTAAGTCAACACCAAAGTTAGCTTCTATTTTTTTGCCATAAAAACAGTACCATACTTTGAAGTTGTATTCATCACCCAATATGCACAGTGTCGATTCCATTTACATATTTATTACACTGGTGTATTATGCCATTTAATACACTGTATTAGTATATTACTCCCAGTTTACGCAATACAACCTGATTACACTGGTCGGTGGACAAATAGCAAATGAAACAAGCTGCAGTTGCAAAAAGAGAGAAACACATCACTCGGGGCAAAACATTTTCTTTCAATTAAAACAAATCTCAAAACCAGTGCGACTGTACTTTGTGTCGACTAAATGGCTGTGCAATTTTATGCTGCCAAAGCACAGCATCATACCAGTGAGTACTCGTACATTTGAATCACAGTGGAACCTCTCCAAACCGGACACCCTGGGAGGTCCACTGCGCACCTCGTATCGGTTTGCTGTATTAAGGGATGCGTATGTTTGTGAGCATTTCCAGATAATTCGCCAATGTCAGTAACTGTGATGTTTTGCACACGACGGTTTTCCGTGTCCCATTGGATATTCCACGGAGACGCTTCTTGAGATTTCCCCGTAAATTAGCATCAGTGGGTGACTAATTCGCGACTCCGATTTGCTGTCATGGCGCTTTATAGATTACGCGGATTTGGTGACAAACTCACAACACCTCTGTCATTTCGCGTCTCACAAATGTGAAGATTCTGATCAGTAGCCGATTTCATCAAACTTGCAAATACAATGTATGCTTATGTAGCAAAGTATACTTTTATCATTTATTTTTCCCGAGAAGCATTATTTCATATAGAACTAACGACTGCATATATTTGATGATTAAAAGTATGCAGAATTATTATACTGATTTTATTACAATATCACAGCTAAAATGGCTGTGATAATGTAATAAATTCAGTATAATAAAAATTAATAAATTTATCCTTACATTTAAAATTTCTCCCTCAAAGTGTACTTAGCAAGATAAGAAGTATACTTTGCAATTTTGGTGATATCGGCTACTGATCTCACACGTAGTCGACTAATTGCAATAGACCCACCCAGTATGTGTAGTTGTTGATTTAATGTACGAAAGGCGGCCATCTTACACAATAGTGTAATAAGGCGTTCGCGGGTATACACTGTACATTGGATACGAAGGAATGAAAAAACGGGTTTTGTCAAAGTTTACGAAGCCCCGCAGGGGACGTAGATTTTTTTTTTATTAATTCGCTCTCACGAAATAACAATTCGTTCCCTCAATTTAACAATTCGTTCCCTCGAATTAACAATTCGTTCCCACGATATAAAAAATTGTTCCCACGATATAGTAATTCGTTCCCACGAATTAACAATTCGTTCCCGTGGGAACGAATTGTTATTTCGTGGGAAAGAATTGTTAAATTGAGGGAACGAATTATTAATTCGTGGGAACGAATTGTTAATTCGACGAAACGAATTGTTATATCGTGGGAACGAATTGTTAATTCGAGGGAACGAATTGTTAAACTGAGGGAACGAATTGTTATTTCGTGGGAACGAATTACAATGTAATTAAAAAAAAACCCATGTCCCCTGCGGGGCTCCGTAAAAGTTCGATAGATAAAGATTTAGTTAGAATTCATTGTCAGTCAAGTGGCAAAGGAAGAAAAGTACACGATATATGAGGCCGTGCCTGGATAAATACGGCTTACAGAATATATATGTGGCCAGAGTAACTCAAGATCTGCTAGCGCACTCATCCAGCGTGATAATAATATGTATCCCGTCAACACAGTGCGTATGTGCCGTGAAACACAGTGCCGTGAAACCTTTTTGATATCCTGTCAATACGACCAAATCACTGCGTATGAATATGTGCAGTGACTGGGGTTATTTTTTTTTTTTGCATTTTAAAGCCATTTGTAGGTGTTGACGGGATAAATATAATAGTAGGTTAGTGCCGTGAATGGGAAACATATCTAGCGCGGCCCGGAAACGGGATGTGCTCGGCAGAGCCTCGCCCATCCCGTTTCCTAAGCCTTGCCATATATTTATTCACATTCACGGCACTAACCTACTATTCTCTATATATGTGGCCAGAGTAACTCAAGATCTGCTAGCGCACTCATCCAGCGTGATAAGAATATATACTGGTTTTAACAGTAATTGCTCCGGGTATGAAAGGTGTTCGAGCCAATTCCCACCCTTAAATATAAGCCGAATCGATTCAGTAATTGCTTCCATGATTGAATGATGGAAAGTGCCGACCCTGATCAGACGGCGCTTATGAGCATGCTGATCTGAGCTTACACGAGCTACAGACCCTATAAGGCCCATTTTCCAGCCACAGACAGATATATTTATCCGTTCCAGTCTCCAGAAAACAACAGTAGTGGGCCATACTCATTCAACATGCTATAGTTTGTATTCTGTTTCAATAAAACATGGTTGACAGTACTTTAGAATAATCTTTTCCATTGGAAATGATTTTGAAAAATACGGAAAATAAACAACAGACGACACAATCTAATTCAGCATTGTAAGCCGTATTAAATGCTATGTTAAAACAAAAATATCATGGAATAATTCCAGCACAAAAATATTTACACAATTCCCTAACATTTGATTGGCCCGTAGCAAGTCTCTGTCCAAAATTTATATCCCATTAAACTCCCACGCCGAACTACTTTCCGTAACCGTGAGGCGCAGTTAAAATAATTCTTAAGAAAACGGAAAATAAACACATTTTCTTGATGAATTTATTTCAAATGCTGGAATTATAAGGAATGAATGGCCTTTTCGTTGAATTTATCGGGGATATAAACTTGGAAAAGTCGCGGGAATACTGGACGAAGGCCTTTCGGCCTTCGTCCAGTATTCCCGCGACTTTTCCAAGTTTATACCCCGATAAATTCCACAAAAAGGCCATTCATTCCTATATCATGCCACAGAAAAATAAGTTTACAAGTATCATGACCGAATACTATACTATGTGACGCACGCAATGCTCTTTCCTTGTATGTGTGTCTTTGTAATGGCGGAAATTCGTAGATGGAGTGTTCTTATTTTCGGAACAGTGATATGCAATGTTACTTACCATTTTCTTGTATGCAGTCATGAATGTTACTATTTGTGGACGCACTGCTTATATTTTATATTTCCCATTTTTCATGGGCAATGTTCATATCTCAAGGTGCATGATCACGTGGTTACAACAACAACAACGTCGCCCACTCCACTGTAAGTATTATTTGATATTTTCCTTAATATGCAACGGATTTTGATGATATATGGCGCAGCAAACGCGTCTTCATAAGCTGCATTTGGTGGTCTATGGAGTTTGGCACAGAATTATGTCGTCTTCGACACGGAAATCGATTCTTCGCAAAAACGACAGAAGTTTGGGCGAAAATACAGAGACCACCAAATGCAGCTTAACAAGACGTTTTTGATGCGCCATATTTCATCAAAATCCGTTACGTAGTAAGGATACAGAATACGTACTTTGAATCGGTACTTGTTGTTGTTGTTAGTACCACATGATCATACACCTCGTATCTACTTGGTCATTTGTTTCGTAAATTATGGGATGCAGTGTTCATATCTCCTTGGATATTGTGTCGCTACTGTACTGGACACAAGTGTCCTATTTTCTTGGACGCAATAATCCCAGTTTATTGCACGTAATGCTCCTATTTTATTGGACAAATCGAGTGTTAAGAAGTATAGCTCTTAATTAGGTAGCCTGTTACGGATATAAAGTTTTCATCAGCAATGTGCGGTCCCTGTTCAGCCGAGGAATTCCTACGCGTTTCATAGCCTACTAACACACTTGTTATACACATCGCTAGTGCACAAGCTATGGTATTTTTTTTTATTAGAAACAGGAATGTTTTAAGCTACATGATGGGACAGTATAATGCGATCTTCGTTGAGAAGAATGCGGACTAATTTATATTGCATCATTATACTGGCGTCATGTGGTAACGTCATAATATTATGATGTCATCCGACCAATAAAAAGTACAATATTTTGCATCATTTACACTGGCGTCATGCGGTAACGTCATAATTATGATGTTAACCGACCTATACAAAGTAATATAGTTGGCATAATTACACTGGCGTCATGCGGGAACGTCATATGACGTCATCCGACCAATAAAAGCTAATACATTTTGCATCATTTATACTTGCGTCATGCGGTAACGGCATATGACGTCATCCGACCAATAAAACGACAGCGAAAGTAGTTCGAAATCCGTGGTGACCCGGATATGCGCCAATGCAGGAAAAGACAATTTGTTATCAGTCAGTATGTATTCGGCCAATGCAAAGTTCGTTACCTGATAGACGTTTGTAAATGCACAATCCTGCATGAGGAGACTACTGGCATTCATAATAAATAGCTGACGCACTATTACAATGGCGTCCAGGACAGATTGTTCAATGCGTGCCGCTCTCACTCTGATAATGGCCAAGTTACAGTGAAACCTCTCTAAACCGGACACCCTGGGAGGTCCCCAGGGTGTCCGGCTTAGAGAGGTTTCACTGTAAACCAGGAATTTGATCATTCTGAGCCATAGTTGTGTGCTATCTATGCGATCATGAACAGACATTATCATCTGAGATAAAAGACCAAGAAACTCATCAAACATAATATCACATGTGTTTTCTTGATGCTCACTGTATCTATGGGAAACGCGGAATTATATTCCGCATGTACTATGACATTTTGTCAACTTTGGACATTATTTATGAAAAATATTTTTAATATTTAATGAAAGTACGCAAATGTCCGAAGGCACATGGCGTGTCTCAAATGTGGCTGTAACTGGAGAAATTGGTCTTATGATATTTGTGACCAGTGTAGCTCCTAATCAAATAGCATATGCCTGTAGATGATAACTATCTATATTGACGTAATGGGAACAGTGCAGATCTGAGCAGACTGTGCGGATGCACAGGCTGGTCTGGATCTACACTGGTCACAAAACCGATAAGCCCCATTTCTCCATTCACGGCCAGAAACTGCTATCTACGTGTTATATTAAAGGCAATAATGCTGTCTCAGATATTCAATATATGGATTTTCGCCTTATGCACTGCAAATTATCTATATTAACAAAACGTGTCATTTCATTAGATCGTATTCCAAAACATTTACGTTATTTTTAAGTTTGTACTATGCGAATTTTATGGAGACCCGTAGGGGACATGGATTTTATTTTATTAATTCGTTCCCACGAAATAACAATTCGTTCCCTTAATTTAACAATTCGTTCCCTCGAATTAACAATTCGTTCCCACGATATATCAATTCGTTCCCACGAATTAACAAGTAATTCCCACGAAATGTTCCGCACAGTCGATCAGGATCTGCACTGTTCACCATTCCATCAACAATGAAACACACGTCAGGCTTCTAACAGTATAGATCATTATCAGGCTACGGGAGTGTGCTATTCTATTTGATCACAAGCTACACTCGTCACAAATACCACAAGCCCCATTTCGCCAGTCACAGCCACACATTACAATGCCTCTGTCAGATGCATGCAGTTGTTGACCGTTCTCTGCATTTTCCTAATCTTTCTCCACTCTCCATGAGACGACCTTTAGAAATGAAATAAAATGTCAGCAGGACGTTCACTAAACGAATACTACTGCCAGTGTAGTGGGCAGACGATATACAACTGTAGGTCCGAAGTTACGGGATCTATACCATGGGCGGATCCAGGCGGGGGCGTGTCCGGCGTACGCCCCCTCTAAAATTTGCCGAGTTAAGTTGTTAACCCACGTACTTATGTGGAAAGAGCTGATGACTTTCTTATTCAATTGAGTGGTAACAACATATACTTTTGATGAGAAATGAGAAAACTTTCACAAAAACTTTTTTGCATTTTAGGAAGTTGTAGTTGCGAATACTAACTCTTTCAATCTACACCAGAAGGTACGGCAGTAGATTTCAAGAGTTACTGTTCGTAACTAGGAAAATTGATGACAAGCATGTTACATTTTGATAATCCACGCCCTCTCTATATCTAAATCCTGGATCCGCCTCTGTACACTGACCGTGAATGAGCCAAGACGATTTATCAGCCGGTGGCAAAGCTGTCCTATTATCATATCGATAGTCATTAAAGGGTGTGCTATTTGATCAGGAGCTACACTGGTCATAAACCCCATAAGCACCCATTTCATGAGTCACAGTCACATATAAGACCCAGTCTACATATGAGACACGCCATGCGATTTTGTACCTTCGGATATCTGCGTAATTTCATTAAATACATTTACAAAATTTACAATATTTGTCATAAATAATGTCAGAAGTTGACAACATTTTCAGAGTACATGTATGCGGAATGTTTATCATTTACGGAAAAGTTTGTAAACGTATTTCATGAAATTACTATCATTACGCAGATGTCCGAAGGTACAAAATCGCATGGCGTGTCTCAATTATAAGTGTATCACCCACCGTTCACGACATTGGACACAGTGTATATCGATAAACGGATAAACTGCGATATCATACCAGGAAATATACAGGCTGAGATCCGACAAAATTGCACTTATTGCATGTGTGGCCAATGTAGACGTATGCTGCACTGCGCAGTCTCGTCTCAGTCTCAACAGCTGACTCACTAGATCAGGGTATAGGATTATGGAAGGTAATATCCGCCATAATTCTATGTGACTTGATGCATGCGTGCTGATGACATTACAACTTATATTCATGTTATTTCATTCGTCATTTGTATGTATTACATTTGAAATCTGCTTGTTGTAATTGTATTTGTATTTCTTACATGTCCATTCTGCTGATTGCTTTGTTAATTCGTCTTATTTACATTACAATTATTGATACGTCCTTATTCGTGTCCCTGTTTTATTGCACTAAGCATTTTCAATGGAAAGTAAGAACAAAGCACTTAGCACTTTGAATAAGGCCGAAAGCAGTAAGGACAAAGCCGCAGGAAGTTAGCATCAAGCTACAGTCCGAAAGCGGAAAGCCGCAAGCAGAAAGCATCATGCTACAAGCAGAATGATGCAAGCAATATATGGGTTAGTAGTACGTCATTATGACGTCAGATGGCACTGCTGTCCGCTCAACTAATTCTCCTTCACCTCCAATGCCGGTGTTGATGTAAGATGTCACCCACAAATTATCACAGCACAGATTAGAAGACACCAAATAGTTTTACTATATACTTTAACCGAATACCATCCAATAAGGCCAGTCTCTCATACTTTCACTATTCGTATGGATGTTGTGGGACCTACTTGTACATGACCTGCAGCCGGTCTGTACTGGTTCTGCATGAATTAAACAATAGGTTCACTTATTCCTAAGAAAGACAAACCCAACCTCGTCATGTCCCCCAATATTGTTTACATTTTTTATTGGCCACGGAAACTCTGTTTACATCACATGACCAACACCCCCACATGTACCTCAAGTGAAACTGGGTAGTAATGGATCAAGATTTGCAAGCAAACTGTGTCAGTGACCTCAAAACACCCGCACGATTTTGTTCATACTGGACTACTATTATACCCCTTGGACGATTTCGCACAATTTATTATTCTCTAATCTATATTAACTAAATTGTATACGTATGTATGGTGTTTGACTTACTAATGTGTTTTATACATACATGTATCCTCATAATTAAATTACATAAGTACGTAATTGAAAACAATCACATTTTTATAGTAAGTTACACATATGATAACTTACACAGGTTGACTGTCAAACTGGCCCGTTGCCGATGCAAACCAATAACCGTCAGGGATCAGACTAAGGCGGCACACCACCTTTGATTTTCCCTAAAACACTAACCCGTTACCACACATTTTGCTATTCTCTGCTACTATCATTTTTCTTATGGATGTTGTGGGACCTATTTTCCAATAACCTGCACTTATTCTGCTCTGGATCTTGACTAATTAAAATATAGATTTAATTATTGTTGAAGCTGGGTTCACATCTAGTAGGTACACATTTTTCTTTATGGAAATTAAATAAGTGTATAATTGCAACTAGTCCACCACTTTTAAAAATTACGAGTGCCAGCTACACATATATAATTATTTAGTAATCTTTAATGTACTCATAGAGACTCGCGGTGGTATCAAGCTAGTTTCATATGCAAATGATACAGTATTTTAAAATTATTTATATCAACTAAATGCTGAATAAATATTTTTATCGAAATATCATAAAGTATGATATTGCACATCAAAAAATAAATAAATGGAATAAATAGTTGCTTCCGTTATCATTTTAAGGAAACACGGTTATCGCCCCTGATATCAAACTGGCATTTTGCGTTTGATATAAAAAGTATAGTAATTGTCAATTAGTACGTCTGGTAATGGTAAATCAATGTTCAGTTTGCCAGAAAAATGTCAGATTGAAAGAATAAAGAAAAACATGTCTCTCTATATTATAACCTGGCATGTAGCACTCTAGGTTTAAGGTTAGAGAAATTGACACCAGTTTCAGCATATTTGAAGCATTTAAAAGAAAACACTGAGCCTGTTGGTCACGAGATGTAAACAGAGTTTCCGTGACCAAATAATGTACACAATATTGGGGGACATGCATGTGCGGATTCAGGGGGCGGGCAGCAGCAGCAGCGACGGCGGCGGCGGCGGCGGCGGCGGCGGCGGCGGCGGCGGCGGCGGCGGCGGCGGCGGCGGCGGCGGCAGCAGCAGCATATGACAGCAGCCACAACAACAACAACATGAACTACAATCCTACGCCCGTTCGATAATATAGTCAAGTATTGCAAAATAGTTACGCCCCCCTAACCCGAAATCCTGGATCCGCGCCTGACATGACGAGGTTGGTCCCACAACATCCATACGAATAGTGAAAGTAGGAAAGACTGGCTGGGATTCGGTTTAATTATACAGTAAAACTATTTGGTGTATTTTAACCTAAACATGGCGCAACAGAAAAGGCGGCATCAATCTACATCAACACCGTTAGGGACATGGAACCAATTTAGAGAGCAACGCATTGTAGGACAGGTACCAGCATATTAAATACTTTTAGGGAGAACTATTTTAAGTTTTAGCAGTGCACCTGGCGTCATAATGGTTGTTCCCAAATTACTGTTGCAATTATTGTTGTCAAGGGGCGTGGCTTAGCGAGCATAGCAAAACAGCGATGTAATAATCAATAATGGAACTCCGGGTGTCACTACCAGTGAAGCATCAAGTTACTTAGAATGTAATCAACACAAACGCATTGAAACAGTACGAATGAATAAAGCATCAAGCCACATACATAGAAATGTAATAAGACGGATAGAACTTAGAATGTCATCAGCCAGCAAGCATCAAGTCACATATAATTGTAATAAGACGGATAGAACTTAAAATGTCATCAGCCAGCAAGCATCAAGCCACATATAATTGTAATAAGACGGATAGAACTTAAAATGTCATCAGCCAGCAAGCATCAAACCAAATATAATTATGGCGTATATGACCTTCCATATAGGATCACATGGTATATTGTTTGGTCTCAAGTAATTACGGGGCCAATGAGCTCGCAGGTAAATCTTATTTGTATACGAGTTATAAAAAACGGTATGTTTTACCGCGGGGCGGGCGGCGGACAGAAAAACTACATAGTTTGTGTACACAACTCCTCTGAAACAGTTCAGTCGTTCAATCTGAAACTATACACACGTCTTCTAAACATATTGAAGATGTGCAACTTGATGTTTTTATGCCGAAACAATATTTTTAAACAAAAATATCACCTTTTTAACTTAGCCATTTTGTCTTCATTTTTGTATTCCATTCTATATAGGGTATATAGTTTGTGTACACAACTCCTCTGAAGCCGTTCAGTAAATCGATCTGAAACTATACACACGCCATCTACACATATTGAAGATGTTCACCTTGGTGTTTTTATGCCGAAAAATATTTTTTAACAATAATATCACCTTTTTAACTTAGCCATTGTTTCTACATTTTGGTATTCAATTCTATATAGGGTTCAGAGTGTGTGTACATAACTCCTCTGAAACCGTTCAGTCAATCGATCTGAAACTATACACACTATATATATATATATTGAAGATGTGCACCTTGGTGTTTTTATGCCGAACAAATATTTTTTAACAAAACTATCACCTTTTTAACTTTTTACAGACAGTTTTTCTACATTGTTGTATCCAATTCTAAATAATTTCTACTTTACACATCTCTACCTAAATTATTATACCTATTTAGCACAATGAGAGGAAGAAATAATGCTATAGAGTTTCAAATTCTCATTAATGTTTCTTGCCTAGGTGACAGCTTCACATTTCTGCATCTTCACTGTCTGGCCCATCTTCGACGGGCGTATTTTGTGACTTACGGCACTCTTGTTTATCAACACGACTGCGGTTTCATCCTTTTAATGATGACCATGTTCCAACCGTTAACCCTTAGCCTGCTGAATGAAATGTTGTCGTTTGCTGTTTATGTTTTATTTTCGATTTCTCTCATCAAAAACATGCTTTGACAGCACTTTAGAATCATTTCCATTGGACTTCCCAGGGTGTCCGGTTTAGCGAGGTTTCACTGTACTAGTAAGACACGTGTATTTATAATTTGTTGTGAAATGATCACACTATGCCACATTTAGAAATAAGATTCCATCATAGATGCTAGTGTAATTAATTTCAATGAAGCGGTAACCATTGATTGCGAAACATGTTTATAATACTGATAAGGCCATTATAAAATAAATGCTAGATTCTCATCCATTTTTTTTTCAAAATGGGGGCGGGGTTGAAATTTTATTTTTTATTTGATATTTTCAGGATAGTGGAAATACCGACCATCGTTTACTCTTTACATGCTGGGAATGAAAATAATGGCTATACTCTCTAACTTAATAGCAAATGACAATTCATCACTGTCTTTCTAATTTCTTTCTGAAAATGTGTAATTACCCATCGCATGCTCCGAACCAATATTTTGTTTTTATTACCAATAAAAAAATATCGGGGCGGGCCTTACTTCTCGGGGCGGGCGGGGATGAGAATCTAGCATATATTTTATAATGGCATAGACAACACTAGCATTGCAAGCGATAGTTATTTCTCAGTAGTATAAACATATGTTTACCAATCCCCGGTTTCTACAAGCGATGTATAGGTACAACTGGTTTCAGAAATACGATACAAATCTGCAATTAAACTATTTTCCTACTTTGTATCAGTGTTTTTTTCCTCTCCCAAATATTCGGAGATATAAGACCATATTCCCCTCGAAAAGGTACTTTTTCCCCCACTTCAGAAAAAAAGTCTCCCTCAAATACTCGCTTGTCATTTTTCAATGGGATGACTAATTCATTTATAAGAAGAAGAGAAGAAGAAGAATATATATTTGACTTAAACTAAACAGTTTCTCGTCTTACCACAATAAGTCATGATATACACATCATTTTAACCGTAAACAAGCACACGTGTATCATGTACATGATGGACAATGGCCGAGTCTCATATTTACTCGAGAAGCATCCAGGTGTAGATTTATAAGAAGTAACAACTTTTGACGAATAGGCTCAAGAAAGTATATACATGTAAAACACTGATCCAGGATTTATGTCTAGAGAGGGCGTGGATTTCAAATGAGACACATTTGATCGTCAACTTTCATAAAATTCGGATTATTTTCTTCATTTATTTCTTATTTCTCATCAATGCATACTGTTGTTACCACTCAGTTGAACCGTCTCGACGAGACGGTTCAACTGAGTGGTAACAACATACACTTTGGGTGATAAATAATGAAATAATCAGATCTTTCCACGTAAATAAATCGGTTAAAATCTAATTTCGACTTATTTTAGAGGAGGCGTGCGCCGGACTCGCCCCGCCTGGATCCGCACTTAAATAGTCGGTCCCGACATGCAAGGTCATCGAGCCGGTGCCGTCGTTAAATCAAAGCATTTACACTTTATTTTTCACGATTCAAGAACGCAACAAGGAGACGGTCATAATTTAGACACGCCGTCATTTTGTACCTTCGGACATCTGCGTAATTTCATGAAACATGTTTGCAAAATTTATATTTTCCGTAAATGGCCTCAACAGTCGAAAAACAATTCAGAGTACATGCGGAATATTTTACTTTATTTATGAACAATATTGTAAATTTTGTAAACGTTTTTCGTGAAATTACGCAAATATCCGAAGGTACAAAATCGCATGGCGTGTCTCAATTATGTGACTCCCCTATGCAAGTATCAATGTGATAACAGTGTCAATTCCTGGGGGCCGTTTCACTAAACTTCGTAAGACTAAAATGTTCGTAAGTGCAAAATTATGATAGTCTGTAAATATCATATTAGCATTGTTTTCTTGTAAACAATTGTTGGATTTACATTTATTGAGCATAGGCTGCATTACGAACATTTTAGTCGTACGGTGTTTAATGAAACGGGCCCCTGGTAGTTTGGATAGATAATGAATTGCTAAGTACTGTCTGTTCCACGTTTTGCTCCCGACGAACTTTTGGCTATTAAACACATTAAAACTAAAATATATTTAATTGTATGTACTTTTTCATCAATAACAAAAACGTCACCTGCCCCAAAAAAATATTATTATATGAAATTCCATCAAATATTGATTTAATTGCGAAAACAAGATTTTCCAATAATTTATATGGGGGCTAAACATATACATTTTTAAATAGTTTTTTTTATTAGTGGACCGATTTTCAAATCTAACTTGTTTTCTTATTTGTATCATTTCCAAGCTATCTCACCAGGTTTCTGAGTCAATTTTTTGATCCTCCTGGTCCTCTTCCTCCTCCTTTTTGCCTCATGTTAATTTCCCATAGGAAAATCCTTTTGTTCGCAATACAATTAATATTCGATGGAATTTCATCAAATACTTTTTTTTGGGGATTGTGACTTTTGTGTTAGTGATGAAAAAGTACTTACTTTAAATATTTTTTTTAGATTTAATGTGTTTAACAGCCAAACGTTCGCCGGCAGCAAAACGTGGAACAGACAGTAGTTATCTTCATAATAAAATGTTTTGCCAAACTATATACATGTATTGGGTGATTAATAACATGCTTACCTCCTTATTGCGTCTTAAAATCGTTTCAGTATATAAGCTACTTATTTCACTTATCAAACTATTTTCAGCATGGCTGAACAACTATGGTTAGCAAGCAACAGACCCGTTACCTAGAGACAGTAAACATCGATGGCAACAACTAACGCGGACGAGGTAAGTTGGCGCAATACACGTGACTGTGACTGGAGAAACGGGCCTTATGGGATTTGTGACCAATGTAGCTCCTGATCAAATAGCACGCTCCTGTAGCCTGATACCGATATACAGTGACACCTCGCTAAACCGGAGACCCTTGGAAGTCCCCAGGGTGTCCGGTTTAGAGAGATGCCAGTGTATAACAGACAAATGACCACTTTAAGACACGCGTTGTTGCCTGGCGTTTATGAACATATATTATAATTGACGGTAAATAGCAATAATTCCAGCACAATTTTTTTTACACAATTCCCTAACATTTGATTGGTCCGTAGCAAGTCTCTGTCCAAAATTTATATCCCAGTAAACTCCATGCCGAACTACTTTCCGTAACCGTGAGGCGCAGTTAAAATAAAACTTAAGAAAACGGAAAATAAACACATTTTCTTGATGAATTTATTTCAAATGCTGGAATTATAAAGAATGAATGGCCTTTTTGTTGAATTTATCGGGGATATACACTTGGAAAAGTCGCGGGAATACTGGACGAGGCCTTCCGGCCTTCGTCCAGTATTCCCGCGACTTTTCCAAGTTTATACCCCGATAGATTCCACAAAAAGGCCATTCATTCCTACAATGAAGTATATCAAAATTAAGCACAACTAACCTTCCTCTGTGTCCGGTTTAGAGACGTTTGTCTGTAAAAGTATATTGCTAGTTAGAAGCATGAAGTGTGCTTCGTTGCTGGAATGGCCATGTACATGCTGATCTGGATCTACACTGGTCGCAATACCCATACGCCATATTTCTCTCCTGAAAACCACAGTTTGTACGTTAGTGAATTGATATGGTGAACTAACACCAGTTGAATTCCGTGCACACCCACCAAATTACAATAGTTCCCTATGAGTGGCGGTGTTGTCATTTAACAGACCTCCATCGGTAGAGCCTTAAAGTCCGCAGACGAGAACTTGCTCGACTTGCGTAGACAAAACACAAAAAAACGTTCACCTGGATCTACAGTATTTGCAAATGTTTGCTTTATTGTCTCACCCACGATAGTGGCAAACGGTCGTCGTCGTCGGCGGCGTCTGTGTCAATAGCTTCCTCATTTTGGTAGCTATTCATCAAGTGTCATTAGGGTGACCTTGATAACCTTAACCTTTGTGCCAATATACTTTTGGATGTAAGTCCTGATACATTCGTCGAATGTTCGCCAATCTTCATCAGTAGCTTCCTTACATGGATACCTAACCACCCTGTGTCATTTTGGTGACATTTACCTACTTTTTGCGAAATACAGGTCAAGCCCGTCACAATTTGGACCAACTTTCGAATATCTCCTGATATCTTTGTTGGATGTACGCCAAACTTCATCAATACTTTTATAACATTGATACCTAATAACCCTACGTCATTCGGGTGGCCATGAACTACTTTTCTCGAAATATAGATCACGTCCGTCAAAACGTGGAAGTACGTCCAAATTGCGTATATCGTGTGATGCGCTAGTCGGATGCTCGCCAAACTTCACGAGTAGCTTCCTTACATTAATACATAACCACCCAGGTTCATTAGGACTTTCACACACTTTTCCCGAAATATAGATAGCGTCCGTCAACATTTGGACGGACGTCCACATGTCGCATATCTCCGGATATGGTAGTCGGATGTTCGCCAAACTGCATCAGTTGCTTACATTATGAGTTTCATCACTGCATAGAATATCTGCAACCCAGTGACTTTAGCCCTTAGAACTCGCGATACGAAAACAGTTTCTGCCGCCTGCTGTTATTTCAAATTTTATCTGGTTTTCTCATTAAACATGGTTTGGAAGCACTTCTAATTGAACTGATTCTAAAGTGCTGCCAATCTATGTTTCTGTTTAAAAAAAAAACGGTTATATATGACATAATGCATTTCGGGGAAAATAAATGATTGCTCCCTCAAAGTATACTTTGGTAGAAAAGTATACTTTGCAATTTTGATGAAATCGGCTACTGGTGACCTTTCCGGCCAAGGAATAACGTCCATCTGCTGCTGCTGGAGGTAGGCGATGCAGACACGAGCGGTGTGGCACCCAGCGTTGCCCTGTTGAAATAACGTCAGTTGTGTGTTGGCGTTAATCAGGGGAACAACAACAGGTGTCAGTATCTCGTCCCGATCACTTACTCCTGTCAGGTTTCCTGGTACGACAACTAGCCTGGAGCGATGGTGGAAGGAAATGGGACCCCATACCATGACACTGCCGCCTCCATACCGGTCCACTTGACGGGAGGCGTTCTCCGCGTCTCCTGTAGGCACAGTCACGTCCGTCTGTACGTTCCAAAAGAAAACTGGATTCGTCACTGAATAACACCTTATTCCATTGACTCTTAGTCCATCGCATATGCCGACGTGCCCACTGTGCCCTATCACGTCGATGATGTGGCGTAAGTTTCGATCCTTTGTACGGACGTCTGGGTTTAATACCGTGCTCAGCAGCAGTTGATGGAGCGGATAGAAAACGGTTACGTAAGTGGGATGTCCTTATGTGACGGTCCTGAGCACGTGTAGTTACACGTGGCCTTCTTGAACGGGTCATCAACCGATCCACGTGTTCTGTTTCGTCCTGCCAGACGCGTTATTGTAATGCGCGACACTCAAAATTGAGCGGTGACGTCGACGTCACGCCGACCAGATTCCAACATTCAAATCGCTCGAAGTTGCTGATTTTCATTTAATCTCGGCATTCCGTTTCACAACTTTTCCTCAACGTTTGATGTTTTTCTTTCGTTTGGGTACAAGCCCTGTATGCACACCGGTCGTTTTGCCTGCACATGCACCTCAGAGTGTGGAAGACGGGGAGCTCGTACAAATAATTAAAATTGACGTAACTGAAGAACGGTTGAGTGGACACTGTTCAAATTCGGACATTCCCTTGTACACCACTATATACTCTGACCAAATGCGTACGTTTGCCGGTTTTGATCATTTATGCTTTTAAAATATGTATCGTTTCTTTTGTGGCTACGTGTATGTTTATCTCCTAATTAGGAAATACTAAGTCCTAAGTAAGAGATATTAACTCATAATTTGGAGATACTAAGTCCTAATTACGAGATAGTTACTCCTAATTATGAGTTAGTGTCTCCTATTAAGAACTTGCTAATTATGAGATAACTAAGTCATAATTAGGAGATAGTAAGTCATAATCAGGAGATAGTAACTCCTAATTAGTATATACTATCTCCTAATTATGACTTGAACATAGTTCAGCATCAAGGGCCCGTTTCACTAAACTTCGTACTACTAAAATGTTCGTAAGTGCAAATTTAGGATCGTTTGGAAAAATTTCAATTGATGGATTTACATTTAATGATCATAGGCTGCATATGCATATGTAAATACATAATTGTAAATAAGAAAACAATTTTGCACTTACGAACATTTTAGCAGTACGAAGTTTAGTGAAACGGGCCCCTGGCACCAGTAGCCTATTTTACCAACATTGCAAAGTATACTTTTCTAGCAAAGTATACTTTGAGGGAGTAATCATTTATTTTTCCTGAAATGCATTATTTCATATAAAACTAACCACTGCATATATTTGATGATTAAAAGTATGCAGAATTATTATACTGAATTTATTACATTATCACAGCCAAAATGGCTGTGATAATTTAATAAATTCAGTATAATAAAAATTAATAAATTTATCCTTAAATTGAAAATTTCTCCCTCAAAGTATACTTTGCTATGTTGGTGAAATAGGCTACAGGACGCTACCATAGTTGCATCAATCTCTTTCAGAATGACAGTTTACTACGTCCAACGACACTTAACGGCACAACAACGGAGCCCACCCACGTAAACAGCTACCCCAGCCGCACCCGCCCAGCTATGGCTCATTCGTATTACATAGTAGTGGCTATGTCCACGTTCAGCATTGGACTGCTTTCGCTGCTGGTGTCTATTTCCTCGACGTCGTGGCTCGGACTCGAACACGGCATCACCATCTCGCTGTGGAAGGTCTGCTATCAGCTGCATGTCCCGCAGACTTGGCACTGTAACAGTTGGCACGTGACCCCAGGTATGTATGTACGGAGCCCCGCAGGGGACGTAGAATTTTTTTTTTTTATTAATTCGTTCTCACGAAATAACAATTCGTTCCCTCAATTTAACAATTCGTTCCCACGAATTAACAATTCGTTCCCGTTTGAGCGAATTGTTAATTCGTGGGAACGAATTGTTATATCGTGGGAACGAATTGTTAAATTGAGGGAACGAATTGTCATTTCGTGGGAACGAATTGTTAATTTGAGGGAACGAATTGTTATCTCGTGGGAATGAATTGTTAATTCGAGGGAACGAATTGTTTAATTGAGGGAACGTATGTATGCATCGGTGTGGCCGATATGGTGGGACCTAACATTGATTTTGGCTAATGACGAAAATCGGGGGATACTACGGATTTGTTCGTCTGCGTCGGCCGCAGGCACTTCTTGTCTGGGACATAACTCAAATACCCTTTGAAATATTTTCATGAAACTTCACACTTGCATAGACCATGACCCAACTAATTAGGAGTTAGTATCTCCTAATTTGGACTTACTATCTCCTAATTAGAACTTAGTATCTCCTAATTATGAGTTAGTATCTCCTAATTAGGAGATAAAACACAGATATTAATTCCAAATTAGGAGATAATAAGTCCTAATTAGGAGATACTAACTCCTAATTAGGAGATAGTACCTCATAACTCGGAGTTACTATCTCATAATTATGACTTAACATCTCCTAATTAGGAGATACAAATATTTTAGCATATGGCACCAGGACGCTTCCAAGGTGTTGGCTCAAAACGTGAGCGGCTGGAACTGAAATTATATCACATGAAATACATGACTTTTTAAAATCATTCAGATCTACGTGTGAAACTTATGTCAAAGAGATACTTTAAGGTATTAGGTGATAGATATATACACTTGACTCCAATGGTAATTGCTTCATAAGAGTGATGTGATATATGAATATAACATATATGAACATTGCCTTGTTACTGTATACTATATGGAGCATTGTTACAGTTTCACCACATCGTGCGTTTCACACATACAGCAAATAATACGACAGTAAACCAAATAAAATGTGGTGCAATACATAATAGACAGATATGACGACGGCAAGCTATACATATTATGCCAACAAATTAAACAAATTAAACAAAAGACGAAATATCTGAGCATTTCTCCCATCAATCTCAAAATAAATTTTGAGGTGTACACTTTTCAATCTAATGCACAGCCTATGTTAGTGGAAACGTTACACATATGTAAGCCATATAATTGTGTAATATAATTGATAGGAGTCCGTTCTCCTGGATTTTCTGCATGTGATTAGCTACATTATATCATATATTCTACTTCACATTTTGAGTTCTTTGTCAAATGGCAGAACGGTTGAAACTAGCTGATGGCTGGAATAAACACAGATGGCCGACTTGGTCACATCATGTGCCGTATACGATACAGTAATGAGGCAGTATTCACATATATGGTATACATATATTCCATCACATTTACGGAAGCAATTGTCTTTGAATCAAACGATGATAAGGTATAGAACGGGTCCTTAACACGTTTGTGAAGTATACCAATTGGCCAGGTCCTATAGACAATCTGTTTCTACTGCTAACTGAACTCGTTTAGCACAGCCTTTGATGCCCATTAAATAATTACTCCACGAGTACGACACCGTTACATGAAGCATATCCATCTGTGCATCGCCATGTAGTTACAGGTGAAAGTATGTATGTGCTAACTTGACCACACAAACTCATTAATGGGAGTGCTTAACACACAACTATGGCTCAGAATGATCAAATGTATGATTTACAGTGAAACTAAGCCGGACACCATGGGGCCCTCCAATGGTGTCCGGTGTTGAGAGGTTTTACTGGACTAGATAATTCACAATTTGATGAATATTTGGCATTGTATATACATGTTTTATTTCACCTTACTATAAAACAAAGAAGTTAATTGTAATAATGTTTCATCACTGAATGAGAGATGAAAAGTCATGCAGAGCATGATGTTATTAGCCGATCAAATCAGGGTTCATTATATGTCCACATTTTAGTAGTTACGGAATCTCAGGGAAAAGTGAGAGAAGTGTTGATTTCCTCCCCAACCAAATTCTCCCAGTTATATTTAGCTATCATTAATATCTGATCATAGCAATACTTATGGTAGTCAAATGTAAACAGTATTATTCCAGTTGAAAGAATTAACCTTTGAATATAGGTGAAGGCGCTTAGCATTACACAAATATGTAGCAAGTGAACCGAAATATCATAAATACCCGATTTTTGGCGGCCATCTTGAAAATATGATAATTATATACTGAATATTAGTGTAGTTTACTTAAATTCTTTAATATATCCATCAGAAATGTTTTTTAACAACTTACACCAATTTCCAAGTTAAGGACCATGACCTATTGGCTCATATATTGGCAATTTTCGACTTTCGTCAAGCATAAAGTTCAATGACCTTGAAATGACCTTCAACTTGGTTTAAAAAATGGCACCCGGATTTTTTGGAAACCTTATACATTCAAGTTTATAAAAACACCGGGTGTCATAAATTAAAACGAGGTGCCGGAATCTTATATATATACCTACAATTGCCCCTGGACTAGAAGGCAAACCGCCTAACTTTAGTGTTTATTTATAGCCAAATT
This sequence comes from Conchocele bisecta, assembly GCA_029237695.1. Classification (NCBI taxonomy): domain Eukaryota; kingdom Metazoa; phylum Mollusca; class Bivalvia; order Lucinida; family Thyasiridae; genus Conchocele; species Conchocele bisecta. The sequence continues at coordinate 39,719,998 of CM055268.1, forward strand.
GCAAACCGCCTAACTTTAGTTTACCGAACACTTGTAGTGAAAACGTTTATTTATAGCCAAATTGTGTTATTTCGCTATATTTCAAGTTTTCAACAGAGATAATGGCCAAACTGAATGAAAGAAAAAAAAAAAAAAAAAAAAAAGTATCCGGTTGATGTAATTTGGAAGTGATACAACAAATTTCGCGTTTGTAGTTTACCGAATATAGGAGAACAGGGTGGTTACAAACTTTTTCACAAACCAATGGATAACCAATATATAGCCGATCTATAAATAGATCGGCTAATAATAATTAAACACACACAAGGTATGGAAGTCAATTAAAGATTACTAGTAGCCTATTTCACCAACATTGCAAGTATACTTATCTTGCTAAGTACACTTTGAGGGAGAAATTTTCAACTTAAAGATAAATTTATTAATTTTTATTATACTGAATGTATTACATTATCACAGCCATTTTGGCTGTGATAATGTAATAAATTCAGTATAATAATTCTGCATACTTTTAATCATCGAATATATGCAGTCGTTAGTTCTGTATGAAATAATGCATTTCGGGAAAACTACTTGAGTACGCCCTCAAGGTATACTTAGATAGATAAGTATGCTTGGCAATTTTGCTGAAATCGGCTACTGGGGTCTCATAACCTCCTTAATTTAAAGCACACATTTTAACTGCATTTTGACTGCATTTTGACTACTAAATTCGGGGAAAAAACTGACCAACGGCACGGCCATTGGCTTAGCACATTTTCTGGACTCATATGCCCGTGTTTGGAAGGTCTGCGAGTCAATTCCTACCCTTAAATATAAGATAACTAACTAACTAAGGTAAAATTACTGACACAAATATTTCTAATTTGGTAGACTTCGAAATATTTAATGCGGTTCAATTATTGCACACAGTGTAAAAGTAACACTGGAGTCTTGTCAAGTCACCTGTCTATAATATACGAGCGGATAATAAAACACATGGCTATAGTGAAGATCCTATTTCAGATTTTGTGAGGTCTGCACAGGCGTTTGTCATCATCTCGTTACTGTGTGAGAGCCTGTGTTCCGTCATCCTGCTCGCCCGGTGTGCACGGTGTCTCAGCCGCTCCCGTCTGGCACTCATCGTCCTCTCATTACTCACCTTCACTTCCGGTAAGTGTATTCTGGATACAGTCACTTCTGGTAAGTATAGACCGGACACAGTAACTTCCGGTAAGTGTAGACTGGATACAGTCACTTCTGCTAAGGTCTCACGGGACAGTGGGCGGCTAGCTTTAAAAAGGGGCTGAACGACTTTCTATATACTTCACTACCGACCTTGTAAGTTACACCAGTGTGTCTAGAAAAATAGGTTTATGAATATTTCTTGACTTTGGGAAGCTTGACTAGGTGTATTTTTTATATTATTTCATAATTCTGCGAAACTGAATGTTAGCTCCGGTTTGATTTTGACATCTTGGAAAATGGCGCATGCTATGCTGTCTCACCGGTACGGTTTCGCGTCTGAATTTAAAGTATTTTTCGGGCATTTGTAGCTAAAACTTTAGGTGGTTATGACCCCGCTTTGGAATCATTTTCAGGAAATGGTGTGGTGTTAAGTGATAGAACAAGTCATAACAAAGTCTCTGTGCCTCATTATTTCATGAAAACAATTACAACAAATTCAGCCGTGTTGAAATTTCTGGCAAAACAATAGGTGGGTGTGGTAACGTCGTAAACAATTAAATATACAGATGCAGTTACTGCATTTTTATTGTGGCGTGCGATTTGTACTTCATTTGCGAGTATTTTTCAATATTTGTCGCAATAGCCTCCTTAACTGATTGTGAGAGGCGCTGATTTTTATAAGTCACACGCCCCCTCAGAAAATCAGTCAATTTTGGCTTTTTTCAACCGTCCCGTGATGCCGAACTATAAAAGGTGGTATAATTGGACGCAGTAACTTCCAGGTAGACATAAATGTTACTAGGTATAATGTAAATTTGTATAGAGCAAATGCATGTAGAATTAGGATTTCAGACACACATCGGTTTATGTGTCTACAATGTCAAATTACTAACCACATTGCTACGGCGTTGGAGAAACAATGAGTATGACCCATGAGAACAGCACAGTCCCGGATAAGTCTGCACAACAACGCAGTATGACCAGGGTTTGCGCTGCTATAGTCATTGCAGGTACTGTTTTGAGAGATAATTTGAGGTATTTTTCGGGAATTTGTAGCGAAACATTGAGGTGGTTATGACCCCGCTTTGGAATCATTTTCAAGCATTGGTGTGGTGTTGATAGCACAATTTATAACAAAGCATATGCGCCTCATATTTTCATGAAAACAAATCCAAAAATTCGGTCATGTTGACATTTCTGTTAAAAAGTAGGTGGGTGGGATAATTTTGTAAAAAAATAAAAAAAATTATACGCATCTGAGGCGGTTACTGCATTTTGCTTGTGGCATGCGAATTGTACTTCTGTTGCAAACAATTTGGAATATTTGTTGCAAGCGCCTCCTGAAATTATTGCGAGAGGCAGTAATTTTAATCACCTGCCGCTTTCCGAAAAGTGACAAGTTTTGCCCATTTTCAACCGTCCCATGATACCTAAGTTTAGACTGTACACGTTAACATCCGGTAAGTGTACATTGGACGCAACAACTTCCGGTACATGTAGATTCGACACTGTCACTTCCGGTAAATGTAGTTTGGACAAGTAGCATCCGGCAAATGTAGACTGGACGCGCTCACTTCAAGGTAGTGTACATGACACAGTCACTTGTAAAGATACATAATGCTCAAGAAAATGTCTTCTCCTCCCGGTTTGGCATTCCCACCCGCGGATCTGTGGCTGCCTAATTCCCGCCTCTATCTGTATTTGTTTTGCTGTCTTGTTCCCCGTGTATGCCCGCCGCCTCCATGTGCGCGGAAGCCAGTGATAGGGCGTTGTACCTTCACATCCGGTGAGAAATATGAAAACCTTCATGTCAATAAGTAGATCGGGTATCTTCACTCCGGCATAAATGGAGAATACCAGTCTAGTGTCTGTAGATAATCAAGTTCACCAGGCAATGCTAGCAAAGAGTCCTACTATACCGTTTCTGAGCTGAGCCTGATTGAACATGACATCAACAGAACCCATGTTAGCTTAACGGACTGTCAAATCCTTAACACTGTAAGGATGTAACAGTCCGTTAACCCTTACTGCGCTGAATTAAATATTGTCGTCTGCTGGAAATGTTTTATTTTCAATATTTCTCGACAAAAACCTGTTTTGACAGCGCATGAGAATCGTCTCCAGTGGATACGATTCTCATGTGCTGTCAAAACAAGTTTTTTTTTAAGAATTGAAGCAAAAATGAAAAACAGGAGACGGCAATTTCCGTCAACAGCGTACGAAGGGTTAAGCTAACAGAGGCTTTGAGCCACCGGGCCCTCGTATTTATTAGCCGATCTATTTATAGATCGGCTAATATGTTGGTTATCCATCGAATTCTGAAAAAGTTTGTAGCAACCCTTTTCTCCGCTATTCGGTAATCTACGAACGCGAATTTTTCTGTATCACTTCCAAATTGCATCAACCGATAAAGTTTGCATTTTTGGCAATTATCTCCGTTTAAAACTTTACTTATAGCCAAATAACACAATTTTGAATACTTAATGAGCTGAACGCCTGAAGAGATTTAACCCGGAAGTTATTGTTGTTGAAGTCCATAGTTGGCTCTAATGGCCATATACGCCAACATACGCCGATTATTGGGCTAATTTAAAGCTTTTATTTATTAAACAGAACAAGTTTCAGCCACGTATAATCGCGTAAAATGTGTTTATTCGGCTAATTTATAATCGACCTCTGCTCAAAATCTCCTTACTAGTAACCCCAGCATTTTCGGGTTTATTCCAGCATCTCGGGTTTATCCCATTGGATCGCGTATGCGCGTCATTTGACGCTAGTTAATATTCACAAAATTTTCCACCAATCAAAACGAAGAATTGCCCTTCATAGCCAACTTTGATTTGTTTACGTATCATGCAGGGATGGCAGGGATGCATCCAGCACGCGCGATTGCGGCAATCCATCCTTAATTATTGTCAATGCCGCAAATTATTGATTGTCTTGCGCCCGACATCGCGCAAAAAATCACGGATGGGGCACATTAGGCCAATCTGGGCATGTGCCTGAATACGCAGGAGCTTGCGTCTATTTTTAGATGACACTGTAACCGCTAGATATATATAGCCCTGGTAGCTCCGCCCACTCGCATGCTGCCACAGAATTCGGACAAACACACACACAGTGACTACTACTTTGTGTATTGCGGAGTGTAATTTGTAGATAAATAGAGCATACAGTACAGGTGTTACGCTGGAATATTTCGCAACATAATGGTGACAACAAAACATTGCTGCTATGGCATTGCTGCTATTGTATGGATTTGGGAACGGGTTTCCAAAACCTGCACAAAATCGAGAAAAATGTCAACGCTGGGTACAGAACTGTGGTCGAAAATAGTTTACCATTGACAATGTTACCAGAGACACCTACATATGTTCGATGCACTTTACCCTGATTTGATCGGCTAATAACATCATGCTCTGCATGACTTTTCATTTAGTTATCAGGTAATGTTTAAGTTAGGAACTTCGCAGGTGTATACTTTATATTTCGCTGAAAGGAATGCCGACTTGTTTACGCTGCCTCATGATGGTGGCGCCATTCAGTTTACGTCATTGGTAACGTCACGTGAAGTTATTCAACCAGTGGAACATCAGCGAAAATAATTTGCGAATACGTATTGACGGTTTTGGGTCAGCGTCAATGCCTGATACGAATTGCGTTATATAATCATTACGTAGTTGGTACCTGATAAATGCGTCTATCAATGTCTACAACACTGCATTGGGCACCAGCGTAAACAGTTTTCACGTCGAAAAATGCACAGATATATCACTCAGCTCTACTTGAGCTAAGGCAATTTTAAAAACTTTCTTGCGTCGGTTACTAGACGAATATGTGTTTATGCTAACTTGTTGTTCTAGTTACATCATTTCCAAGCCATCTAGCGAGGTTTCGGAGTGAATTTCCAAAACGTTTCGTTTTTTACTTCTTCCCACTTTTTACTTTTTTCACAATACAATCCATCAAATAAAAAAATGGGGAGGGTGACTTTTGTGTTATTGATGAAAACGTACTGGCATTTAAATATTTGTTAGAAGTAATAGCCAAATGTTAGTTTCCAGCAAAACGTGAAACAGACAGTAGGCATGAATACGATCTATAGTCTATACACATTGGAGGGTGTGGTAACCTTCTACGAATGGCCATTTTCTGGGTCAATGGTCGGAGCCTTTCACCTGTGCATATACACGATTCTATGAGGAATAATCGAAGTACGCGTGATGGATCGATGCTGGATTATCAGGTTATTCAGTGCGCACATATCTTATTAGCGAGCACGCCAACTGCTCTTGTTTCTAATGGTCCCATTAGGTACGAGTTGAATAGACTTGAATAGAGCGAGTTTTCTTTGAATTTCCGCTACCAGTCAATTACATTACGCTGAAGTGGCGGATGTTGGTCGACCGTCAGGTCTTTTGATCGATCCACGGTCTTCTTAATCATAGGCCGTCGGCTTGATGATAGGATCGTAGAATATACTGTTTAGACACACACAATACAAAATAGTATGTGTTATAAACAGAGGCGTCGGAAGCAAATTAATATTGGGGCGGCGGCAGTCGAATCCGAGTGCAGCGAGGGAGTGCTAGGAGGGTCCGGCCCCCCCCCCCCCGGATTATTTTTGAATTTTGGTGGCATTTCCTGCATTCTGCTGCATTTAAGAGACACCATTAGTAGGTATCTCATACATATTTATATTTTTGTAGAAAAGCACTGGTAAAAAGCACCAGGATACTCACTACATTACACGGGGTGTTTGTTTACCCAAATCACGATCATTTCCCGATCCCAAACTCACAGCAAAAACATATTTTTTTGCTGTCCAAATATTGGGCGGCGGTCGCCGCCGCTGCCACCCCCATTCCGACGCCACTGATAAAGTGACTAAACAATGGCTGCAAATAATGTTTTCTGTATGTCGAAAAAAGTGTATTATACCACCATACATGTATTACAGAACCGACTGCCTGTGCTCTCAATCGATTCGGCGCTCGTCAGAAAATGCACATCTTTATGTTTTCACGTAAAGTCAAATGTTGCTGTGATTGGGAAAATGGGAGGTCCCCAGGGTATCCGGTTTAGCGAGGTTTCACTGTAAATCAGGCATTTGATTATTCCGAGTCATAGTTGTGTGCAATGCGATCACGAACACAAGGTGCATGATCAAGTGGTTACAATGTGTTCAACAACAACGTCGCCCACTCCATAAGTATTATTTGATAGTTTCCTTAATATGCAACGGATTTTGATGAAATATGGCGCAGCAAATGCGTCTTCATGAGATGCATTTGGTGGTCCAGGGAGTTTGGCACAGACTTATGTCGATTTTGCAAAGAATCATACACATTGGAACAGGCATCACGAGATAAATGACTAAGACACCCATCAAAATGATGATCTGAGGCGTTTCTTGTTGTCCGGTTTAGAGAGGTTCCAATGTACTCATTTTGTGTTGGCGGTCGACATATACAGTAAAACCTCTCTAAACCGGACACATGTTCATAGAGAGCTTAATTACAGTGGAACCTCTCTAAACCGGAGACCATGGGGATCCCATTCGTCTTAATTTAGATGGGTATGTTTGTAATTTATTTCATTGTTATATTAATTACAGTAGAACCTCTCTACACCGGACATCCTGGGGACCTCACAGGTTGTCCGGTTTAAAGAGGTTCCAACGCAATAAAAAACTTCGCATGGTCATTTGAAATCTTCTGTATCTTCTGATTTCAGCGCTGCAAATCAGACATTTGATCATTCTGAGCCATAGTTGCTATGCTATGCGATCACGAACATATATTATCACCTGATATAAATGAACTCATCAACAATAAGATCACAGGCGTTTTCTTGAAGTCCGGTTTAGAGAGGTTCCACTGTATTTTCATAGTATGTCCATCCCACTGGTCATTCGGATGAGACTTGAAACCGCGGCCCCGTCCCGAAGTGACCTTAGCTGTGGCTGGTACGTTAAACCCATTCACTTTTCACTTTCAGCGTGCATGATCGCTATGGCGGTGGTAGTGATGCGAGTGAAAGGAAAGGACCACCTATATCAGCTCAAACAGGACAATGACGTCATTTTCCAGTACTTTTTAAAAGGTGTCATGATATCCGGGTATTACGAAATAGGCTGGGCGTTCATTCTGGCAATAGCGACGACTGTCATTGAGTTTATCAGTTTCATATTCTTCCTACTCGAGTACAAAGACTTGACAGATGCACCTCAACCGGTGAAAGTGTAGGACGGACGGTGTGCCGCCCACTAACACAGTGGATGTTATACTACGGTAGTTCATGATCTACGACTAGAGTGAAAGTGTAGGACGGACGGTGTCAAGGTGTATGATCACGTGGTACTAACAAAAACAACAAGTACTGAAATTTCCAGAATCCATCTGATTCAAAGTACGTATCTTTTATAGTGTCCTTATTACGTAACGGATTTTGATGAAATATGGCGCATCAAACGCGTCTTGTTAAGCTGCATTTGGTGGTCTCTGTATTTTCGCCCAAACAGCTGTCGTTTTTGCGAAGAATCGATTTCCGTGTCTCCGACACGGAAATCGATTCTTCGCAAAAAACGACATAAGTCTGTGCCAAACTCCATGGACCACCAAATGCAGCTCATGAAGACGCGTTTGCTGCGCCATATTCCATAAAAATCCGTTGCATATTAAGAAAAATATCAAATAATACTTACTTTGGAGTGGGCTACGTTGTTGTTGTTGTAACCACGTGATCATGCACCTTGGGTGTGCCGCACACCGACTAACACAGTTTCTGGTATAATACGTCAGTCCATAATCTATGACTAGAGTGAAAGTGTAGGACGGACGGTGTGCCGCCCACCGACTAACACAGTGGATGTTATACTACGGTAGTTCATGATCTACGAACAGGCACAGGTGGAAGACTCGGACCTATGACACCAAAAAAATGCCTATTAAAAAAAATCCCATTACCCCACCCACTTGGTCTCGTACAGTACTATACGTTAATTCAAGGTGAGTATAAATAGCGCTATTATAGAAAGAGCCCTCTTTTTTCCGGCTCGCACAAACACAATAAACATCGATTAAATGTATGAAATATGTCTCTGGCAATCGATAAAGGTATTAGGTGTGT
>CM055268.1:39728792-39765410 GCA_029237695.1 Conchocele bisecta
TATTAGGTGTGTGACCCCCCCCCCCCCCCCCCCCCCCCGGGGAATTTAGAACGGGGAATTGTTATGTGGCGTTTCCGCAACCAAGTACGATCATGCTACATACGTGTACCACTTGTGTATTGGTTGTTCCTCGATGGGTGAATGTTGTACCCTATGACACTCTTGTTATTATTATGATAAACTCGTCTTATACTGGCCGATTTTAGCTAGTGGCCAATATATACATTAAGGAATTAGATCATAGAAATATACATTTGGCTTCACTAATAATTGCTTCATAAGAGTGATGTGATATATGAAAATAAGATATGTGAATATTGTCTTGTTACTGTATACTATATGATACATTGAGTTGCCATCTTCGCCATCTTTGTATTTACAAGCCATCGTACAGTTTCACCTCATCGAGCGTTTGACAGTAAAACTAATAAAATGTCATGCAGTACATCATTGACATATATCAAAATAGCGTGCTGTAAATATTATGCTACAAAAACTATGCAAACTACGAGATATCTGAGCGTTTCTCCCATCAATCCCAAAATAAATTTCAATGTGTAAACTTGTATATCTGATGCACAGTTTATTGTTATTGTACACGTTACCCATAGGTAATGTCATATCTACTCGCATAGAAGGCGAGTAAGACACCAGTGACAATACACTCAGGTAACTGCTTACATGTCACTGGATTTGAAACGGTATGTATGGTACTACAGGTGTATATTGACAGTACTGCGTTTTTATACGACTGTTACAAAGCCATTACTAGATTTTCAAAACTTATAAACAACAGGTCAACAAACTCTTCTGAAATCAGACTTTGTATATACGTGTGATGAAAACAACACATAGAACGTTGTTTTAAACATCTTCAGAAGATGCACCACATTGTATTTATGTATATGTCATATTATTTGTGGTACGTGCCAAACGCAGCAAGAGGTAAAACTGACCGAATACTTGTACACACTAAGATGGCCGACATAGCAACTCCATGTGTTGTATAGTATACAGTAACAAGCTAATATTCACAAAAATGTTATACATATATCCAGGGCTCCAGATAAGGAATTAGTAATGGAGTATTGTCACTCCATCATTTCTAAAGCAATTGGGTATTTCAAAATTTTAATTGTGTAAAATAGACTCACACTACTGTTTACACATCAGCAGACCGCGCTTATTCAATAGTTTGCTTCTAAATGAAAACACATATTGGTATTTTATTAGAATTGTCTCTTTGGAGACAATTCTAACGAAATACCAAGATGTGTTTTCATGGAAAAATAAGAAAATATGCTATATTTGTGGTCTATTTATTGTTTTCTGTAGCATGATAAAGATACCAGAAATGTTTCATTGCTTTTTGATACTCACTACTTCTGATTTCAATTGGGTTTTTGGCAATTTTAATTGGGTATTTACGCAAATACTCACCTTATCTGAAGCTCTGTATATCCTGTCACATTTAGGAAGCTTATATTTGAAACAAACGATGATCAAGTATAGAACCGGTCCTTAGACCCAGATCTCGTTCGTTTCTCATGAATCGAGTTGCCTGTATTTTCGACAAAGTAAGGGATGTCCATATTATGCTGCTTCCTGGACGACAGTCGCGGGGACTTTAACCCTTATAATGCTGGAAACGAAAATTGTCGTCTGCTGTTGTTTTATATTTTGTCTTCTTGCTCAATAAAAACATGGGTTGACATCACTTTTGAATCCATTTCATTGGAAATTATTCTAGCTGTAAAACCATGTTTTTGGTGAGAAAAATGGAAAATAAAAATATAAACAGCAGACGTCAAAATTTAGTTCAGCATTGTAAGTGTTAACGAGCCGTCTCATCAAGATATACGGTATGTGTCAGTATTTTAAATGTCAGATTATTACAATATTATTTTAAGGATCTGAGAAATACTGGTATGATTAATGAACTAGTATGAACCAGTGTATGCCAGTTACTTAGGGGTGACGGGGTTAAATTATCTCCCAGACATCGCCTCGGTAGGATCGATATTCGGGTATGGGCCTTCTTGTGCCAGACATCAACCCTTTCGCCCCTAAATATGTGTCATTGTTAGTTCCATGTCCATTTCCCGACTCTTCCATTACTCAGATATGTGAGGTATTTGCAAAACCGACCGGATTCCGGTTAGGATGAACAGCGATCGTTACATTACCTATTACTTATTTCTCTGATTTTCTGCTGGTTATTAAACACAAATGTGGCTGTGACTGGAGAAATGGGGCTGATGGGTTTGGCAACCAGTGTAGATCCTGATTAGCCTGTGCATCCGCACAGTCTAATCAGGATCTGCACTAGTCGCGCTTTCATCAATGGAACACCAGTCATGCTTCTAAAACGCAATAGAGATCGCTATCAGGCTACAGGAGTGTGCTGTTCGATCAGCAGCTACACTGATCACAATCCCATAAGTCCCATTCCTCCAGTCACAGCCACAAATACGAAATGTTTAGCCATTGTACCATTTCCGCCACGCTTTGTCAACCTGTGGTTATCTGTGTATGTGGTAGCTATGGAAACAATAACAAACCATTGGAAGCTTGGAATTTAGTAATATGATTTATTTTGCACTTGCCACTAGCGTGTTTGTTTGCTTATTGGTGTCTAACGGCATATCAACAGCTATGGTAATGTAAGGCCGGGAAAACGGATTGGATCCCCGTGTAACCTTTTTGCTTTTGGGGAGGGGGGGGGGGGTGGGTGGTGGGATAATCCCAAAATTAGAACGGAATATTTACATCGAGAACAAATATATTTATTTGTTTATTTATTTACGTCTCATCAACTGTACATCATAAAATACATAGCAATACAACAATACAGGTACGTGTACAATTGCCATTCTGTAAGAATTATAAGAGACGGCTCATTTAATGAGCAACTATAATTACATTTCTGCACATACATGAAAGACATTACTTGAAGAATATGTTTCTATTGAAACTTTAAAAGCACTACAAACCAATAAGCCAACACAAACAAAGAAGCAATACACCATTGCAGTTGCCGTTGCCACCGCGCTTATCCTGCAACTATCGGTGGCAACGATAACCGCTGTTGGTTTATATCTTTGTTCCGTCCCGCGTTGCATAGCTACCGTTAATCGTGAGCCTGGTGAAATGAACCATCACATGATTTATTCACATGTCTTAAGAGTAGGTTAAAACAGAATGAAATAAACCACAAACGAGTGTCTATATACAAAGGCATCTTATTAAGAAAATGCTTAAACAATCCAATATCACCTCAAATCAGATTTGAAATGAACTGATTAGCAATATATATGCAACCGAGCTTAAAAGGGATACAAAAAGCCGTTGTAATAAGAAATATTTGCATTATTTACACATAAACCTAACACATGGTACTATAATTGTATTATTTGTACAACAGTGCAGATCTTCGATTTAAAATATAGCAAAGGGTTTTGGCACAGGATCCTATTATATTGCAGTTCGAGAAAAGAAAAACAAATTTGGAATCATCAGTCATTTCAGCGAACAGTGGTTCAATAGAACATGCTTTTTCGCATAGCGCTATACGTATGTCGTTGTATATAGGGCAGCTAAACAATACCTGGTACTCACCTTCTACTTGAGTCATACAAAAAGGGCAAACCCTACTGCCAATAGACAGTTGTTCATACCGACCAGTTTCCAATAGTAATGGGGCTACGCCGCATCTAAACTTAGCGAAAGCAGATCTGTGTGTTCGAGGCAATACAAGTTTACAATATGTTTCCACCCCCAATGTCTGCTTAAACAGCTTATAACGCCTAAGTGTGTTGCCCCCATATCCCCATAAACTAGTCACTCTATTCACAGTCCAATGCCATTCGGTGTCTGTATAACTTTCCATTAGTCGATTAACAATTTCGCTGACAAATACATTTCTAGAAAGTGTATGTACAGTATCAGGAGCAAAACCAAGATTAGCACACTTACATTGAACAGTGTAGCACCAGTTTTTGCACCTTGTGTTGCCCTGTACCGAACCTCATGCAAATACCTTGTACGCAATTCTAGAAATATCAATATGGGTTAGCCGGTACCAGTGAAGTGCAATACATTTCCATTGCTTATCCCATGTCACCTGCCACTCCCGCCGAAGGGGTGTATTTACCCTTTCCTAGAAAGAATCTCATTGCACGGTTCTGTACAGCATCGATGCATGAGTATGGTTTAGTACCCCAAATCGCAGCTCCATATGATATAACAGACATTACAAGAGAGTCATATAATTTCGAATAACTTCCACCCATTCTCTTAAACTTTGCAATCAGAAGACACAGAGACCTACTAGCGCTCTGTGCTACCATTTATAATTGAGAAATTAATTCACCATCAAGCCAAGGTATTTGTACTTGTCAATAACATCAACAGTATGATCTCCGCATTTAAATACTGTCCGCGTTCTTGGTATAGCATTATGTCTAAAATGAACAACATTACTTTTGCCATGCTTTATGTTCATATTGTTCGTGTTACACCAATCATTTAACTCGCACAACATGCATTGTAGATCAACTTCACTATCTGCAATAATGCAACATCATCAGCATATAATAACACAGATATTCTTTCATTACCGAGGGCATTAATCTGTATTGCCAAGTCATTGATAAACATGTTGAACAGGAGTGGTGATAACGAACAACCCTGACGCAAACCGGAAGTTACACTAAACCAGTCACTTACAAACCCATTAACCCGTACGCAGGCTGATACACATGAATATAGAGATTTGACAACATAAACAATATTGCCAGTTAAAACAGTTAAACCAATATTGATCAACTTTTTCCGGCATAAAATGTTCCTATCTATACAGTCATATGCTTTTCTGAAGTAAATGAAAGCGCAGAACATTGACAGACGTTTCTTTTTGCGTGTTTCAATGATTGTTGTAAGTGTAGACAAATGATCAATCGTACTGCGCTTTTTCCTAAAACCATTTTGGTATTCCGTTAACTTCTCATTTGCGTCAGCCCAATTGGTCAACCGCTCATTTAAAATCGAAGCATACAATTTATACAATGTAGAGGATAGAGTAATGCGCCTATAGGAAAGTGGGTCTCTATGATCCGTGGTGCCTGACTTCGGTATAGGATTAATGATACCTTTCCCACAATCGGAAGGGACCTTTCCAGACCGTAGACATATGTTAAATAAAATATGCAGAAATGATACTGCTGTGTCATTACGTATGACATCTGGCGGTATTCCATCTGGTCCACAGGCTTTACCTGTTTTCGCTCGGAATATAGTTTGACGTACCTTTAACAACGAAATGTCGTTAGATAAAGCGGTGCTTATTTGACTACCTGGTTGTAGTGTACATGTATGTGGTTCGACGCTTATATGATCATCAACAGTTACATTCAGGAGAGAACTAAAAATCAGTTTTCCATTTGTCTAAAATAATATGTAGGTCATTGGAGACAGAACCATCGTCAAGCACAACTTCCATAGGGATACACTTAACCTTATCTTCAGCAATACCAGCATTGCCAATATTTTTCCAAAGCTCGTTTTGGTCTGTATCGACTGCTACTAAAAGCTCCGATTGACACTTATGCCAATATATTCGTTTCGCTCGCTGTACCAATCGGTCAAATTGTTTTCGCTCCGAAACATACTGCAGTTTCAGTGTCACTTTCCTGTGCTTATCAGAGCATCTCAACCAGGATGTTTCCTTACAACAAACATCATTCCATGCAACTGTGAGGTCCTCACTCCACCATGGTTTATATTCAGTGACAACGCCGTATTCAAAACTTGTTAATTCACAATGCACATGAAAAGTACCAATTATCTGCATCATGTATAATTATGTTGTCTCTACACACCGTAAAATTATATCAACAAATGCATCATTGCAATAAAAAGTTATTGTGTACTACAAGTTAATAATTATGAACCGCTCTTTGTTTGATGTGTGCAGAAAGTTATGAAATAGATTAGTATTTCTGAACCGAACTTCGCAAATGACTCGCTGAAATAAAGTGGAATTAGTTGAAAAAAACAAACGTTTATGAAACTGAAAAATAAACGGCGTGATAAACGCTTGTTTTTCTGCCATCGATGATCACATATTTCCTGGTATTTGTGGTTGTGAACAGAACAGAACAGAACTTTATTTTGAGAAACAAATAGATCGGGCCACTCACAGGTAGCATATGATGGCACAATTATATACGCATGACAAAACAAGTCGGATCTCGGCTGCAAAAAGGAACCCCACGACACATGTGACCAGTGTAGCCCCAGACCAGCCTGCGCATGTGCACAGTCTGTTCAGGGCCCACGCCGTCGCCATTCAGTGTCGCTCGGTACATTTTCCCAATAACGTCACTGTTAGGTTTACAGTCCCAGAATGGATCATCCGTCAGCGTCCAGGGCTACATAATGTACATGTGTACTTGTGTCTGTACATGTATATATGTATACACGTATGTATATACACAGAACAGACTGTGTCTGCTAGCTCATGACACGATCCACATGTACAGAGCTCCAGTTAAAGTGCGTAATTTGATCTACTTTGGGGGGAATTTTGTTACATTGTATCTGGTCATATACATGGACAACAGTGCACAGTGGAACCTCCAAACGTGTCCAGTTAACTGTCTGTTCCACGTTTTGCTGCCAACGAAGTTTTGATTATCAAACACATTAACTCATTATAAGATATTTCATTGCAAGTACATCAATAACAAAACAGTCACCCTCCCCAAAAATTGTATTTATTGATTTTATTGCGAAAAAATATAGATTTTTGGTAAATACTTTTTTATTTGTCGACCGATTTTTTAAATCTAACTTTTGTTTTCTTATTTAAATAATTTTCCAAGATATCTCGCCAGGTTTTGGAGTCAATCTTTCGACCCTGCAGGACACCCTCCTACTCCTTTTTGCCCCATGTTTTAATTTAGATTCCCATAGAAAATCAATATTGATGAAATTTCATAAAATATCTTTTTCGGGGGAGGGTGACTTTTTGTTATTGATGAAAAAGTACTTACATTTAAATATTTTTTTAGATTTAATGTGTTTAAAAGCCAAAAGTTCGTCGGCAGCAAAACGTGGAACAGACTATAGTTGTCCATTTCAACACTACATATCTCAGTAGCGGTGTTTGCAAACAGTGTAGATCCAGCTGAACTGGCTCGTGACGAGCTGTCTCATCAGGATCTGCAATTTTTGAAGGTAATTTTCATATTATTTTTTTTAGATAAAAAACACCCCCTGTTCATAAATGAACTAGTCTGAAAATCATTTTGTGACCATTGTGTTGGTTGGAAAATTTAACAAACCTAAATCCATTCTTGGGGCCCGTTTCACTAAACTTAATACGACTAAAATGTTCGTAAGTGCAAATTTACGATCGTCTGGAAATCTCAATTGATGGATTTACATATGCATATGTAGCCTATGCTCAATAAATGTAAATCCAATAATTGCTCGCAAGAAAACATTGTTAATGTGAAATGTACAGACTATCATAATTTTGCACTTACGAACATTTTGGTAGTACGAAGTTTAGTGATACGGCCCCAGTTACCTAGGGGTGAAAGGGTTAACAATGTAAATATAGATGCGGTCTGTGTGAATGTTCAATGTGAATTGAAGAATTTACTACCAGAGTAAGCTTAGCAACAAGCGAAAGTAAGACAATATTTATTTATCCCGTCAACACAGTGCGTATGTGCTGTGAAACACGGTGCCGTGAAACATTTTTGATATCCAGTCAATACTATTTTCGCATTTTACAGCCATTTGTAGGTGTTGACGAGATAAATAGAATAGTAGGTTAGTGCAATGAATGGGAAAACATATATGGCGCGGCACGGAAACGGGATGTGCTCGGCAGAGCCTCGCCCATCCCGTTTCCTGAGCCTTGCCAGACATTTTTTCCCATTCACGGCACTAACCTACTATTCTCTACATACAGTGTCTTCAGCTTACATATATCCATGAAATGTGGCAGTGACATGGACAAATGGCGCTTATGGGATTTGCAACTGGCATAGATCCAGATCAGTTTGTGCATACGCAGTCTAATCAGGATCTGCACTGTTCGCCATTCCATCAATGAAACACCCGGCATACTTCTAGCAAGCAATATAGATGTGATCAGGCTACAGGAGTGTGCGATGTGATCAGGAGCTACACTGGTCACAAATTCCATAAGCCCCATTTCTCCAGTCACAGCCACAAATATGCTGAATGACTTCAGAAAAGCAACACCCATAACATCAACATGATACAAATCCTATCCCGTATGTACAAGATGTCCTAACACTTTACTTCAAATAGCTGTAATGTGCTTAACCCTTAGACCGCTGCACACAACAATTGTCGTCTGCTGTTGCTTTTATATATTGCCTTATTTCTCAATAAAAACATGTTTTGACAGCACTTCAGAATGATTTCCAAAGGAAATGTTTCTGAAGTGCTGTCAAAGCATGTTGTGATTCTAAAGTGTTGTCAAAGCATGTTTTTATCCAAGCATATTTGCTTGGATATAGTCCTTATACGGTTTTTGAGACCTCACATGATTTATGCAAATGAGTAATTGTCGACCAACGAACGTACTTCATGCTTCATGATTCCAGCTACGCCACGTGAGAGAGTTCCAAAGCGAGCTGTGCATTATGAACGTGTCACTCACATTTTTGGCCAGCTACATTTTTTTTCAGCTACAGTTATATTTTTTAAAAACAGTTTGTGATTTTATAAAATATTAACTGTCGTGTTTCATAATAAATATTTTGTTAGGAAGGTTATATTTTTAGCGCAATGAACGACCGCTCCACATGTAATTTATACGTAGTTATACGCCATGAAAAATAGTTCTGATAGTGAGCTAACATTATATTGTGTAGTGTAATACATGTGTTGTTAATTTTTCTTTACGACATTTATATTACAAAATGTTTATCTGATTTAATATAATATAAACTGACATGTATTAATTTGAGTATATTATTTTTCACGCGCACTGATACAAATAACCTCGTGTCTCATGAAAAGTAGTTTCCGCCATTTTATGCCGACAAATTAAAGAATCGTTTACATAGTCATAGGTCAATGGCTCGATAAAATCCAACATTGGACAGCGAAATGATGATGATTTAAATCAGTGTCCATTTTACTTAACACATCAACTAATCTATAATGACGTTACACAGAAAATGCAGTACGATACACTTCACAAAGAAAACGTTGTCTTAGAGTTTGAATAATTTTAGGTTCCGCCGAACGAACGAGTACGCCGAAATATATTTCCGTACAAATCCAAAAACCTATTTATTATATACCAGTTCAACAAAACATGCATCCTAATCATTAAAAAATAATCCGATAGTGTGATGAAATGCGACTCTCTTATTATTTTTGTTGAACAATCCGAGCGCCTGTGATGGCTTCAGTTTATGCAAATTGACAAGGTCATTTCGCGCACCTGAATCGATACAATAATCAGGGGTTGAAATTTCACTCGCCCAGCTCGCCATGGCGAGTGTTTTTTGTGGCGGTCGAATACTTTCTACAGGCACTCGCCCAGTTTGGCGAGTGAAATATTAGGTCAGGATTATTTTTTTTGGAAGAAATTGCCAATTAATTCCATCGATAACGGCCAACAAATGGTATTAATTCAGCGACCATTTGTTGTTTACAGTTTACGTCAATTTGCGGGAAGTAAGATTCAAGCAGTGTCTATGTACACGGTTTACGGGTAGAATCTCTAGCGATTTTGAACACGGTCCATATCGGGCAAGTTTAATTCACGGATTATTTGTCGGCTTTACGCGGCCGGGCTAACAAATAATAGGACTGCTAGTATAGACTAGTGTATACGCGGCCACATATATCGTCTCGTATACAGTTGGGTTAACGCGCATTTCAGACGCCGAACATAACGGCTTGGGACGAAACGGTCGGCGCCGGGTCCGAAACCATTGAATTTAGTAATTAAGGCAGCACGCAGCGCATGCAAACATAGCCACTATAAATTAAAACTAAATCTATCACTCAACGCTTATAGAAAATAAGAAGTGTGCAAGCCTCTGAGCAAATTCGCTGCTATTTGTTTGTTTATGTTCATTTAATACTTAAAATATAAATAACAATAATAGTGAATATGTCTCATACGTTTTGGTAATGATCATATGTAAAAGCTTTTTTTTTATATAAAATAAGATGCAACATTACAAAAACTGGAAATAGCAATTTATTTTTAAAAAAAACTGGGCGAGTAACTTTTTGACCCCAGGGCAAGTACTTTTTTTTTATTTTCTACCTACCTTGGTTCAACCTTGGTTGAAGGCCGTTTCTTGTAAGCTAGGCTTGTACTGGCCTATTTTAGCGACGTCAAATTGGATAATTGTCTTTGAAACTGGGGGGAGAGCGCAACCAAATCATGGTTAAAATGTCTGTACAATATTTTCACGTGTTGAATTTGCTGGGTCTCTTCTTCCAGGCGGAGTTGAGTGAACTTTTGAAACTATTTAGTGTGTTCGAATTTACACAATCACTAGGGAGTGCATTCCAGTCTGTGACGACTCTTTGAGAGAATACTTTTTTCGCAACTGCGAAGGATTTCAGGACTTTCAGTCCTTTGATTTTATGATAAAAATGGAAAATATAAAATAAACAGCAGACGACACAAAATTAAGATAGCGGTGTAAGGGTTAATTAAAATAACCGTTCAACAATTATAATAAATTATAGTGTATGTATCGTTCAGCAAAGTTTCTAATGTTCATAACCTAGCTGGTCAGACTCACATTCTTGACGTGCATGTTGCTATAGAGAAAAAAACGTTACCAATAAATAGCGACGTCATTTGCTGGTGAAGGCCTATCTGGTATACAGTGAAACCACTCTAATCCGGACACACTGGGGGTCCCCAGAGTGTCCGGTTTAGAGAGGATTCACCGTAAATCAGGCATGTGATCATTCTGAGCCATATTTGTGTGCTATGTGATCATGAACATGCATTGTTACCTGAGATAAATGACCAAGAAACCCATCAAAATAATATCACAGATGTTTTCTTGGTGCATAGCCATTTGAATTACAGTTAAACCTGTGAATAAAGGCCAGCCATGGGAAGTAAAATAAACATGGCCTTTGTTCACAGGTGGTCTTTATTCGCAGGGTCATTTATAATGCAATTGTGCCATTGGGACAACAAAAGTGTGGCCTTTACAGCCAGGTGATTGCTATTCGGAGGTGGTCTTTAACACAGGTTCGACTGTACATGTATGTTTCCGTATTTGGGACACGCTTCGCGATATACAGTGGAACCTCTCTACACCGGACACCAAGAAAACATCTCTGATCTTATTTTTGACGAGTCTCTTGGTCATTTATCTCGGGTGATAATATAAGGTTTGATCATGTCCAGCCGTGTGCAAACGTTTGCTGTGGCCCGAGGGAACTGTTTGAACCCAAGGCCGCAGATGTAATTTGATCCTTATATTCAGTATTTTCAGTACTTTTATAAATCGTCCCATTCACGTAGATAATTTTCGGTATTCACATTCCGGGGCCACGTCATGAACGTCATGAACGTCATGAAGTAGTGACGTCATGAAGGCACTTCCGCGTAGTGACGTCATGAAGGCACTTCCATTACGCACGGCCCCGGAATTATGTGCAAACAACGGAAACCATGTAACAATATCTGTTCGTGATCGCATAGCACACAACTATGGCTCAGAATGATCAAATGTATGATTTACAGTGAAACCTCTCTAAGCCGGACACCCTGCGGACATCCAATGGTGACCGGTTTATAGAGGTTTTACTGGACTACATAATTCACAAGTTGATGAGTATTTGGCATTTTATGTACATGTTTTATTTCACCTGGCTGTAAAACAAAGAAGTTAATTGTAATAATGTTTCATCACACGCATGGAAGTCAATTAAGGATTACTAGTAGCCTATTTCACCAACATTGCAAGTATACTTATCTTACTAAGTACACTTTGAGGGAGAAATATTCAATTTAAGGATACATTTTATAAATGTTTATTATACTGAATTTATTACATTATCACAGCCATTTTGGCTGTGATAATGTAACAAACTCAGTATAACAAGTCTGCATACTTTTAATCATCACATATATGCAGTCGTTAGTTCTATATGGAATAATGCATTTCAGGAAAAATAAATGATTACTCCCTCAAAGTATACTTAGTTAGATAAGTATGCTTAGCTATTTTGGTGAAATCGGCTACTGATAAATAGAATGCCATGTTAGTGCATTTTGATATCAAGTTGGTCAGACTCGGCTCGGAAACGTAGCATTGGGATCTTAATGCGTTTTCTCATGGAGACTTGAAAAATACATTTTATTTGTTCGTTTCTGGAAATAATATATAGGCACGTGCCTAAAGTGCATAATGGTAGCTACGTCGCTAACAACAGACATAGTAGTTTAGTGAAACGGCCCCCATTGGCGTAGCCAGGGGGGTGCCAGTGTTTCGAACGCACGCATCCCGTAAACTGTGGTAATGTGTGCATTATTACTATAACATAAAATAAGTACAATAAATGTGAAAATTACAGCTTGTGATGATGAGGCAAAAGTACAGGTAACTGTCTTCTCTAAAGGATGCTCAGGTGTTTCAATATCCATGGTATTACGAAATTTCACTTAATATGTTATTAATTAAAGAAATAAAGTGACATGCCTCTGGTTGTAGGCGTTTCGTTTCTTTTCATTGTGCATACAGCTACAAGAACATAATAATACAGCTAGTGTATACTACATATGTTATATAGGTTAGTATTAGAAATAAACAAAAGCAATGATCTATACTCTTAACGAGTATATGTTCGGCTATATGACCGTGATCACTTAGTATTAGAAATAAACAAAAGCAATGATCTATACTCTTAACGATTATACGTCCGACTATACATCCGTGATCGACAAAATGGGCAGCATTTGTGCACTCAGTCGCTGGCACCTGGACGCCTGGAGAAGTCTTTCATGATCTCGTCGTGATGATTGAACAGGTGCGCATCGCAGTTGTGCAGGATTTCACGGATTGTCAGCAGGGTGAGAATGTTGATGTTGTCGTCCAACTCTCCCTCGTTCTCGTAATTCTTCATCGGCAGGACGAGATTTCGCGGTAGTCCCAGATCTTCTGCTACCTGGGACAACGAGGAAATCAACTAGTCATACACCAGCTAGATTGTACCGGAAGGATCGGTTTTGAAAATGACATTATCTGTCTAATTACTTGGAAATATGTCATTTGGGTAGAAACTAGACATATACTCATAGATAAAAGGCTTGTCCCATTTTGTATTTTCATATTATTTCATGTAATCACATATGTGCAGTTCATATGTGCATATGTGCAGTTCACATACATGTAGTTTACTAACTTTCGTTATACATGGGTTGGCGTCACATATGACATTACGTTAAGTACAGTCAGTAATTGCATTGTTAAGTAAAGGGTGACGTCACATGATGCGTAAACTGTAAAATGGACAATTATAACCTATAACAAGATTTCACTTGCACAAACTTGTGCAGTAAACGTTCTAAGCACATTCTGCGGATGGATAAAAACACACAATTTCAAACATGACGCTAGCATGGTGTCTACGACGGCAAGTCAAAGTTGTGAGAAATTGTCAGAAAATGACGTCACCATGTTAGTAGAAGTTCCGAATCGTCTCGTTGGCGTGGATACTATGGTTATTCTGGTTACCAAGGTTACTCGTAGTGTTGCAAACACTATTCGGATGATTCGATCATTACCAACAAACACCGTAACAAAAGAATGACCAAAGTGACGTTGACGTCATAAACTAATTGTACTGGCGTGATGTCTTTGACTACAATTCTAAACGTCAGAAACGAAACACATGTTGTATTCATATCTGAAAACTAACGTCGCCATGAGATTTATTTTTAGATCATAATAGAAACTTACAGATTATGCGGATTTCGATGTTGACCCCTGTGACGTTTTGACGTACTAATCCGACACACTTGCATGCAAAAAAAAAAATCACGCACCTGTCTCAAATACGTTGTGCACAATCAACAATTGAGTAAAGGGCACAATACTTTTGTCCGTGAATATATATTATCAACTTGAAAACGGTTCAGTTGGGTAGATTTGATTTGGGTTCGATCCCATGGTTAACATGTTGTATTGGGGTGGGGTGGGTCCCACAATCGGAACAGAATATTTACATCTAAAATAAAATATATAGAGGATATTCCATCGTACATTTTGAATAGCGGCAAATAATACACGAGTGTGCGTCGGCTTCTGCTTAAGCAACGAGTGAGCGTAGCGAACGAGTTGCTTGCATGGACGCCGACGGACACGAGTGTATTATTTCCGCTATTCAAACATGTACGATGGAATATCCTATTTATTACACTTCCACGGCGGATATAGTGCACATTTAGTCTATTTCTGAAATTATAATCAATGAATTGTGATATGCGCATGAATAGTTATACAATGACGTGTTTTCCCGCGTTTTGACGTTACGTTGTGTGACGTCAAATGTGACGTCATGTAAACTTTTTGAAATCCAAATTACGCAGCTGTTTGTATGAGCCAGATATATTTGAGTGCATGTTTGGAATGTGTTCAATCACATTAACATTCTAGATTAGTAGAGACCCTTTCCAATTGTTCAAATGACTTTATTTTGACTGTAATACAAATTAAACATTTTGCGTGGTAGCTCGTGGTTTCCAAGAAAACATGCGCGCAATTACGGGTGTTCTCTTCACGGTGTATTATTTGTAAAGAGTTGATTACGGGTTTTCTCTCACAGCGAAACCCGTGCAAATAATTTGCAAGAGTGTAATAAATTAGAATGACCTGACATGGTGCTAGGTCCATACCACACCAATCATCAACTTCAAAACATTTCATTTGGGTAGAAGTTGAAAAGATACTATCAATGTGAAACAGATTATTTGGGTACAAGCTAGACAGAATGATACTATCAACATGAATATATGTATTTAGGGTGCAAGTTAGACAGATATTATCAACTCAAAAACAGGTATTGTGGGTAGACGTTGGACAAATATACCAACTTGAAACCAATTTATTTGAGTAGAAGTTGGGTTGCACACATTTTTGTTTTCATGGCAATTTGTATTTCTCCGATTTTCAGCCGCTTTCTAAACATCAGTAGGTAATTTGTAACAATTTTACCATCCCTGCCCCCCTTTATCCACATGTGATGTTATCACTGTTAAAACAGATCAGTTGGGTAGAAACTAGACATATACTACCAAGGTGAAAACAGATCATTTGGGTAGAAGCCAGATATATACGTGTATTATCAAATTGAATACAGGTCATTTGGGTACATGCTTACAGATAATATCAGCGTGACAGCATGCAATTTGGATAGAAGATGCTATACATTGACGATACGCTGGACAATTGTACAATATGACATGACAATGACGCAATCCACGTACACTAAACTTTCGACGATAAAAATGTTCGTACGAATATTTCTGTAAATTATCTTTACACAGTAAATCTGAACAAATCGACCAAATATTTCACGAAATCGGCTGCTATTGCGAATCTTGTTGTACATTTTAATTTTGCACTTACAAACGTCTTAGTCGTATGAAGTTTAGTGAAACGGGCCCTTCAATCGGCGTCGGATTGATGTCGAGAAAACGCTGATGGTCATCTCAAGGCATTGTGACACTGTACATGATAAGTTTTGGGTGTATTAGTTTGAATAATGTTTAATTAGAAAAATAAATGCAGCACATGTATATAGTTTTTAATGTAGAACTGAACCAGTGGTTGCATAAATTATATATCGTTGCCATGTATTGTATTTATTGTCCAATGTTTGTAACTCATGAACAAGTGAATACATATGTGTGATTCTTAATGTTGCAGAAAGCCATGCATACTTGGAATAAGCTTACCCATGTCATCAATCATACAATGCCCCATTCTACATACTGCACTGATCAATGATCAGCATGCTTGCCTAATTCAACTACTAATACAATTGCTAATTTCCATGCAGCGGTATATAATAAATAGAATATTCATATTTTTGCAACCAATATGACATATATGTTCATCTCGTGGTGTGAAATGTCCATATTTCAGGAGTGCATAACGGCACTCCTGAAATATGGACATTTCACACCACTCGATGAACATATATGTCATATTCGTTGCAAAAATATGAATATCCTCTATGTATTCATTATCAACAGTCAATATATTTTGAAAACACTTTGAAATATTTCTTCAATACTCAAAATGATCGAAATCCATCCATATTTGTCTTTGAAAATAAAGATAATAGCGCACCATATACATAGCAATGTCATTGTAGTTTAATTTCTGAAAACTGCAGCTTCATCGTCAATATTGTTGAACACCTGTTTTGAAAATATAAATATAGCATTGTATAACTGGATATGTATTTATTATCAAGTGATTCGATTTGTATATCAAACACGTATGGATACATGCTATAGTGCACATGTAATGTTGTCTAAAACAGCTCCATAGAGTAAAGAATAGGGAAAAACAAGAACACATTCGCAGCTATTTTGAATTTTTCGACAGTTGTGGAAAAATATTGCATCACCATCTCATGTAATGTATAATGTATTTGTTTCAAATTAATGAATGTATGTAATCGTTCGTAACAGCACACGATTCGCCGAAAGGTTTTGAAAAACAGCATATTTCGGCAGCAATTTTGAAATATATTGCCATTTGCTGATTTAATTAAATGTAAGATGTATCCTAAATCGCAACACAATACTATACTTATTATGTCCGGGTTAGCCGCGCCTTATTACATCAAAATTGTTTCAGTGGTTACTGCGTAGATAAGAAATCAGTATCACTGATGGATGTACCCATCAAAACACATTAAAGCAAACAACATAAGTACAATAATTTGACCTTAAGGACTCGTGGATCCCCTGATCATATACTGATTCATGCATAATTGCTTCGTAAATGTGATGGGATATATGCATAACAAACATGTGAACATTATCTTCTTACTATATCCTACACATTACATGGATTTTCCATGTCGGCCATCTTAGCGTGTACAAGCCATCAGCCAGTTTTACCTCCTATTGCGTTTGACACATACCACTACTAATATGACAAACACGTGAATACAATTTGGTGCAACATGATGGGGAGACATCTGACTACAGCAAGCTATGCCTTGTTTTCATCAAATTTATATGATATCTATGATATCTGAAGGGTTTGTTGACCCTTTGTTAAAATGTTTGAGAATTCAGTAAAGACTGTGTAACAGTAAGAACAATACACAGTGATGTATATATATATATCTGTATTACCATAAATACTGTATCGAATCCAGTGACTTGTTAAGCAGTTATCTGAGTGTATCGTCACTACTGTCAACTTGCCGGCTATGCGAGTAAATACGGTTTTTACCTGTGGCAGATGCACTTCTAATAATAGACAGTGCATTAGTGTCCATTGCATATTTTGTGAGTGATGGTAGAAATGCTCAGATATCTAGCTGTTTGTGTAGTCTGTTGAAATAATATTCATAGAACGCTGTCGTCCTATATATGTGGGACGTATTGCACTAAATTTTATTAGATTTTCTGTCATTTTATTTGCTGTCGGTGTCAAACCCTCCAAGTGGTAAAACTGTCCGATAACATGTACAAACTAAAATGTCAACTCTATGCTCATAGACTGGTTTTAAATCCAGACTATGTGCTTAAAAATAGTCCTGGAGGTAAATTGGGGTAATGGAAGATGAATTACTGTTTTAATATAATTGAAGTATGCTGAATCTGAATCAATCGGTTACCAGGCCTTCACAATTAAAAAACAAAAACAAAAATTTGGCCACCATGGCCCCATATATGATTTATCATTAACTACGGATTTTCCCAAATGTATGCATATGAATCAAAATTATTAATATGCTTATAATAAGATACATATTTTATATAATCTCTTTCACCAATATTTGATATGATTAAGAATTTAAAATGGTCTATTATGGTTATTTTTCCCATTCCCATAATATACTCATCGAAGCATCTTTGGGTAATGCTCGGTAACCAGTGGTTTTAACATAAATCGTGTATGCTGAATCCAAATCAATCGGTTACCGGATTGGAGTGTTAATAGCATAGCCCCACTGCTCCGTTTCTCTATCCGACCTCGATCCGACCAAGATGTGGCGAAACGGTCAGTATCTAGCAAAATTGGAAGTTCCATCCGTTGCCCATCCGACCAAAAAGTATGCTCCCAGCATCCGCCTAGTTCCCTTCCGTGCACGTCGTCCAGTTATAGTTTTGATCGGACAGGGTGTGGATAGATGAGGATATACCGGGTGGGATACTGGTAGAGTGCTTCCGAACGAGCGAACGGAAACGTTCTGACGATTATTTTAAACATTTCGTAATTTTCAAATCTCCCTACGGATGACGTTGCCTAGTATCCTCCTAGTCCATTCCAAACTTGGTCCGCATCATTTCGTTTCCTGCCAGTATCTGCTAGAGTAGTAGTAAGGGAGTCAAAATGATACCACCTACCGTGATATCATTTATAACCCTCTATAATACCCCCACCACCCCCGAAAAATAAAAAATTGGTCAACGAGGACAATTGGGTCTCCCGACAGCAAATTTTGAAAAGAGGGAGTCCCTATTATATTGGTAATTGACTTTTGAAAGTATATATTGGTGTCATAAATACATCATGTTTTTTTCACGTCCAATTGAACAGAAAAAACAAGTACCAATATTATTAGAGAAAATGGATAATACAATACAATTTGAATTGAAAATTTTTAATGACTGTGTTGAAGAAGTTTACGAAGCTTACGGGGGTTATAATCCTGTATATAAATTCTATAAAATGAGAACACTAGGCGATATCGAATACATGAAAAATACCAGCGTAATTTATTACGCTCCGATAAAAACGTTACATTTACAATATTATACCGGCAATTATGTCAACTATACAAGAGGCAAATACAAACATTAAGACGGATAATGCGTATCGGATATGAAACTAAGGTGTATTATATAAAAAATTTAAAACCCAACGATTCGTTTACGAATGTAAATTTCTACGATATCGCTTATAAAGATATGTATATTATTGAACAGAGCTAATTAATTTATGTTGTAATCACAACACCAACCAGACGACAATGTTCCAATTACACGCGTTATGAAAATAAAGTAAATTAGGTGTCCCACCTTACACGTATATTAAGTGTCCATTTATAGAGAGGTTTACACGATTACATCTTCCGGGATGGAAAATAAACACACTGTAATATATATTACACACACGGCTATTTATAGCCTTATCGATGGTAATGTAAACTGGCTATCGATTTACACAGGTGGTGTACACAGTTTATAAACACTTAGTGAGGGTTATATAATTCACGAATTTCCGGGATGGTTCGTTATTTAATTAATTTTATTAAAATTATTTATAATTTAAAGCTGAACACCCCCTATTATATAGAAAACATATTAATTAATATAATAAAATAATTAATTAATAATAAATAACAATTCACCAGCAAAGTTAAGTTTATATACGAGAAATAAAGACAGTTCGGTGTCAGGACGCCGGCATTAATATCTCAACAGCGAGATCAGTTTCGCCACATGTACTTCACTCTGGCCGCTCTGCACATTATAGCGGATGGAGGTAACGATGAGGTGGGGGTCCGCGGCATCGGTCCAATGATGGGGGTGTAGGAGATGTGAGTGTAACACACCTCGCTAAGCCGAAAAAATGAAAAAAAAATAGAAGAAATTTAAGCGAAGGCTTAGCGGGGTGGACCCAGTAGGGTTTTGCTGGCGCGGGTTCGAGCCTCGGTGGAACCTAAACAAAATTTTCTTTTTTTTCTTTTTAAATTGTTAATAATTTTCCTAAAATTAATTAATAAATTGTTTACTGCACCAATATAATTAATTTTATAATTTTCTTTAAATTAATTATAAAATTAATTTATTTTATTTTATAAAATCACAATGGTGCTGTAACATTTCTTCCGACTTTATCTCCAAGTTTTTCCCTAAATTTATCCCAATCAGTACACTCAATTTTGGGCATGGTGGCGCACGCCTTGATTCTTATATCATTTTTTAATTGTTCATATATCCCCATTTCTTCCACCACGGATTCAAACTCTAAATTTGATATTTTCTTATCGGCCAACGCTTTGGACACCATAACGTAAATGGTATTTTTCTTCGACCTGGCGAGAACAGATATTCTATCATGTTTTCTACATTTTTCTCGAGTTTTCCACCCGACGCCCTAATTACCATACACAACAACCCAGAAACGGCCGACACCGCACATAAAATCCCCGCTACAGGAACCGTTATAATGGTGGATATAGTTGCAGCTGTCCCCGCCCCACACAACACAGAAACACTCGCTAGAGCCGTGCTAGATGCTTCAGCCATGTTCACCGCGCGTCTATATTTTTTAGCGTTTCTTTTTCTATTTGTATATTCTCTAACTAAAATATCCTGCATAGCGACGATATTATTCAACCTAAAATCTGAACTTCTTTCGTTAATTGTACACAGTGTTGATGGAGTGGTATTGACAATTGGAAGCGTTGATTCGTTCATGATTTTCAATATATTAGTATTTACAAAATAAGTTCAATTAACAATGAGACAATAGTGGAAGAACTCTCTGGGTCACCGATTTTCGTAACAAAGTTAATAACACTACCTTTGGAAAGTCTAATTCGATCATAACCGGAGAACGAAACCACCGTCGAACTATCTCCAGAGATTTTAGTGACTCCAACCCCCCGTTCTTCCCCATCTACTACAATATTTATCGCGACCGCGCCCACAGGTTTACCACCACCATTAACCGAGCAGACCGCCATTAGGATAACTTCACCTGCGGCTGTCATAGTGTATCCCCCACATTTATTACTCGCTTTGGCACCAAACGAATATTCATAGTGCCCCTCAACCAATGGGCCCCGCTTCTCAGCCCAAACTGTTATGACACGTTTTGGCGTTTTCATTGTTCGCACTATTCCGGCAAGCGCACTGTTTGAGTCATATGCCTCATCACGAACTCGTTTTACTTGATCATCAACCGCAACAAGTGATTCATCAACGGCGCGGATAGATTCAACCACTCGGGCTCCTAATCCCGCAATCCCCGTCCGATCCTCTGAGCGCAACACCCTATAAGCCTCCGTAAGGGCCGCCTGGTGGTCTTCTCGGGCTTTCTCAATACCCGACAGGTTCTCTTTTTGAAATGGATTTCGTTATTTTTTTGTCTAGTTCGGTAAGTGCCGCTTCTCTTATAAGAGAGTCCTCTAAGCGCAACGCATCATAAGCCTCCGTAATGGTCACCTGGTGGCCTTCTAGGGCTTTCTCAACACCCGACCGGGCCTCTTTTTGAAATTCGGTTATTTTCCCGTCTAGTTCAGCAACCGCTGCTTCTCAGATGAGAGAGTCCTCTGAGCGCAACACCTCATAAGCCTTCGCAAAGGCTGCCTGGTGGTCTTCTCGGGCTTTCTCAACACCCGACCGGGCCTCTTTTTGAAATTCGGTTATTTTTTTGTCTAGTTCACCAACCACCGCTTCTCTGTTGAGAGAGTCCTTTAAGAGCAACGCATCATATGCCTCCGTAAGGTCCGCCTGGTGGTCTTCTCGGACTTTATCAATCCCCAACCGGGCCTCTTTTCGAAATTCGGTTATTTTGTTGTCTAGTTCAGTAAGTGCCGCTTCTCTGTTGAGAGAGTCCTCTGAGCGCAACGCCCCATAAGCCTCCGCAATGGCCTCCTTGTGGTCTTCTCGGACCCCATCAACCCCCAACCGGTTCTCTTTCAGAAATTCGGCTATTTTCCCGTCTAGTTCAGTAAGTGTAGCTTCTCTGTTGAGAGAGTCCTCTAAGCGCAACGCATTATAAGCCTCCGCAAGGGCCTCCGCAAGGTTCGACTGGTGGTCTTCTCGGACTTTATCAATACCCGACCGGGTCTCTTTTCGAAATTTGGTTATTTTTTTATCTAGTTCGGCAACCGCCGCTTCTCTGACGAGAGAGTCCTCTGAGCGCAACACCTCATAAGCCTCCGTAAGGTCCGCCTGGTGGTCTTCTCGGGCTTTCTCAATACCCGACGTGGCCTCTTTTCGAAATTTGGTTATTTTGTTATCTAGTTCGGTAAGTGCCGCATCTCTAATGAGAGAATCCTCTAAGCGCAACGTATCATAACCCTCCGTAAGGGCCGCCTGGTGGTCATCTCGGACTTTATCAATATCCGACCTGCTCTCTTTTCGAAATTTCGTTATGTTTTTACCTAGTTCGTTTAGTTCCGTTTCTCTGATGAGAGAGTCCTCTGAGCGCAACACCTCATAAGCCGCCTGATCTTTCTCAATATCCGTTCGGACTCCCTCAATTTGTGCAGTCGCCGTCAGCACTTCTACTCTAACATCTGATATACTCCTGTGAATCCCGTTTGTGACCCTCGATATAGTTTTATTTATCAGGGCCTTGGTTTTTCCAGTAGTTAAAAAGTCGCCCTCTGTCGGGATGAATCCACCTTCTTCCGGTTCCAAATTCTTTGAATTTGTCACCCAATCGGAAGAACTACCTGGTCCGTATATACTCATAATAAAATTAATTATAATATTGGGCACCTATACTCAATTAGAAATTTCGAGAACTACCGAAATCGGGTAATCGTTTTTCAACTTTCTCGCTTGATCATCGAGAATAGAGACCGTAAATATTCGTGGATATGTCCCGATTCCAAAACTTTCATCTCGGGGTGTGGGAAGTGTAAGGTCACAGTCTCGCCATAGAAACAGTCGCTGGCTTGCACGGTTTTCAGTAATGTGCTGGGAGTGCCGTCTACCGTGTTGTACGATGTGTTCACCCGATCCAGGTGCACCCTGAGAGTTTTTGTGAAGGCGAAGTCCACCGGGTTATCACCGACATACTCACCCGGGGTAAACACTCCTTTGTTTGAGGAGTATGTCTCTCTAAAACCGAGTTGAATACCCAACCCCGGGGAGACCACTACCTTATTATCAGTGCTGATGGTCATTGTTGCGAGCCCGGTAGCATTCGATACTTTGAGGTTGATTATACCGTCAAGCTCTGAGTTGACAAAATCTTTGAGCTGTCTTATTCCCCACAGTCCGCGAGGCAGCTTTACACCTAATTGTTGTCCATCCTTCACATAGTAAAACCCTTCGCTCTTCCCCACATTCTGCCACCCAACCGTGAACGTGATTGATCTGAGGCCTACCCGGCGCTGTCCGCAGCAGTTGTCTATTAATTTTTGAAGTTCATAACTCCCTTTTTGAACATTAGTGATAGCAGCAAACATAATAATATCTTTCAATGGATACAACAGCATTTAGCTTTAACTCTAATGCAAAGTACGCGGTCGGTGGTAAATACACGCAAAAAGACGTTGTTAACCACCTTGTACACCCAACCGTAACGGTTAGACCGGACAGTGGCTTTGCAACCAATTTCCCTAACACGTTTGAGAAATATAGGCTGCCCAAGATTACTACGATGGAGGCGGTAAACGGGTGGAAAGCCACACAAATGCAGTTTTGGCAGAACCAGCTAAATTTCGCTGTATGGTGCGCAACAAGCCGGGTGTGAGTTTCACATAAAAGATCATAACATCCAAGAATGTCATGCTCCGAAGTGTCTACAACTTTCACGCGTATTATACTATTAGGAAGATTCTCAAAGAACTAGGTATTTCTCTACCTCAAGACGACGCCTGGGATCCCATTTCCAACGCATACGACCGTATGGCGTTTTAAAGACTGTGTAACGAATTTAACGTTTCAAAAGACGCGGACTGGAGACAGAAAGCATTTCCTACCAGCACCGGCCTCGGGGACGTTCTCATTCGGGGCCAGTCCGGGAATTGGACGCAGACTGATTTTAGACACGATCACTCCGGTGACCACATCGTCAGTCGGAACACCGTACGTCTGGGCCATCCTCGGCGCACAGAAGCAAACTCGCAGTTCTATACTGGGCACGGGAACGGCGTTTGATGCACAAAAACAATTCTTGGCACTTGTAGAGGACGCCATCTCAGCTAGGGTGGATCTGGAGAAGGCGACCCAGAATTATCAAGACGTTTTGCAGAATGCCAGCACTCCAGTAGACTATGTATTTGGAATAGGTCTTTATATGGCGCCGAGCAATATGATACTACGAGACGACCCGGTTGACGGTTACAATAATCAGATCGTAATCGCCACCGCCAATCAAAAAATCGGCCGCAACGGTAACGTGAACACGGATATCATCAAGCGCACCCCCAACATGATCGGGAGCGGAGTTGTAAGTGGAACCGATTTCATAAAACCCCCAAAACACAAAATGGATACACATCCCTCAACACAATCGAACCCAGTACCCCCAATTAGTAAATTGGATGCACCATCGAGTTCCCCCAATCCAATCATCAACAATGTTGAAACACCAATCGAGCTTGGAAGCACAACACACGAGGAGGAGAAATTAGCGCTCGTCGTTGCCCTCGTGGCGATCGGATTATTTACGCTTTGGTTTTAGGAACTCTCTGGCGAAGAATAGTAGGAGACCGGCGATTGCCATGATTAAAGCCCAGGTATTTTTGGCTAGCCATCCGGTCGTTTTTGATAATATAGATAGCAAGTAAGAAACGATACTTCCGATCAGTCCAGGTAGTGCCGCAGCCGCCTTTTCGGCTAATTTAGCCAGGAGACTGGCGAGGGCTTTTAGTTGATTTTTTACCCACTCTTTGGCTCCGCCTGATGGCGCGGGTGGTGGTGGTGTGGGTGCTGGCGCGGGTGGTGGCGCCGCACCACCAGTGAAAGCTAGAACTATGGTCGATATAGTCATGCTGATAGCAACGAGGATGCTTGCTATCGTGACACCCTGTTCTCTGAACAGAGTGCGAAGACGCTCACCGAGTGTCGTCTCCTCGTGCAGGACCCTCGAGATTGTTTCGCGGATCCGACTTATTTGGGTGCGGAGTGTCTCACGGTTAGTCGAGGCAGCCTCCAAGCGAGCTTCTCTTTCGTCCCGCAACGACTGCAGGCGTTCTGTGATCCGCTCGGTAGATTCTCTATCGCCACCCGCTTCCTTCAGTTTTCTTTCTTCTAACGCGATATGTTCATCCAGCGACGAGAATTTGGAGAGGTTAAGGACCAGTTCGTCCCGGACCGTTTGCAGAGTCTTATCGAGTCCCCGGAGTTCGAGAAGAGGTAACAGTGGGTCATCGTCGAGTATTTCGTTTTCGCCGAACGTGGTCTCCATCGTGTTAATAGCGTCGGTGGCTATTTGAGGGATTTCGTTGAGCTCGACCGTTTCTATCGCGGAGGCCGTTTTCGCCATCGTTTCGTTGGTAGACTGTAGGGCCTCTACAGCGCGGGTCGGCATAATTGTTTTACCCCTCTTCCAATCTACGAATCCTAGTTCGCTCCTTATGAGTTGGCCACCGCCCGGGTTTCCGGCAATGGTGCTCAGGGCTAGGGGTTTACCGGTCCTCGTGTTGACTATTAGGATATTTGATGCTGCTTTTAGTCGCAATCTACCGTTCAGATCAAATTTGAACTT
Source organism: Conchocele bisecta (assembly GCA_029237695.1). Taxonomy (NCBI): domain Eukaryota; kingdom Metazoa; phylum Mollusca; class Bivalvia; order Lucinida; family Thyasiridae; genus Conchocele; species Conchocele bisecta. The sequence goes on from CM055268.1 coordinate 39,754,484, forward strand.
GGAGTAGTCGCGACCGACAGATGGGACCAGACCTTTTTCTGCCAAACTGTTGTAGTAGTCGTTTACAGCTCCCTCGAGTAATTCCCGACTTTGACTAGTAGTAGCGCCACCTAATTCCCCCGATTGTGATTGGATTGGAACTGGAAGCTGTATCAAGGGTGTTTCGTAATTATAATCATCTATGTCATCATCATCCGCATCGAGGTAATCGTCTCTGCCGATTTCATACATGTCATTATCGTAATCAGCCATATTTATAATTTCTTAAAATTAATTAAGTATTAAAGACAAAACCATACGGGTTTAATATAGTTTCACTAAATTATGTCTTCGAGTCAATACGGTCGCAAACTCAATCCATACCGCAGACTGCGTGAGCCCCTCGGGGCAAAAGGCGTGAGACAGAGTGTCGTTATTACGAACAACCCATCGACGATCGACCAGAACCAGCAGCTCTTGGTCCGCTTCCCCAACCACGGAGCTAACGACGTCATTGTGCCGGGGTCTGTTCGCCTCGCTTTCACTATTTCGCTGACGTCGACGGACGAGGATCGAACCGTCGTTCAGAACCTGGGTCGCGCCATAGTCAAGAAGACCATGATAAAGATTTCTGGTAATGATATGATGTCGATCGATGACAGCGACGTCTACCATTGTTATCAGGACCTATGGATGACGGCGCAAGAGCGCGAAAACGCTGTCTATCAGGGTATTGACACCAGCAAAAATAAGAACGTAACCAAACTTAGAATCGGGGCTGCTAACAAGGCAGATAACAACGCGAGCGACAACGCGGTCGCTGGCGCTTACGGCAACCGCTTCTACATCCCGCTCGACTTTGAGTTGCTGGAGAGTCACATGCCCCTACTATCAAGCGCTTTGGCTGACCGCCTCGAATACGAACTAACGTTCAACGACTACGGCCGAGTTCTCATAAAGCCAGCGACATGTTATCGACGTATACGATCGATAATGTTTCGCTTGAGTACGACATGGTCACGATGCCCGAACTCGCGCGATTGATCAGAACCCAGTACACCGGGTGCGTTGCCATACTTTACGACCGAGTTCTTCGCCATCGCAAGATGACGAAAGACAAAGGCGACACATTGTGGAATATTAACGTCAATGTACCCGCCCGCTCGATGAAAGGTATACTGATGTTGTTCGAGGATGTTCGGTTCGCGTTCGGTGCTAGAAAAACCGACAAATTCTATAATCCCAAAATCACGAAGGTAGAGGTGACGATCGAGGGAGTCCCCAATCAACTCTACAGCGCGGGTCTTCGCGCGCACCAGCAGTGGGACGAAGTAAGAAAGCAGTTTGCTGCCGGCTCTAAGCGCTCTCCGGAGGTTGCAGCGGTTGCCAAAGACCTGCATCTCTCGGCCGTCTCCCTCGCGGAGTTCCTGAATACCAAATACGCGTTATGGCTAGACATGCGAGCCAGCGACGACGACCAAATACACGGCAGCGGACGCCAAGTTGAGAACGCTAGCGAGGGTGTGACGATCAAGATAACCAAAGAGGCGGATGGAGCCGGGCCATTGAACGTGTACTTATATATAATTACAGACGCACAACTCAACATCGAAGATGGCCGATACGTCTCAGCACTCTACTAAATCTAACGATTTATTAATTAATTTTAAGAAAATTAGCAATCATTCTAACGATTTATTAATTAATAAATTTGAAAAAATTAAGAAAATTAACAATCAATACCAATTCACGATTGGAGATGCCCACTCTGCCATAATATGTGGGCAGACAGGATGTGGAAATGTGGCGATGACCAAAAAGAAGGACATGCTCTCGGAGCTCGCATTTTCTGGCCGCCATGCTAGGCAAAGCGTATGGATATCCACTCAAAAGTACAACGCCGTCCTCAAGGATCTGCGCGAACAAACGAAATGGGTCGCCCTCTTTCACTGCAAGGACCGAGACTCATTCGATGACTGTCTTCGAGAGAATGACGTTATCCCAACGCGCGAGGAGCGCCTGGAGGTTCGACATATGCTTTCGGAAACTAAGCACGCCAAGCTTTTGCTAAAGACTGATCAACCAACTGCTTACGAAGTTATCAATTAATTTTACAATTAGCAATTACTTAACGCTCGTTAGTAATTGCCGAGTAAATGCTTAACAATTAATTTAAGAAATTAGTAATTACTGAACAATGCTGAACAATGCTGAACAAATGCTTAACAAATGTTGAACAAATGCTGAACAATGGTTAACAATGTTAACAATTTGGTGCTCCGCTGCGAGCTTTCTTGCGAGCATAATGGTGATCATAAGTATCGGGTGGTGCTCTTGGCAATATGTTAAAGTGATGAGAGTTGTTAGAATAGTTAAATTAATTTTAAGAAAAATGAACTGCGACGAACTTCTCGATCAGCTAATAGAAGAAACCTCAACTCCGACTGCCAACATCCTGAAAGATAATGATCCGACAGAGCAATCGGAATCAACTCCAACGGCGGTTGGTATTGGGTTGAGTGCAACGACTCCGAATGAAAATGAAAATGCGGCGCGACGAGAGCGGCTAGCTGCGCTGGTTGCTGGGGGACAATCGGAGCATTATCTCGGTAGGCGTCTCTCAGTTTTTCAGGTGGATAAGATGTCAGATGTGGAGATCGATACAATGTATGCGCGATACGAATCAAGGTTAGGTGCGGAGATGACAAAAACTCTCGGATCGGCGGCTATTCATTTGTACGCAACCGCCGTTAGTATACTTCTCCCTATACCAAACACCGCGGGATTGATTGACGATCTACAGACTGACCCTTTTATAGGTCACACTCTTAGAACAGCCTGCTGCTCAATTTATCACAAGTTTGGAATGTACTTAGCTCCGCTGACAACCGCGTTGACCACGGGTAAACACTGTCAATTTGGACATATATGCCCACGAACTATAAGCCCTAATATTAATATCATAAATGATGACACAAGACACACCCGCGAGAGTGACGGAGTTGAACCCGATTGCTCCAACACAATCGAACCTGAGTGTTACTCCGCCACTGGATGACATACCGCATATAAAAAATCTCAAAAGACAGGCAGCTGGGCGGGCGGCGGCTGCCACCCGAAAAGTTAAACAAGATAAAATACTCGCCGAGCTTCGAGAGGCTAAACAGTCTTTGCAATCGGGGACGGAGACAGCAAAACATCTGAAGACAGAGTTGAGTACAACAACACCCCCAATTTACGAATTGGAAGCACACTCAACACCCAATCGAGGTTGAACGTGGATGAGGAGCGTAAGCGTCACGATTTAGCTGTAGAACAACTCAATAGCGCAAAGGAAGCGTGGTCGAAAAAACGAACCGCCCATCTGGACTGGGTCAATGAAGAGCTTCGCCGCGAAAATCACGCCGCACAAACTTTTCAGAACGTTGAAGAAGCCAACCTCGAGTACGCGCTGGCATATCTGCAGAAAAGTCTCGCGCCGCTGGATCGTGAGCCCCAACTTTCAGATTTCTATGTACCGTCAGAGCCCCAAAAAGACCGCGAGATTGCGTTCATCGTCGTGGGAATGGGTGTGGTGGGTCTCGTCGGCTATTATATTCAATCGAGATTTTAAATTAATTATTTTAAATAACTTTTTTTATAATATATATATATATAGAACGATGTCAGTTGACGAACTTTATTTTGCTATGATTGATGTAGGCTACACTGTCCTTAAACACCGCATAGCTGGTGCAAAGGGTATGATTCGTCTGGCCCGAGATTCTCTCGAGACATGGCGGGAGGACGAAAAAGCGGCCACCCTTTTCGCAAAGCGGATGTTAGATTCCTCCACCAATCCTGGGGGATTAGATTTTCCCAAGTTCCTTCAGAACTTAACCCCCAATCGCGATTGTACTTCCAACAAAGGTTTATTATTATCGACGCAGTTACCGGACGATCTGGCGAGGGTATGTTGGAGATTGTCCGATATATTAGAATACATCGCATACGATGAACACGCGCAAACTTAATACCAAACTATCGGTTCGCCTAACGCGCAAGCTAGCGAACATGTACTATAGCCCCCGCGGCTACTGGAAGGGACTCGCTGCCATCAAGAACCTCGCGGCGGCGACCAAGGTTTCAGAAAACGCTGTCAAAGAATGGCTCAAGAAGCAGGCCATCTGGCAGATCTATTTACCCGCGCCTCACAATATTCCGCGCCCGAAATTCGACGTGCCGGTACCGAACCAAGTTCACCAAGCGGATCTCCTGTTTCTCCCTCACGATCGCGTCGGTCGCAAGACGTACAAGTACGCACTGACAATCGTTGACGTAGCGAGTCGTTATAAGGGGGCTGAGCCGTTGGCCACTAAAGAGTCTAAGGAGGTGGCCGAGGCTCTCTCCCGAATATATAAGAGGAGTTCTCTCAAATGGCCGAATCTTCTCCAGGTCGATCCCGGCCGCGAGTTCATGGGCACGGTCTCTCATCTATTGTCTAAGCACGAAGTTTATGTCAGACGCGGCCGCGTCAACATCCACCGTGACCAGGGAATCGTGGAGCGCTTCAATCGAACCCTGGCTGAGAGACTGTTCGGACACCAATACGCTAAAGAACTTGTAGACCCTCATTCGCGATCGACCGAGTGGGTGGCCAGACTGCCCGCCGTGGTCTCCGCATTGAATGGAGAGGTGACCAGATTGATAGGTAAGAAGCCCGTAGATGCTATCAAGTTTAAAAGGGTGATGAGCGAGCCCTCTGTCGTCTCGCGCGGGCGACCCGTTGGTTTAGAGGAGCAACGGCTTCCATCGGATATTGACGTCCGGTACCTCTATCAACCGGGAGAGCTCGAAGGTGGCAGCCGCCGCGCGACTGATCCCGTGTGGTCTCTCAATGAGGGTTTGTTCGCGAAGAACTTCTTGCGGTGCCTTCTGACACCCAGCTACCCCCGGATCGTCACAGTCTTTAGTATTCTCTCCTTTTTTCAGAGTTCTTTTTTTTTTTACCTATCCTATAGGCTCGGTGTGTAACCCGTCTTCCATCACTCTCCTCTTGTCGTAGTACGCCGAGAGTCCTTATTTTTGTTGACAGTACGTCTTCATCACCCCGTTAATCATTCGGAATCCCCTGTTCTCCGCCATATCCCTACCCCCTTCGAGAGCACTCTTATACCTCCCCCAAGTCAGATCGTTAGATCTCTTCGATATCCCCTTGGCCGAGTGCTTAGATTTTCCATCACCGCTCACGTAGTAACACTTGCTACACAGAGCGATGGCTCTATCCCCTTCGAATTCAAGCTTGAACAGTCCCGGAGTTCTGTTGCTCCACACGTCCCACGCCAACCACTCGGTCTTCTCCTTATTAAACTTTCTCTTCATATTCGTTCTCACCACCGCCGCCAGCGTCTTCTCCGACAGCGCGAAGTACATGCTGTCAGTGTCCATCTGTATCAGTTCGAAATCTCCGCGATCCACGTACTTGTCCAAGAAATCGTAGTAGAACTCCAGCATCCGGAGCTTGGCCAACTGGTAGACCGCTATGCCACACTGAAACGGTCTGTTGATCACCACTCGAATCGTCCTGCTCGATATCTCGTAAGCCTCCCCAATCTCCTCCAGGTCTTCGAACCACGCCGACCTCAGTGCCCGATCGACAGTCTTCTCATCCTTCGTATATGTGGTGTTCAGGTGTCTCTCTTGCGCCTCTATCAGCTTGCCACAACACGCGTTGCCAACCAGTTTGAATATCTCCGCCAACACCGCATTGCTCTTGTCGACGTCCCCCGTCCGTCTAGCAGCGGTGACCTCTTTAACAAACCATTGAAACGGTTTGCCGGGTGTGTAGTCTATCACCCTATGCACCGCCTTGACGATCAGGCCGTGCTCCAGATACCACTTTAGCAGCGGGGAGTATATGATCATCTTCTTGGCGGACATTGCCCCCACGAGCTTTCTCTGTCCTTCGACTGTTTTCCTACCGGTCCCGGCCAGGTAGTCCTTCATGTGCTGCGGAACCTCGTTCTCATCGACTTCTCGATTAACGAACAGCGGTGACATTTCCGAGAACTTGTCTCTCAACGTTTCAGGGACCTCTATATCCAACTCCGCAAATCCGAACCACTTTTCACTCCTGACCTTCCTCACGAAACGGTCTATATACGACTGTCTTTCCGGGTCGTCACACGTCCATATCTGCTCCTCACCACACGGCATGTCCTTCGACAGAGTAGATAGGTATATAGCATTGGCATCGTACCCCAGCACCGCCTTGCACATCTTCTCCTCCCGACTCCCCACCTGACCCCTGATCGTTGACCTTCCAACCTCGGCGTATCTGGAGAATACTATGGACGGACCACCGACCAATCCCTGCTTCATCATCTCGTAAGTTTCAGACTTCGGTGACCACAGCTCGGGCGTGTCCGCCTTCCCATCGATCGACCCGCGGAGTAGGTACTGAAGGGAAACACCGGGCAGAGACACAGCATCCTTGAATATGTCCACGCCTCTTCCCCTGTAGAACTCCGTCATTTTAGTCAGAGCCTCCAGGAACGGTCCTACATCCAAGTCGTTGTAGTGTTGCAACCATTCCTTGAACGTCTTCATCCCCTTTTCTCGGAATACCTTCTTACACTCTTTCCACTCGGACAACGACAGTAGGAACTCACTTCAACTTCAACTTCAACTTCGAGTACCACTCGGGATAGTCTGGCAGCCCCGGATGGTCGAGCTTGTCCGCGCTATCGAACCACTCGTATGGAAAGTGAGACTTTACTGTTTTACAGTCGTACGCCTTAACCCACCGGTCGTACGTGGTACCGGGTCCCAGATACTGGATGATGTCGAGAAATCTAAACTCCGGGGTAAACAGAAACATCGTCGTGCTGGCTCTCTTTCCAACCATCACCTTATTCACGGTGGCCGCCAACTTCTCTACAAAGTACTGCTTGATGAGGTTCAGGTCGTACCTGCTACAGTTGAACCCACCACCGGGACTTGGTCAATCCAAGAAATAATCTTTGCTTGCTGAGACTTCGATAACATATCTATGTCGGCCGGCAGATACTTCTTCCTAACCCCTCCCTGATTGCCTTGCCTCTCATCTGCAGCTCGGTCACGAACTTCTCGACTAGCGTGTCGGGATCTCGTTCGCATAGGTGTGTGATCCCTTCATGCATCGTATCCCCCAACGACACCGATACAGGAACGTGCTCGACCTCGAAGGTCAGGTCTTTGGTGGGTCGCGTGGTTTTTGACTTGTCGAGATACGCCTCGAAGTCGTAGACTATCTGGTGGGGTACAGAGTCGTCTTCTCCTCGCGTGGCGATTGTGGATAGTAGGTATTCACCTCATTCAACCACTCACACTCCCACATCACCACCAGCTCGTAACCCGCCTTCCTTATATTGGCGTCTTGAATTTTCGTCCTCTTGTACAGTGATCTCGCGTTACCTCTCATGCAATGCCTCGGACACCCGTGCCAGTAGCATCCGTGAAACTGAAACACGTCTCGGTCTCGTGACAGTAACCGTCGACCGGATCACCGGCCACCCACCTCTCACCACCGTGACCGCAGTTGGCGTGATGTATGTGCTTTCCCACCCTCTCCTCTTCTCTGCTCAACCATTGAATCGACCTCACACTCGCTGACCCCTTAGGATAGAACGCCTTCTCGTAGGCCGACTGTGGTCTCTCTACCCTCTTACCTGGACATGTCACCACGGTCTTCCCACCCATGCAGGTGGTCGCGTGCCTGTGCATGTTACACGACTTTGTGAACCGTTGTTGACATCCGGTGCACCCGTACTCGTTCGTCATCTTGCGGAGATTCGTTATGAGGAACGAGTGACCTCCAAACATTCCTATCGTCATTGTCTTCCCCCCAAGCACATCGTAATTTGCCGGAACCTTCATGAGGTACCACACTCCATCGGCGGTGGGCTCGTAAACGCGAATACCCAGCTTGAAATGCTCTTTGACCTTCTTAATATCGTCCAGGGGAATTCCCTGGCTACCCGGTCCGTTATCATGCCCGAGATATTCGCGAGCCAGAGCTGGTGCCTTCTCACAACAGTGGTCTGGTCTCCCTCCACGTTGGATGGCTATGCACCTAAACAGACACAAGTAGTCGTCGTACGTGTCGACGGAATACATTCCCTTTTTCTGTCTTAACCAGTCTGGGAGTTTTCCCGCTCCCATGAGAAGTTGTGCGTCGATGATCATCTTCACCTCGATCGATATCCAACGAACGAAGGTCCATTTTGTGTTTGGTCTATCGACTTTGTCGATGTCCATTCGACCTTTCTCTCTATCGGATATCCAACTCTCGGCTTTGGCGATCTCGTTTATCCACGGACTGCCCTTTGATTGATTTGTGATAGATCATAGTAGCGTCGGTCTCTATGTTCCTAATACGATACGAGCACGAATACCTCAGATAACATGCCGTGGCCATCTCTGGGCGAATTTTATTCATTATGCGATTAGCGATCTCCCCGTCTACCCCCCTCTCAAAAGTCCATAATATCTTCCTCCTACCCCTATCAACAGTTTCCCTAACTTCGGCTTCTTCGGCGAGAATCCTGGGACCCTCCTCCACCAAAGCTCTGGCGATATCTCTCCTCTTCTTGGGAGGTCTCCCCACCAACCCTTGATAAATCTTATTGTAGTACGCCTTGTATAGGGGTTTTCTACGTGCGCTGTGATCTTCTTTTACACGCTGCGCGTAAGCGGTGGCGCGCAGACTGGCCGTCGTCTCGTTCTCCAATTTCTCGGAGCGTTTTTCGGGGTCGGCTGGCAGTCGTCCGGTCGAAACCGCACGCCGCAGCCTCTCCTCGTAGACGACGGCTCGCGCGTCACTTATCCTATCTGCTATATATTTCTTGAGTGTCAAACCTCTTAGGGAAATTCCCCAACTCTTAGCTTGCTCTCTCATTTGCTTTATGGTAGGCATTATACTGAGTATAACCAATAGATTTTTTATCTTCAATAGGGTGTAAGTTTATATTTTATTTGTAATAAATGTATGACAGATTGTTGTAATATATTTAGTATAACTTATGGATTTTCTTATCTTTAATAGGGTGTCAGTTTTATATTTGTGACAGATTGGTGTAAATACTGAGTATAGCTTATGGATTTCTTATCTTTAATAGGGTGTAAGTTTATATTTTATTTGTAATAAATGTATGACAGATTGTTGTAATATACTTAGTATAACTTATGGATTTCTTATCTTTAATAGGGTGTCAGTTTATATTTGTGACAGATTGCTGTAATATACTGAGTATAACTTATGGATTTCTTATCTTTAATAGGGTGTCAGTTGTTGTTATTTTATTCGTAATAAAAGTATGACAGATTGTTGTATATATATACTGAGTATAATATAGGGATTTTTATCTCTAATAGGGTGTATCTTCTCATGTCATAATATATGGTCTCGCGGTAGTAGTATATAAGAGTCACAAATGATACCATCATGCTGTGGAAGGTGCCGCGCGTAGCTGGTACCTTCCAGAGGTGATGGTATCATTGTGACTCTTATATACTACTGCTAGTACCTTCCGGATGTCTATCGGATAGGAAACGGAGTAGTGGGACTAGGCTTTAAGTTTTGACCTTCACAATTGAAAAAACAAAATTGCCGCCATTTAAACATATATTTGAACGACATGTGATTTTCGCAAATGACTAGGCATGGGCTATTTTGCAATAAAAACGAAAAATGTTATAATAATAACAATGTCTTGATTGTAGGTTGTCTCATTATTGATACGACGCATTACTTTTCAAGATGGCCGGTTAGCGCAATCGGTACCGAGCGCTCTTCTCACCAATGCGTCCCCAGGTTCGATCCTCAGTCGGGGCAGTATGTGAGACAATGTGGTGGTCGCCAGACCGGACAAATGGGTTTCCTCCGGATACTCCGGTTTCCTCCCACATAGAGGATCACCCTTACGCCTTCATTTGTGCCAACGAAAGCATTTGTATAAGTGCCCTCGCGCTTGTTTGTAATCGTTGTAAAATAAATATAGTTTATAGTTTAAGATGGCCGCCAAATTTTGGTGTGAAGTTTAAAGAAAAATAAATTATTGTCTATAGAGCTTAATACATGCAACATGTTTCTGACATCAACAAACATATTTGCGAATCTAACATAGTTATTAAGTGGCATGAATTGGTAATGTAATCTCCAATTATGTGGTATAATGTAATGTGTAATGTCACTTGCAATCTAACAATCTGTTCTCCTTTCAGCTCAGTCGAATTTATATGATTGTACACATTATTGTCCTACTTATTGTCACTAGTATACTAATATATATGGGGTGTATCATGGTACACTTTTTTAAAACACTGACTCTAACGAATTTTATGGACTTTGATTTGACAAATAGTGGCTTATTTCATTTCTCTTCAGATCTGTATGTGCCATTATGCATCTTGAACACATTCAATAATGTTTTCGTGAGGCGTAATGGAAGCATCGCGGACGGATTGTGCATTGTGATGACCATATTTATACTGGAAATGCCTGGATATTGGCTTCTCGCAAAGGAAATGTGATCAGTTATTTTCAGATGCTGTCCCATATTTCATATATACAATGTCTATAGTATTATAAGCTTCATTAAGTATTTATCCAGTGTTTCTACATTTGATGGTACAGCTGGAGCATTTTCATGAGTATGTACATAGCGTTCACACCTTCTTCCATTTGCATATTTTACCATAGCCTCCAATCATGCATCAGGGATTGGTGGTAGCATCATCAACTCTGGCATTAGTTGGTCGCCAACGAATGTCCAGCTGGACGTATACGTATCTGATAATACCTGTGTACAGTCCACCAGCAACATATACTGTCTTATTTTGTGTGAACATGAACATGATTACATGCACAATGAATCAAGCAGTGTCACACGGATGTTGAGAAATGACTAAGATCAGAGTAAATTGGCCA
>CM055268.1:39765910-39865080 GCA_029237695.1 Conchocele bisecta
GGAGGATTCCCCCACCCAACTCGCCACCTCGTCTCGTTTCGCCTCGGCACATCCACAATCGAACGCCCAATTGAAGATATGTTTCCCATTGGAATAGACAGACACAATACCATACAAGGAATGCGAAACATGCGGCAAGGGTTTCGACAAGCCCGCCAATCTTCGAAGACACATGGGTCGCAAGAACCCGTGCAGACCTCCCACGAGAGAGTGTCCCGGATGTGGAGGGAAGTTCGCCACCACCTACAAGACTCTCTGGCAACATCGCTCGAAAGGTGTCCCGAGGGGGCAGAAGATAGAACCACGGAGGGTAGCAAGAAGAAGGCTGCGACCAGGAAGAGGGTCCTGGTACTAGAGAGGAGGGTGGTAGAGTTGGAGGAGGAGGTAGCTAGACTGCGGGATGGAAAACCTCGCGAGGGAGCGAGACACGAGAACGTCGACGACGAGATCGATTGGGCAGATCTCGATCTGTAGAGAGATTCTGCAAATTTTTGCACATTTTTGCACTAGCCAGTTTGCCCCCATCTCGACCCCCAACGGCAAACAAAACACCAGAAAACATCTCCCAAGAGGCAAACAGAAATGATACCACCCATTTGTGTATTTGGACACATTTGGGAAAAGTGTAGAAAAAATTCGCCTCCCAAGAGGCAAACAGAAATGATACCACCCATTTGTGTATTTGGACACATTTGGGAAAGACGGGTTGGAAAAAGAGGCTCGCATCTACAAGACCTTTTCTCGCAGAGCGCGAACACAGGACTCGGCGATTTCTCGTTTTCGTGTTTCTACGGCCAGCGCTTGCTCTAGATCTGCAATCCGAAGTTGTAGCCGCGCGTTTTCGCTTGGTGGGCCATCCGGACACGAGGTGTGGCCGTGCCTAGCTAGAGACCGTGCATGAGAAAAAGTCTTTCCGCAACCATCGCACAAGAAGCGCGGCGGACTACACCCATTTTTTCGTTTCTCGTGTCGCGCCAAGTTGTACTTTTTGGCAAAGACTCTACCACACTTTTCGCACTCCATTTTCCCAATAGTGTTTTGTGTCTAATTGGGCGCAAAAATATTTTGGAAAAGATCGAAAACCTCTCTCCAAAGGAGGTAGAAAAATGATACCACCCAATTGTCCACATTTGGACTTTTGGGAAAGTCGAAGAAAAATCGTCTCCCAAGAGCAAAACAAAATCTAGACCACACCGAAAAACAGAAAACCTCTCCCAAAGGAGGTAGAAAGGACAACTCGAAAAGACAACTCGGAAATACAACTCGAAAAGACAATTCGAAAAAGACAAAGAACTTTTTTTCCAAAAAAGGCTACTCCATGTAGAACGGGTCGCTACTACCAGAGTGCTGGTGTACGGAGTCGCTAGTTTTTTCCTTCGGCGTACCGGACTGTTTTGCGGAGTGCACGAACTGGGCGTCGGTGTCTGTTTTGCTCTTCCAGAGTCTACAGGCCTCTAGACCCACGAATGGGAACAGTGGTCTGCAGACCGCGTACGCCACCACCGCTACACCCAGCCACCACTTCGCATTCTCTACGGTTCTCCAGACGTCGTGCACCTCCCACCCGGATTCCGTCTGGCACTCTTCTTCCTCCGGGCACTCGTCTTCTCGGACACTCGGAATCGGCATCGTCGAAAATTGCGTCCAACAGTCTACGTTCCAACGCGTCCAACCGCTTCTCCAAACGTCTCTCCATGTCGGACAGGTGCGTCGATTCTTCGAACGAGCTGGCGTTTCGTACATCTTGCAGTAGATCCGTGGGGAACTCGGTGGGGCCCGCAAAACCAGGCGCGGACACCCTGTGTACTACGGGGGTAGGGGTTTCTTGTTCTTCGGGGGTTTCTTCGGGCTTTGTACTACGTTCCGCATCGACATCGTCCCAGAATTTTCGAAGTCTGGCACTGCCGATCCCGTACTTCTTTTTTGTTTCGTCGGCCGTCGACTTTCCACGGGCGGAAATAATTTCTCGAATATTTTCCGGAGACAAATAGGTTTTTGGCATGTTTGCAAAATAGCTTTTCTATCTAGAGAGGGGGACATTTGTCCAACATGGGATTCCCAAATCGTTCGAAATGGTCGAAATGCTTGCTCGGGGTGCTCGGATTGCGCGCCAGATTGCTCGGATTGCGCGCCAGGAAATCCAGTCCGCTCGGGAAGGTCGAAATGCCTGCTCGCGATTCCCAGGGGGCTCTGGTTCTCCTTTTCTAGCCAACAAGGATAGGAAAAATAGAAATCCTGGGAAGCAAACTGGGCACCCAGAGAACCCGAGCCCCCTGGAATCGCGAGCAGGCATTTCGACCTTCCCGAGCGGACTGGATTTCCTGGCGCGCAATCCGAGCAATCTGGCGCGCAATCAAAGCACCCCGAACAAGCATTTCGACCATTTCGAACGATTTGGGAATTCCATGTTGGACAAATGTCCCCCTCTCTAGATAGAAAAGCTATTTTGCAAACATGCCAAAAACCTATTTGTCTCCGGAAAATATTCGAGAAATTATTTCCGCCCGTGGAAAGTCGGCGGCCGACCAAACAAAAAAGAAGTACGGGATCGGCAGTGCCAGACTTCGAAAAATCTGGGACGATGTCGATGCCGAACGTAGTACAAAACCGAAGAAACCCCCCGAAGAACAAGAAACCCCTACCCCCGTAGTACACAGGGTGTCCGCGTCTGGTTTTGCGGGCCCCACCGAGTTCCCCACGGATCTACTGCAAGATGTACGAAACGCCAGCTCGTTCGAAGAATCGACGCACCTGTCCGACATGGAGAGACGTTTGGAGAACCGGTTGGACGCGTTGGAACGTAGACTGTTGGACGCAATTTTCGACGATGCCGATTCCGAGTGTCCGAAGAAAGACGAGTGCCCGGAGGAAGAAGAGTGCCAGACGGAATCCGGGTGGGAGGTGCACGACGTCTGGAGAACCGTAGAGAATGCGAAGTGGTGGCTGGGTGTAGCGGTGGTGGCGTACGCGGTCTGCAGACCACTGTTCCCATTCGTGGGTCTAGAGGCCTGTAGACTCTAGAAGAGCAAAACAGACACCGACGCCCAGTTCGTGCACTCCGCAAAACAGTCCGGTACGCCGAAGGAAAAGAATAGCGACTCCGTACACCAGCACTCTGGTAGTAGCGACCCGTTCTACATGGATTAGCCTTTTTTGGAAAAAAAGTTCTTTGTCTTTTTTGAATTGTCTTTTCGAGTTGTATTTCCGAGTTGTCTTTTCGAGTTGTCTTTCTACCTCCTTTGGGAGAGGTTTTCTGTTTTTCGGTGTGGTCTAGATTTTGTTTTGCTCTTGGGAGACGATTTTTCTTCGACTTTCCCAAAAGTCCAAATGTGGACAATTGGGTGGTATCATTTTTCTACCTCCTTTGGAGAGAGGTTTTCGATCTTTTCCAAAATATTTTTGCGCCCAATTAGAAACAAAACACTATTGGGAAAATGGAGTGCGAAAAGTGTGGTAGAGTCTTTGCCAAAAAGTACAACTTGGCGCGACACGAGAAACGAAAAAATGGTGGGTGTAGTCCGCCGCGCTTCTTGTGCGATGGTTGCGGAAAGACTTTTTCTCATGCACGGTCTCTAGCTAGGCACGGCCACACCTCGTGTCCGGATGGCCCACCAAGCGAAAACGCGCGGCTACAACTTCGGATTGCAGATCTAGAGCAAGCGCTGGCCGTAGAAACACGAAAACGAGAAATCGCCGAGTCCCTGTGTTCGCGCTCTGCGAGAAAAGGTCTTGTAGATGCGAGCCTCTTTTTCCAACCCGTCTTTCCCAAATGTGTCCAAATACACAATGGGTGGTATCATTTCTGTTTGCCTCTTGGGAGGCGATTTTTTCTACACTTTTCCAAAATGTGTCCAAATACACAAATGGGTGGTATCATTTCTGTTTGCCTCTTGGGAGGCGATTTTTTTCTACACTTTTCCCAAATGTGTCCATACACAAATGTGGTATCATTTCTGTTTGCCTCTTGGGAGGCAAATGTTTTCTACACTTTTCCCAAATGTGTCCAAATACACAAATGGGTAGTATCATTTCTGTTTGCCTCTTGGGAGAGGTTTTCTGGTGTTTTGTTTGCCGTTGGGGGTCGAGATGGGGGCAAACTGGCTAGTGCAAAAATGTGCAAAATTGTGCAGAATGTCTCTACAGATCGAGATCTGCCCAATCGATCTCGTCGTCGACGTTCTCGTGTCTCGCTCCCTCGCGAGGTTTTCGATCCCGCAGTCTAGCTACCTCCTCCTCCAACTCTACCACCCTCCTCTCTAGTACCAGGACCCTCTTCCTGGTCGCAGCCTTCTTCTTGCTACCCTCCGTGGTTCTATCTTCTGCCCCCTCGGGACACCTGTTCGAGCGATGTTGCCAGAGAGTCTTGTAGGTGGCGAACTTCCCTCCACATCCGGGACACTCTCTCGTGGGAGGTCTGCACGGGTTCTTGCGACCCATGTGTCTTTGAAGATTTGCGGGCTTGTCGAAACCCTTGTCGCATGTTTCGCATTCCTTGTATGGCATTGTGTCTGTCTATTCCAATGGGAAACATATCTTCAATTGGGCGTTCGATTGTGGATGTGCCGAGGCGAAACGAGACGAGGTGGCGAGTTGGGTGGGGGAATCCTCCAAAAATTGTGGCTCCGTGCAGAATGTACTAGAACCCCCATTCACTATCGGGCGAAAACATCGTCTTTTGTACTACCAGTCCCAATTGTGTATATCGTGACCAATTGTGGATACTCTCGTCCCAATTGTGTGGATGTCTTCGTCCCAATTGTGGATATTCTCATTGTATTTTGTCATATTTTGTCATATTTTGTCATATTTTGGTGATTTTTTTTTCAATTTTGGTAGTACAATTGTGGATGTTTTCGTCACAATTGTGGATGTTTTCCACTATTGGGACGCCTAGTACAAAAGACGACGTTTGCGCCCGATTGTGGATACTCTCGTCCCAATTGTGGATGTCTTCGTCCCAATTGTGGATATTCTCATTGTCATTTGTCATATTTTGTCATATTTTGGTGATTTTTTTTTTTTTTTGGTAGTACAATTGTGGATGTTTTTGTCACAATTGTGGATGTTTTTGCCGATTTTTGCAATGTATCCACTATTGGGACGTCTAGAATCCATAATTGGGACGAGAGTTATCCACAATTGGGACGAGAGTATCCACAATCGGGCGCAAAACAATGTCTTTTGTACTACCACCCCACCCCAATTGGGCGAAACATCGTCTTTTGTACCACCCCCCCAATTGTGGATACTCTCGTCCCAATTGTGGATAACTCTCGTCCCAATTATGGATGTCTTCGTCCCAATGGTGGATGTCTCGACCTTTCCATTCTCGTATGTCATATTTTCTCATATTTTGGAGATAAAAATTCACCTGCTTTTCCACGTGTATGTTGGCTCAAAAGAGGATGTGTGTGTGCAATTTGCATCCACAATTGGGGGTGGTATCATTTCGACTCCTATATACTACTCAGCGGCACCTCACGAGGTGATGGCCCCTATTCGTATCCCAGCCCTCAAAACTGCCAATGGAGTTTCGGTTACGGATACTACCTTATGTCCTGTTAGAGCAGTAAGGAAATACATTTCACTCGCTAAGAAGACGAGAGCTAAGAGAGTCAAGCTTTTCATTCCTATATCGGGTGAGCATAATGTGTCAAAAGCCACGGTGTCAAAATGGGTAACGCTGGCTATTAGAAGGGCATACGAAGGTTTCTCCGATAAGATTAGTTCAAATCTTAAGATCACAGCCCATGAGGTGAGAGCCATCTCTACTTCATGGTCTTTTAAAAACAGAATTCCGTTGAATAGAATCATGGAAACTGCTTCCTGGAGAAACAATACCACGTTCTCCACCTTCTATCTCAGGTCGATGTCTGAACAATGTGGAGACCTATACAAGCTAGGCCCACTCGTTGCTGCAGGACAAGTCCTGCAGGGACCTGGGGCTAGGTTGGAACTATAATTGAGACTCAGGTAAAGATGTGCACTTTACTATTACCGTCGAGGATGTGCATTGACTTTTCTCCATCAGTTGGCGAAGTTAAAAAGTGCGCTTTAACAAGTGATCGGTAGTGAATTGTGCATAAACGTTAATTATTCATTAGCATACTTGAGGTAAATAGTGCGCTTCACCGGTGGCATATAACGCGTGTGAGTTTGAAGGCTCATAATATCAAATTTTCAAGGTCACACAGGTAGAGAGTACACTTTACCAAGATATGGTTGGAATGTGTATAAACTATTCTTCCAATTTCATTTCTATCTCAATAATGTTCCTCGGTTTGAGTGTCATATTGTGTATATCATGTGTCCACGCTCGAACAATAATATTGTGAAACATTGCATACGGGCTGGATTATTATTCATTACGAAAAGTTAAGTTCAACCTACGAGACGGATGGCGCAGACACATTTATCAACGTGTAGCGGTACGAAAGCAGTCAGTGGTTCGATCTCGCCACACTACACATGAGGAAGAAAAACAAGACTCACTAATGTGCGTAAGTCGCAGGCAGTCTAATACTTCTTCTTTTCAGCCATCTCAGTTAATCCGCCCCTAGCAATGTTTCGCAATATGGATAGGCTCACACAATAGATCTGAGAGATATAGAGAGAGAGAGGTAGGAAACCTACCTTTTTTGTGGTAACAAAAAAGGGGGGGGGCCGCAATTCGATTATGCATATTTGAGGATGGATTCAAATAAGATAAGTCGTTAGGTAAAGTCTTCACTAGCCATTAGGGTAAAGTACGTTATTCAATAGAGGACAAAGAAGTTTACTTTGGTAGAATAACCGATATCAATTTAATCATTGACACAGAAAGGATAATGCATCCTTACCTCCCACCGAGGAGACAAATTATGTAGCAAAAGTAACATCACAGGGTAAGGGATAAAAATATAAATTTTCCAAAAAGAAAATTAGTTTTTATTATACTTACCTGTGATGTTACTTTATAAATGCCCTTTATAAACCTTCTGTTTATCCTCCCTCCCCGCTACAGGATACGTTAGATGACGGATATGGCTACCGGAAGTTGCGCATAGACGCTTTTCACGGAGGGTTATGGCTAAAGTGCAGACCTTGGTAGGATAATTTATTTAATATAAATAATAGGTCAGAAAGGGTCTTTTTAGACATGCTGATAGCAAAAGTAACATCACAGGTAAGTATAATAAAAACTAATTTTCTTTTTGGAAAATGTATATGTCTCCAGTTCTGGACTAGTGGGCATAAGCGGTGGGAGCATGTCCGTATCATGGAAATGAGTATACGGGTGAGCATTTCCACAATCAGTAAATTCGGGTCACACTAGTGGCAACATGCTGGCCAATGACAAGTTGGTTCTCCAGCATACTGGAACGTCTAGTGTACCATACGGTGGGCATTCCAGTGTTTCTCAAGCTTCTGTCACAGTATGCAGGGTGAACACTTCATGCGAATACGCTCGTTCTGATTCTTCACGTCTGGAGTCTATCAGGAAGGGAATAAGGAAGGACAAATTTTCGCGGCTAGCTACGGCAATCATTGCACAGGCAAAGACGCGAATGGGAGGTCTGGGTTAATTGCTGTAAGTAAGGCAAATTAATCCAGTCAGTCCAGCGGTAGGAGAAATGGGCGATTTCCTTAAGTAATTGTTCTAGGAAACGAAATCGTCAGCGTCGATTAGGACAGGGTACAGGTAGGCATTGGCCACCTGTTTCAACTTCACTTCAGTGCCGATATGTATCATAGGTTCAGACCCCAATTATAGGCGCTGATTTCATTCTTCACTAGAGAAAGATCAGTAGCTAGAATAGTTAACCTAAGGGAATCTAACAGTGGTTAGATGGGATTTAACGACAAATCAGTATGAGCCATGGGATAGCTTCCCTATTGATTGATCAGTCAATAATGGGTTAATCCTCGTTTTCGCTTCGGCGAAAAGGCGGCGGGAATTACGCGGCCTGTATAGGGGCGATCAGAATCTGGATTGGATAATGATTCCGTTACTATGGTTGCGAGACTGGGTTCCTTACTACGTCTCGGGTCCCAGTTAGGCATAACTGACCGTTCGTGATCCCAGGCATGGCCAAATCGAGTCGGTTATATGTGACATTATATACTTTACGTATTCTATAATGTACAATTGTCGTATTTTAACTTGGTAAAAGCACATGCTTCCGGTTAATAACAACAACAATGTCAATAGATTAAAATTCATTCGCACTTATCCAGAATATGAGTTTATCTCTCGCCCAGCACGAACCTACCAAATTTAACCGAGACGGGAAACACGCTATGCCCTGGCACATAGATCAAGGTCACGATCAGATGATAATGTGGGCTTCGTGGCGCAATCGGTTAAGACATTCGGCTAGATGATGGTGAATTTCATAAGACAAAATACACCAGGCTTGTCAGAGGAAAAGGGCACTTCACCGGTACGGGTGAATGCTAAAATCCTCTGATGGCATCAGGTGGGACTGGTCTCGGCAGCTAGTGTAGCTGTGGAAGAACAGTTCCCATTCTTATCCGGAGGCAGTAGCTTCGGTATACCAGTATCTGTCTCCGGATAGTGGTCCTGTTTAACCTGCGCAGGTGCCGAGGGCTAAGTCTATGTGTGAAGCAGAATAGGTTACTGCTTTCAAGGGTAGGCCTAGACTGCCTCAGACCCACACTATAGGAGCTCTGTTAGAGGAATTGATTTGGCACAGTGTTTGACCCCAAAACTAAGTTGGATTTCTTAAAGCCAGTACTTTGCTGGAACATCAGGGTCTCAAGTATTTGGTTATGCTTACATAAACTTGGCTCATAGAGAATTCGACCTTGGGAAAGGAGGCTCAGAGATGGGAGTATCCAAGGCTTAGTTCCATAAGGCACGGAATTGTTTTGTGCAAGGCCAGAGCGTGGTGAATTAGGCACTACATCTCAATGACTAGCCAATGAGAGGTAGGCAATGGATTTTATTCTAGGCGTGGGTAATCAGTTTATATCCAAATCTTCAGTTTACATATGGATATATCTCGCAACACGCAGAGCATATCGATCCAATTCGGTTAAGGGCTCATAAGGTTATAATCGATGCCATGAGGTTGGAGCAGTATTTACCTCCTCGGAGTTCCTCTATGGAGTGATCCCGGGGATAAGATAATGGAAGTGGCATCAGGGAAGTCTCATTCCACTTTTATCAGTTTTACATACGTACACGGACTGCGCAGAGCGCAGATATTTACACATTGGATCCCCTAGTCGCGGCTAGCAGGGATATCACGGGGGGCGGGGGGCAAGCATGTGTAAAAGGCTCAATTTTCTAGCCTGTTGTTATTCTGGGCCAGTGGATCTAGGCCAGGATAACAAAGTGTTGGTATATTCACATTGGCATTACAAAACGTTCTAGTTATCAGCTAGTTTAAGTTTTGTGCCTGGAAAGTTTTAGTAGATTGTTTTCTTGATTACACATGACTGGTTATACCAGTCTGGATACATATTTTACTATAATGTGTGCAGTGTTTGGTGTTACCAATGATTGTGACATCCGGAGAGGGTAAAGGTGAGATACCTGTGCTCCAGGGTGCTAACGGTACTAGGTATCATGACACTCGAAAGCACATAATCATTCATCCAGGGTCATGAATGCCATGTTTGGTAATTATTGATAGTATGTGGGTGTCAATATGCATAGGGTATTTTATGTTAGCATTACTATTTGTGAGTAATGTGGGTTTGAACTTTAAGAGACTTGTGGACATGGACAAGGGTCAGTGTAGATGCTGTGAGTCTTAGATGTGAGGCACAACAGTGTGTATGACATGACGCTAACATAATATGAGTTAGTCACATTCAGTGTGTGTGAAACTGCGACTGGGGACAGTACTCAAGCAGACCAGAAGACTTAGCTGGCGGCTCAGTTATCTTCTGGGTGCAGGAATAAGGGGGGGGGGTGCTGCTCAGACGGTGCCCGGGTCTAGTCTACAAGTTGTTTGATGAGTCAATTTATTGATCCTAGGTTAAGTATTCACAGAGCGAATTAAGTTATTTTCCTGGTTTCTGTATCACCTTACCTTCCCGCCTTGGAGACAAATTCTAGCAACATATAACAGGGAAGTATGATACAGAAATCAGAATTTTTCAATGTAAAATTAGTTTCTGTGAATACTTACCTGTTATATGTATTTAACACCCGCCTCCCACCCCGCAAGGTGAGAGATTTGTTCTATCGCAAAGAGGAAGTCTCCCGTGCGCGCATGCGCGGTCGATATGGGATGGGACAGGTGTAAGTGCGGGTCAATAAATTGTATTCGGAATGGGTAGCCCCAATAGAAGCTATATAGCAACATATAACAGGTAAGTATTCACAGAAACTAATTTTACATTGAAAAATTCTGATTTATAGGTTATTGGATTTGTACGGAAATATATTTCGGCGTACGAGTTCGTTCGGCTGGACCGACGAGCGAAGCATTATACATTAACCCTTGATTCGGCTCATTGCAAATAGATTAGATACGTCCTGCCCTATACCTAGTGTGGGAGGCAATTATAACAGTGCATGTAGTTTATCTGTCAGCAAAGCCTAATTATGGCTCACGAGAATTACACTCTTGTAGACTAGTCAATGTTCAGAACTGTCACTGAGTTTAATCACATTGATGTACACTGTGTGTATGTCATAGACTATTGTTTTGTACACTATGTATCAATGTAGATACAGTTGTATGTGTACTTATCTATACAATACGACCACTGCGCAGTAGAATACCTGCAGTTGGTAATTTGGCATTTCCCTGTCGACTAGGTGAATGCATAGGATTGGTTTCGTTACAAGGGCTTTGACAGATTTGTGGAGCTTGTGGTTTGCCTGGAATGTCATTTTGTTTTTGAAACATTAGCTCACAATCAGCTGTCTGTGGCATAATGGGATTCTCCCTTGTTTTTATTAGAAAGCGTCTGTTACGGCGATAGTTTGCGCATTGTGTTTCTGGACTACAACTGCTGGTTTCCAGAGTTTGCTGTTTTTCTGAACTCTAACACGGTCGCCAGTGTTTAGCTGTTTTAAAGCTATGGCATTCTTATCGTGGTGTTTCTTGCTCTGTTTGTGACTGGATGTGATTTTGTCACGAACAGAAACAGTATCCGATGTTTTAGGCAATAACTTCTCACAGGTGGTCGGTAAACTGGAGCAAAGCCGCCGTCCTATCAATAACTGAGCTGGTGACCATTCCAAGCCATTATGGGGGTGTTTCGATATTCCAGTATGCCGAAATATGGGTCTGTACCTGCCGCTTTGGCTTTTGTGAAAATGTGTTTCACAATGCCCAACGTTCGTTCAGCTAAGCCATTTTACCTGGGATACCTGGGACTGGAGGTGGCATGATGTAAATCCCATTATTTTGCAAAGTCAGCAAATTCCTGGGATGTAAATTGCGGACCTCCATCTGACACAAATGTACTTGGTACACCATGCCTGCTTTTCAACTTGGCAATGAAAGTTTTGGATTTCATGCTGTGTAACTGTTGTACTTCGAAGTAACGACTGTAATAGTCGACAGTTACCAGAAAGTCCTTGTCATTCCACGTTAAAATGTCCGTAGCAACAGTTTGCCATGGGTGGTCTGGTACAGCATGTGATAGTAGAGGCTCTTTGGCGTTTGACTTTCTATGTTCAAGGCAAATTGAACAGCTTTCTACCATTTTGGTGATATCAGCTGATATTGGCGTTTGAGTTTCCAGCTTTCTACCATTTTGGTGATATCAGCTGATATGTTCGGCCAGAACATGATATCTGGCGCTCGCCTCGGGCATTTCTGAATGCCTAGATGGCCAATATGCACAGCTTGCAACATCTTGGATCTGAGTGCAGTAGGAATTATGAGTTTGGATCCATTCAGGATAAGAGAATCTTCGATAGTCAGTTCATCTCTGTAATTCCAATGCTAAACTATTTCCGATGGACATTGCTTTCTGTAATTGGGTCATCCCGTTAGAATCGTTTCTTTGATCAAAATCAAGTTTGTGTCTTGCTCAGTCAAGTTTGCAATTGCTTGCAACTTGCGGTCACTGACAGGTAAGTTCGCCAATACGGCATGTACCTGTGAATCCATACCTTTAATAAGGTCGGGTATGTGTCTGGTACTGACTTGCAGGATAGCGTATCATCAACTGGTATGTTTTTGCCAGGAACATGTTTCACTGATCATATTATGCAGTAATATACGCTGTAATCTGGGAGGGTATGAATGGAGAGGTTTTCCCATCAGTGGTCAGCCCCAGCTGGTAACATGATACTCACAGAACGGTATCCCATGGGAGATGCTGGTTGGTCAGATTACCCAGGCATATCATTACAGACATGAATTGAGAGGTTTTCCCATAATAGATATGAGATGCAAGTGGTCTGTTTCCACTTGTACTGTCTGTCCGTACACATACTGCTGAAACCGTTTCAGGCCAAATAAAATACCGAACAATTCGAGTTCGATCATGGCGTATCGGGTTTCTTCGGGAGTCAGTGATTTGGAAGCATAATCCACTGGCTTGCCTTCCTGTATCAGACCACAACCTAATCCAGATCTAGATGCGTCAGTCTGACTGTCACTGGCTTTGTCGAGTCTTAATATGACAAGACAGGATTCTGTGTGATGAGATCTTTGACCTTTCGGAAAGCATCATCCTGTGGTTTGTCCCATGAGAAAAGCACATTCTTGGCGAGTAATTAGTGCGCAAGGGGCTTGTAATCTCGGCGAGATTTGGGGCAAACTTGGATAGATAATTAACCATGCCCAGGATTGTTTATAGGAATTAAATAAGTGTATAATTGTATCACTATTCCACCAGTTCTAAAAATTACAAATGCCCGGAAAACAGATATAATCAATTAGTAATATTTATTTTACTGATAGTGACGCGCGTTGGTATCAGGTTATTTTCATATGCAAATGAGGCATGATATTTTTTACTTATTTATACTAATGAAATGCGTCACCCACCTGAAAAAATAATATTTTCGACAGATTATAAAGTATGATCATTGCACATCACAAAAAAAATACAGAGAATAAATAGTAATGTCCGTTAGCATTTTAAGGAAACACGGTTATCGCCCCTGATATCAGTGTAATTTTTTTTGTCTAAAATAAAATGTATAATAATGCCAATCAATACGTGGGATAATTGTGAATGAATGTTTGTTTTGCCAGAAAATGTCATACGTACAGAATATACAAAAGTATCTGTATCACTATATTATAACCTACTGCGTGGTCATGTACCTTTAATAACTCCATAAAAGTATGGTACTTTTGTATTTTATTCGTGTCAATGGTACCTAGTACATGTAGTGTTCATTAGACATGTTAATTGCATATATGCCGATTATCTGATGTCTGCAGTCTATGATACAATGTTAACAAGAACAATTATAACATGAATGATCATGTTATAAAAGAACGCTTTGAGTGTATGTTATTATTATTGAGGCCAACTACATGTTTGCAAGTAGCATGTAAAGTTATAGATATCAGGGTATGGGATCAGTGGTTTCCGAACCTGCTTTTCCGACGTGACGTATTCTACCTGCTTTTCCGACGTGACGTATTCTGTGACGTCATTTTTACAGTAAATTTTCTTGAAACTTTTCCAAGCAAACGGACGGATTTCGATGATATGTATCACACCATAGAAGTGACATACCGGTTCGATGATATGTATCACACCATACATTCACGTTCTTTAGATTTTTATTCACATCCATGGTAACCGATTCTTCGTCAAAACCAGAAAATTGTTAGATTAAAGCAAACTATACCATAATGCAAGAACTGGCATCATTAAACGAAGCTAATCCCCTCGCACTGGCATCATTAAACGAAGCTAATCCCCTCGCTGGCAGCCTTGATAATAAAAAAGTACTCCGTGACCTTGGGCGGTCGAACGTGGTCATATGAGTACTATCATATGCTAAAACCATGCTCCATCCATAGACACACATTATGGTCAAATAATATCAAAATCGTGGAAGCAGTTCACAAGTTATTAGGTGTTACTAGCGTACGTACATACGTACGCAGTACACGGACTAACGATATACCAGCTCTTGCCTATCGGCGAGGGGATACTAATTGGCAACCTGTTAAGCATTTAATGCGTTATGTTTCATTAAACTCTGTCTTTCCATTATAAAGATATAACATTCAACATCCTGCACCACCTTTAATTGACATGGCGCAATTTTAAATATTACGCGGGCCCAATTTTCCCAATTTTAGTACTTTCCCCTAACAAAAAAAACCGGCATCTAGTCGCACGCTGACTGAGCCGCGATATATAAACTTACCCAGGGAGATTACATTGCAAACATAGTGTAACGCGTCCACTGGCGGTTTGTTTCGGTGAGTCCGCACAGTACAACAGTCCGACTTGGCAACGCCACCTAGCGACTTATCATCGGCACTGCAGTGCATGATATAAAAATCCTAAAACCATCAACTTCTAAAACTGGCGTTTTGAAGAAAGTCATGAAATATGCAATCTTAAATTCGATAAAATTGACGCAGTACAATTTGAACGACGTTATAAGCCAAATATATGAGTGCCAGAAATAATCCACATTCAGACACATGAAAATGTTTGCCATTTCTCTATTTCATTGTCGAAACTCCAGCCGGTTTTACAGAATGTGAAAGCCATGGAAAAAAAAAAAAAAATAAATGTATACTGGATATCAAATACTCCTACAAGCACCAATATGAACTTGTGAGTGAAATTCACGACAGGTCATACATTACATCGAAACAGAAATCATTGCCTTGAAAAAGTCTGAGAAATATTACACACACACAAGTACACATTCAAACGCTGTATGTCAAAAATTGTTCTGCGACTTTGCACTGCAGTGGAGTAGCCAGATTCATGCAGAGGGGGTGTGAATTGTGAATGGAGTTTGGAAGGGGGTGCGACAACATACATTCAATTTCTTCCATTGTAGTGATTTTCACATATATTATACAGGTAGTTATTTCCCCCAGAAAACGTAGGTTAAAGTAAAAAAATACACACCTGACCAAATGTTACGGGATGCAATTACACACCCACTGGTGAATCCATGTGACAAGTGTTTTGTATGATGTGGTGTTTGTGAATGAGCTGATAAGACAAGTGTCGTGCCTTTGCACTTAATGACTGGGTGCCAGACATCCTTCAGCAAAGTTGCAAATCATGATTTGAATTGGGGTCCCATCTGTTTGGCACAAAGTGTTCTTTATAGGAATTAAATATTAAATAAGTATAATTGTGTAACTATTCCAACAGTTTTAAAAAATACGAGTGCCCGCTACACAGAAATATTCACTTAGTAATCTTAGGTTTACTGATAGGTTGTATCATCGTGCTATTTTGATTGTAAATGAGGCAGGTCATTTTTAAATTATTTATATCAACTAAATGTGTCAGCTGAATAAATATTTGTATTGACTTGTCACAAAATATGATCATTGCACATCAAAAGATAAATAGAGAGAATAAATAGTTGTTTCCATTAACATTTTAAAGAGTTAATGTTATCGCCCTTGATATCAAAGTGGCAATTCAAGCTTGATGTAAAAATAATAATAATGTAAAATTAACATGGTTGATATGATTTTTTTAAGAATTTTACCAAATTTTCTACGACGGCCATCTTGGATTATGCGACAACCTCCATTTGAACAAATATGAAAATGCTTCACCCACGCACCACAACAACCTGTGAAGTCTGACCAGCGTTTGGCCAAACGGTACATGAGAAGAAGACGAAATCTATAATTAAAGGATGACCTGTCGGCGGCCATCTTGTATGATGTATCATCCGATTTTGACAATACCCACGATACCTTCGATTTGATATATATCAGGACCATATTAGGTCAAATTTGAAATATCGCCATGTGCCAGATACAAAATCAATGCGTGAAAAAACAAAGGGAGAACACTGGAATATTAGTGAGGCAAGAGTTGTGATAAATATACAAAATGGAATTCCAGTTATGCTTGGGACACAAAATCAGTACATGTATCCGAAAAAAAACAAAAGAAATCAGTATGGTAAGATATGTTATTCTTGCTTTTAAGGACTAGAGCAAGTGAGCGGGGTCTCACACATACCCTCGGCCGCAGCAAAGTCATTTGGCCTTGACCTTTGGCATGAAAGCCGCTTAGGTGAGATATAGAATGAAAATATGGCTGTTGATAAAGAAGTATGTGACATTTCCAGTAAATCTAACATACGGTTGCAGATAAATTGTGTACTTAAAACTTTAATGCAAATATTTCAAAACATTTAACACAATTTGACCTTGACCTTTGGCATGAAAGTCACATGCGTGGGCTATAAAATGAAAATATGGATGTTGATTGTTGATAGACAAATATATGAAGTTTCAATTCAATCTGACTTACGGTTACAGAGAAATTGTTTACTTAAAACTTTAACGCATATATTTCAAAACATTTAACGCAAGTTTCAAAGTAATTTCACCTTCACCGTGTACATGAAAGCCGTATGAGTGGGCTGTAGAATGTTTGTTTAATGGTGTTTAACGGCCTATCAACAGCTATGGTCTAATACTCACATAAAGGATATAACTGTCGGATACCAAATGCCAAAGTTGTTTGTTTGTTTATTGGTGTTTAACGGCCTATCAACAGCTCAGGTCATATAAGGCTGGGCAAACGGGTTCGATCCTGTATTAACCTGCTGCATTGGGGGGAAAATCCCAAAATGAGAACGGAATAATTTCATCGAAAAAAATATAGTCAGCCCTGAAATTAGAATAACCTGACCTGATTCCAGGTCCATACCACTCCAAAGTCACTTGGCCCCTTTCCCTAAAAAAGGATTACGAATAATCGCAATACTCACACAAGAGATATAACCAGATTCAACTGTCACATACAAAATGCCAAAGACGTATGTGAGGGCCAAACCAGGTCTCCAGTCGGATTTCCGGTAAGGATGAATCGCGATTGTTAAATTACCCATCACATGCACCCACCAGGGCTATAGAAAGAAAGAAAATATTGATCTTCTAACTTCATAAAGAAGTATATATATGAAGTTTCAAGTCAACCCGACTTGCGGTTGCAAAGACATTGTGTACTTAAAAACTTTGACATGTTTGATGCAAATATTTCAAAACTTTAAGTAATTTGACCTTGTGCAGGAAAGCCACATCGGTGTGCTACAGTATAAAAAATATGGATGACGATAAAGAAGTATATGAAGATTCAACTCAATGCGATTTACGGTTGCAGATATGATGTGTACCCAAAAACCTTTAACGCAAATCTTATGGATGGACGAAAATACAAAAACTATATACACCTCGACATACTTTGTATGCCTGGGTATGAATCATGATTGAAGGCACTGTGTTACAGATGATGCCTGAATATGTTGTTTGTCACATCATGCACTGCAAATGACCAATATCAACCAATTGCACCATTTCATTCGAAGTCAAATTTCGAAGTCGAAGTCAAATTTCGAAGTCGAAATTTATTGTACACATGTAATTTGTTACAAGTTTGACCATTGGGCATTGATTTCAATTATAATCATGATAATAGCACAAAAATACATCATTAATCGTAAATTTTCGTTTCCCTTCGAAAGTCTACAAAGTTTGTCTTTGGTCTATTCTGGATGTTTCAAGTAAAATCCTTTATTGCGAAGATAACTGAAACCATGTGAAACCAACCAAATATAGACTTTATATACTGTGGACGTTAAACAGAAATTTATGGATCAAAGATTGAATGCAATACCTTAAATGCTAATCACTCTAGGTTGGCGGTAGGATTTTTAAATTTGCTCAAATATGTGTCTGTGACTGGAGAAATGGCGCTTATGGGATTTGCGACCAGTGTAGATACACATATCCGCACAGGATCTGCACTGTTCACCATTGCATCAATGAAACCTCCATCATGCTTCTAACACGCCACATCATTATCAGGCTACAGGAGTGTACTATTGGATCAGGAGCTACACTGTTCACAAATCCCATGAACCGCATTCTCCAGTCACAGGCACCGGTTAAAGTAACGGACCAATACCTATAAATACATTAAAATATACCTAAAAGCATCAATAAGTGAAATAAAATAGGCTAAACAAATTATTTACTCCCATATATCACACATGGAGTAAATACATTTTGTTTAGCTTATTTTTCTCTCACTTATTGATGCTCTTAGGTATATTTAATGTATTTATAGGCCATGGTCCGTTACTTCAATCTGAGGTCACAGCCACATATGTGTAAAAGCATAGTAAATATATTTCTGACCATTTCAATATCTAGTCCTTCAAGTGTCACATGCTCAGAAATGTACAAATGTCATTCTGTCCACCACAAGAATGAGTCACCGATTCAAACAAGAAATGCGTCTGTCGAACGCGGATGCCACCTGCAGCATATTTGAGAAACTGTGACAAATTGGTTAACCGAAAAGTGTGACGGACGGACGGACGGACGGACGGACAGATGGACGGACAGATGGACGGACAGACGGACGGTCCAAACACTATATGCCACCCGTTTCTTCGAAACCCGGTGGCATAAAAATATTGACAAATCTTAAAACTGCACAAGTCAGATTTGTGTGAATAAGATTCATTCTCAATTCCATCAACACAAGAAGTAACAAGTCTTCACGACACACCACAAGAATGAGTTACCGATTCAAAAAATATTGACAAATCTTAAAACTGTACAAGTCAGATTTGTGTGAATAAGATTCATTCTCAATTCCATCAACACAAGAAGTAACATGTCTTCACGAAACATCCTTTCAACAGGTTGATTAGATGATTAGAGCAGAAATCAGAGTTGAGAACCACACAAACACTGCCGCTGGCATGGATGGTACTCCGGTTAAATGGTTATTTTTTTGTAACTGAACTTGTCTTTCTCAAGCTCTTCCTCGAGGGTTATATTTTCAGATGTCGCTGATCTTAAGATGATGACAGTCTGTCATGGCGACACTATATTTTGCTTCGTGTAGGTCAGGAACTGGATCAGTTCCCATTTCGCGAGTGTTTGGCAACTTGTTGCCCAGGTGGAGTAGTGTCTTCGGGCAGCGATTCTTCTGGTGGCCTTTGTCCTTTAACAGCCGAATGAGAAACAATTTCCGCCTTATCTGCTTCTTCTGAAACCGCCCATATACTATCTCAATAGCCCTGCTGGTGTCTGCCTCGACTGCAGGGTGAAGTTGAAGAGGCTCGACGAATAATCCAGATGGCTAAGATCTGTAGACGGCTTCCCTGAAACAAACAATCAAACACTATTATGTACATGGTTAGCCTTTTTATTGAATTTCTTACCAGTATTAACCATTACTCAGCAAATGACTCCGCAACTTTCCAACATGAAACAGTGCTTAGAGAAACTACATCCCACCCGGGCATCAAACTCACAACACTTGGATAAATGTGGTAAGCGAGTAAGCCACATTGTTCATAGTTGTGAACAGTAACTCTTGAAATCTACAACCGTACTGTCCGTAGCAGAGTTACGTTTCCATTTCATTATTAAGTCTTCCTCTGCAGAATAGTGAATATGAGATCTGGTTCGCAAATTACATGTAGCAGCTAAAGTTGGGTCCCATCCACAGGTTGAAGTAACGGACCGAGGTATATATATGAGTGTTGTTATAGGGAGTAACAAAACACTTTGTTTAGCTTTTCGTTTATGGACGCTTTTAGGCGTATTTAATGTATTTATAGACCTCGGTCCGTTACAATGTACTTCAACCTGTGGTCCCATCTAGTAGGCATAACAGTTTGCCTATAAGAATTAAATAAGTGTATAATTGTGTAACTACGGTACATGTATTCCGCCAGTTTTAAAAATTACGAGTGCAGCCCACTATACACATATAATCATTTAGTGCACATAACAAAACTAAGCAGACAGAATATAGTTTCCATTAACCTTTAATGGAAACACGGTTATCGCCCCTGATATCAGTGACGAAATTCACGTTTCATATAAAAAGAAAAAGTACATGTATATTTTCACGTACATGTACAAGTGGTGGGAAAATCCCAAAATCAGAACTGAATATTTACAATAACAAAATTATATATTCAGCGCTGAAATCAGAATAATCCTGGTCTGATACCAGGTCCTCGCCACACCAGAATCACTTGGCCCCTCCCAAAAGCAGTAGGATAAGTAATAATCTTATTACTTTTATAATGGGCAATAACCCAATTCAACTCCCAGGTAACAAAAGAGCCAAAGATAAAAATGTACTGAAGGGTCAAACCAGGCAAATAGTGATTCCTATATGGAGGAACCACTACCGTTAATTTACGTTTGTTGGGGTCTAACGGCCTATCAACAGATGCGGTCATTTAAGGCCGGGTCAATGGGTTTAGTAATAAATCCCATATATTACCTGTACAAGTACATGTTCAAGTACATGTACAAATGGGGGGAAAATCCTAAAATCAGAAATGAATATTTACAATAAAAGAACTATATACTCAGCCCTGAAATCAGGATGATCCTGATCTGATGCCAGGTCCTCGCCACACCAGAATCACATGGCCCCTCCCAAAAGCAGTAGGATCAGTAATAATCTTACTACTTCTATAATGGGCAATAACCCAATTCAACTCCCAGGTAACAGAAAGAGCGAAAGATGAAAACGTACCTGAGGGCCAAACCAGGCAAATCGTGATCCATACGTATTACTTTTATAATATTTTTTTTCAGATGGAAAATACACAAATTGTGTCACAATTAACATTAAAGTGTAAATCAGATCTGATTAGCTATTATGTAGAGGAAGCCTACATGTATGAATGGAATAGTAACTCTCCTACAGACGGTACAGGAGTAGATTGCAAGAGTTATTGTTCGCAACTACAATAACATGGTTCAATAATAATGAGACATGTATACATATCTGTACATGTATCAAACCAATGAAAACTGACATTTCTGATCTGCATATAAAAAATGTCATTTCGGCTAATTCTGCGCACCGGCTAATGCACAATTCACGTAATGTTTTGCCCAGCTTACGTCAGAATAAATTATGTTGATTTTGGAATAAATCAGCTGATTAACGGTATACTAAGTCACAATTTTATACCCATTCCGATAGTTTGGTAAAAAGTTATTCAGAACATGGTCAAAATGATTAGTGGTCCTGCTTACTAAATTAATAGATCAACAACAGATCTGTTAAAAAAAGCTTCATAAACCAATAATACACATGCAAATATACCGACATTGGTTATCATTTTATTCCCGTATTATTCGCAAATCTCAAGGACAAAATGGACTGATATTTTGATCAAATTTGGCTGGGTCTCCGCTAGGCGGATACAGATAATAGACGACAGATGAAATAGTAAAAGCCATCTGTTTAGCCGTGATTATCTCGGCTAAGAACAGCCTTGAATGTTCAGGGAATTTAGACTGAATATGTACATTTTCACGAAAATTATTATTAGGTGCGCAGAATTAACAGACACGATTGTAATCCCAACAAACATACAGTCTCCACCCCCGCCCATATTTCGTCAGGTCACCCCAATGAAGCAAAGAAGTCCCTCATCACCACCCCAGACCAAACATGGGTACCCTGTGTACAAATAAATTTTAGGAAGCCCACCCACTGCAATACAAATACTTAATACAAATACTGCACTTCAATTTTTATCCAAGCATATTTGCTTGGATATAGTCCTTATACGGTTTTTGGGACCTCCCATGTTTTATGCAGATGAGTAATTGTCGACCAACGAACGTACTTCATGCTTCATGATTCTAGCTACGCTACGTGAGAGAGTTCCAAAGCGAGCGGTGCATTATGAACGTGTCACTTTTTGAGCTACAGTTATATTTTTAAAAACAGTTTGTGATTTTATAAAATATTAAATGTCGTGTTTCATAACAAATATTTTGTTAGGAAGGTTATATTTTTAGCGCAATGATCGACCGCTCCACATGTAATTTATACGTAGTTATACGCCATGAAAAATAGTTCTGATAGTGAGCTAACATTATATTGTGTAGTGTAATACATGTGTGGTTAATTTTTCTGTACGACATTTATATTACAAAATGTTTATCTGATTTAATATAATATAAACTGACATGTATTAATTTGAGTATATTTTTTTTCGCGCGCAATGATACAACCTCGTATCTCATGAAAAGTAGTTTCCGCCATTGTATGCAGATAAATTACAGAATCGTTTACATAGTCATAGGTCAATGGCTCGATAGAACCCAACATTGGACAACGAAATGATGATGATTTAAAACAGAAACATTGTTTGTTGACAGTTACATACCGCATGCTTTAAATAATCATCTTGAGCCATCGATATTATTAATCAGTGTCCATTTTACTTAAAACATCAACTATTCTATAATGACGTTACACAGCATATGCAGTACGATACACTTCACAAAGGAAACGTTGTCTTAGAGTTTGGATAATTATAGGTTCCGCCGAACGAACGAGTACGCCGAAATATATTTCCGTACAAATCCAATAACCTATTTATTATATACCCGTTCAACAAAACATGCATCCTAATCATTAAATAATCCGATAGTGTGATGAAATGCGACTCTCTATTATTTTTGTTGAACAATCCGAGCGCCTGTGATGGCTTCAGTTTATGCAAATTGGCAAGGTCATTTCGCGCACCTGAATCGATACACGAAAAACCAAGATGGCTGACATCACTACAGACACAACAAAACCGGGAAAAAGGCGTTAAATTTGGATAAAAAACCATACCTAAACACGTAAGTTTATTTAACACATGTTTTATTTGCCGACGATATCAATGAATATTGTTAACCCTTCACTTGCTGTTCGCGTATATATACGCGACGAGAGTAACCTCCCCTCACTGCTCTTCGCGTATATTTACGTTCCCAATAATGACCTAATCGGGCACCTGTTTACGCGCGTGCAATTCTACATAGAGACGTCTTTGCTTTCTGATTGGTTGTAAGATGGATTCCCGTTACTAAATATAGACAAGTTATTACCGGTTTACTAAATTTAGGCGAAATTAGAGGTATTTCCTAGCACTTGCTTGCGGTCAACTTTGCAGGTCGAAAGAAAATGGCGGCGCCTATAGAAAGTGATTCGGAACACAATGTTTTTGCGCAGATATTCGATAATTCTGACTGAATCAGACTTTGAACTGGAACAAATCATAATAAATGGAAATGTGTTAGGCTAATTTGTCATTGAACAGTCCGCAAAAGATCGCGAACTCACAATTGACATCGAAAATGACTGGCATTATGCACCAGTCAATGGAAATAAACCCCGCCCCCCCCCCCCCCCCCCCCCCCCTCCCCCTGGCCCGGGGAATAGCCTATCTATCTATCTATCTATCGATACTGTGCACGCTTCAATCGGAGCATTATGACAGGAAATATGGTGGCAAGTTGCGTTGATCAAGTACATATGAACAAAAAAACAACAACAACATATATATGTGGTACTAATATTTTACACAAGGATATTGAAAAAGACCAAAGACTTGCCACTAAAACTATTTACAAGAAGTGGGTGTCTGCTACATGAGAAAAAACAACATCATGTAGCAGACTGTTCCATTTAGATTTTGGATTTGAACCTGGATACGGTTTCCGAGGAAACAATATCGATAGGTAGACAGTTCCATAACGGTATAAGCTTGGGAAAAAAGGAGAATTTGAAAGAATCCGAGTAAGCCAGTGGTCTACTGTATTGATACGGGTGTTTGGCAGAGGATCGAGTTGACCTAGAATTAGCAACCAGGTGGAGGTACGTGTTTTTGTCAATCTCAACAAGGTCATTGTGGATTTTGTAGAATAATATGAGGCAGGCCTGGTCCCTACGTTGGGCTAGAGTTGGCTATGACAGATCTTCTAGCATGTCGCCAACGTGGCTTTGGTTTCGCCATCTTCTACAACACCACCTAGCAGCAGTTCTCTGGATTTTTTCAACTTTACTAATGTCTGAAACTGTATATGGGCTCCAAATGCTAGCAGCAAATTCCAGTTGAGGCTGATCATAGTTTTGTAGGCTATGTCTCTTGTACATTTGGGAGCAGGGCAAGGTTTCGTCTAAGAAAACCAAGTGTTCTGTTTGCTTTGCTGGTAACGTTTTGGATATGTGTGCCCAGGACAGATTATTAGTAAAGGTAAGTCCTAAATATTTTGCAGAGGGTACGCTTTCCAGTACCTGGTCCTGAAGACTATAGTCGTATACAAGTTGAGAATTTGGCAGGTGACTACTGACTCTGAGGGTGTGACATTTTGAAGCATTAAATTTCATGAGCCATGTTGTTTCCCACTTAGCGAGTTTGGCAATGTCGTCTTGAAGAGCTTGGCAATCTGTGTCTCTACTTATGTTTCGATAGAGAACACAGTCGTCAGCAAAGAGACGAACAGAGGAATTTACATCATCCGGCAGATCATTAATGTAGAGGAGAAACAAGACTGGGCCCAGGACAGAACCCTGGGGGGACACCTGATAAGACGTCTGCTGGGATCTGAAGCAACACCACCCAGAACAACCTTTTGGGTTCGGCCTGAAAGAAAAGAATGAATCCATTTGTTTGTGGTTCCCTTATCCCATAGAAGTCAAGTTTGTGTACTAGTCTGCGATGGGGGACTTTGTCAAAAGCTTTGGCAAAGTCCATGATAATGATATCTGTTTGCCTGTGACCTTTATGTTTGCCCTGTCTAGGTTGGAGGAGAGATCATGAACAAATTGTACAAGTTGGGATTCACATGACCTGCGACTTCTAAATCCGTGCTGGGAGTCTACTATTATT
This sequence comes from Conchocele bisecta, assembly GCA_029237695.1. Taxonomy (NCBI): domain Eukaryota; kingdom Metazoa; phylum Mollusca; class Bivalvia; order Lucinida; family Thyasiridae; genus Conchocele; species Conchocele bisecta. Next base: position 39,790,740 of record CM055268.1, read on the forward strand.
TTTGTTTGTCTCTGCATGTTTCATTATGTTGCTAACAATTACGTGCTCTAGTGTTTTGCAGCAAATGCATGTTAGGGAAACTGGGCGGTAGTTAGCAGGGTCATATTTTTCGCCTTTTTTGAACAAAATAGGTGCAACATTGGCCAGGCGCCAGTCATCAGGAACTATGCCGGACTGAATAGATTTGTTGAAGATACAAGCCAGCATCGGACTTATCTCCTTTCGGCATTCACTCAGGACACAGAACTGATATTATCCGGTCCTGTAGCTTTGTGAGGGTTAAGCTTGCCAAGTAGCTTTTCAATGCCATACTTGTCAACAGTTATATCGGCCATGCTCTGATATGGGCTTTGTCCTTTATCTGGGAGGGAACCATCAGGTTCGGCAGTGAAGACAGACTTAAACTGGGCATTTCTTTAAAAATGTCAGCCTTGGTTTTATTGTCTGATCTCAAGATACCATTATCTCTAAGGGAAGCTATATTGGAGGAGTAGTTTTTTTGGCTTTTGATAAAAGACCAGAACTTTTTGTTTATTGTTCTGTTGTGCTCATTGTCCGAGTCGATCGGCTCATCAGAAAAAAAACAGATATGTATCGCCAGTAGGCATCTCGAATCGATTTTTGAACATGCGCTCTGAATTTATTGTATTTAGTCTTGAGCTCAGTGGATGTAGAGTGTTTTACTTTATGGTACACTTTCTCACGCTTGTGGATTAGGCGTTTAATGGATGTGTCTATCCAGGGACAACTATATTTGGATTTGGTCATTTTGGATGGAATGAACCTGTCTATAGCAAGTGTTAGTTCATCCCTGAACTCAGACCACATTTCATTGACCGACTTGTCAAGTGAAGAAGTAGGGAAATTGACACTAAATGTCCTAAGATAGTCCCGGAGGCCTTCCATGTCTGCCCGCTTGTATAGATGAATTTTTCGTGGTGATTGACGAGTTCTGTTCGCCTTGATGTCATACTCCGCAAAGACAATACCATGATCAGATTTGCCTATAGGGGGCATACCTTTCACTCGAGTGACTGGGGCAGGATTGTTTGTAAGTAAGATATCCAATGCTTTGTCAAGTCTTGTGGGAATATTGATAACCTGGGACAGGCTGTGTTCTTGGGCAATGTCTACCAACTGTCTCTGAATGTTGACTTTGGGGACACCAGGAGGTACATGCATGTTGGCCCAATCAACATCACCGCAATTGAAATCCCCCCCAATAAGTATATTTGTATTCTTATAGGACATTATCCTGCGCAGTGAGGAATTAAATGATCAAGGTAGTCTGGGTCCGTTACATCTGGTGCCTGTAAAAGGAACAAAGGTATAGGGCCTTACACCCTACAATCTCCAATTTGCACCACACACCTTCGCAGTTGCTCTGGAGCTCGGGAGTGGCTGCACAAACAAACTCCTTTTTATGAGCTAGGAATACACCACCATGAGCATCCCCTGGTCTGTCCCTCCGAAATGCCTCATAGTCACTGGGAAATATCTCAGAATTAGAGATGTCCGGCGAGAGCCACGACTCATTACCTAATATGATGTCCGGTTTGGAGGAGTCTATGATGGAGAACAGTTCTTTTTTTTTGTTTTTTATTGATTGGCAGTTCATGATCAAAATACGAAGAGGATGGTTGAGAATCGACTTGTTTCTAGGCCGTCGGGTGTTGGAAGTGATTGGGGATGAGGTCGCAGCCGGCTCCCCTATATTTGTAGGCAGCGGACTATCTGGTAGTGAGCCAGAGTGTCACAAAGACAGCGAGTCAAACCGATTACTTGTTTCCAGAGGTTCCGAGTCGAAAAGGGAAGTGGAAAAGTTTGGGAGGCCACAATTTAGGCAGACCCATGTCATGCTGGAGTTACCGGACCGATTGAAAATACTGTAGGTTGTGGAATTCATCCCTTGGCAATCAATGTGATACCACCTAGAGCATGTGTCACAAACGATACCCCTATCTGACCATCTAACATCCTGGTCGCACACCCCACAAGGAAAGTGTGAAGTGTTCGCTGTTGAGGCGTCAGCTGTTGACGGACCTGGATTTGATTCGATATCCCATGAATTCTGAGAGGTAATCAGAAATAAATATAGCAAGTACGGTTTGCTATCAATGTGGGTGGAACTGATTGATTTAAGACACAGTCTGATTGCAAGTAGTGTCACTCTTGGTCGCAATTTATTTATGGCACAAACTGACAGTGGAGAGAAAGAGACACCTTTGCAGACGGGGGAAACTGGTTCCTGGGAGACCTCTCTCACTTTGCTGCTATGTATCATCAGCACCACGACTAGGAACACAAACAGGGTACTGGAATGCATCTTACCTCAGTTTAACATGCAGAATTGGACAAAAAAGCTTAAAAAAATGCCAAAAACCCGAACCGGATGTTGACCATTGACAACAGGAAGTGGGACTGAAAAGTGCTCACCAAAGAAGCAAATTTGGAAAAAATATTGATAAAACCCACAAAAGTGAATGAAACTATCCTGCTATGGACATGAAATGATCAGATTTATATTCCTGTAACTAGATCTGTAGTTGAAAAGTCTTTATTCTTTCTAGACAATGTATAATAATTTATTTGTTGATGACATCCAAAATTTAGTATCTTGATCTCAGCGCATGCGCACCAGTCGGGACATAGCCGGGCATACCCCGGGGTTTTAACCTGTCACGATGCCCCGCACTGCGGGGACAACCCTGGGGCTTTAACTTCGCCAAAATATGCGGGGACGTAACCCCGGGGCTTTACCACACCAAATCACTTGGTTTTCGACCTCTTTTACTAGACTTTTACGAGAAGCAGGGGATAATGTGGCTTATTCTATCATAGGACCCCCTACCCCCTGTGGTGGGGGGGATCAGCTGCAGTGGTGCTGCTGATTCCTACGATGGAATAAATCACAGTATCCCCTGCTTCTCATAAAAGCCTGGGTGAAAGAAAGGGGGCGGGGCGAGGAGCCAAGTGATTTGGTGTTGGATAATGGGAACTGGCACCATATTTGAGATTTCGTAAATTCAGATCTGAATTACTATTTCTCTCCCTGATACAGGTGTATTCCCGGCTATAAATGACTTAAAAAGTTTATGAGCCGTAAAACACCATTTCATCTGTCATAGGAATGCTGCTGATCCCCTCCCCCACACCACAGGGGACAGCAGACAACATACATGTATCACTGTATGAGGGCAATGTATGAGGGCGTCAGACAACATGTATCACTGTATGAGGGCGTCAGACAACAGTATCACTGTATGAGGGCGTCAGACAACATGTATCACTGTAAACATGTATCACTGTATGTGGGCGTCAGACAACATGTATCACTGTATGATACAACTGTCTGCCATGAGCACGGCCCTGAAACCACCGGACCTTCACAATATTGTGATCTTACTATTTCACGATTATTTTACAACAACGGCATTTTTTAAAAAAATGGAATGCTATGCGATGTAATTATGAATATGGAACATTCAGAAGAAAAAGTGTTACAATCCATCCATAATTGGTGAAGATATCACACTTACAACTTGAGATCTGCCTGTTGTTCATGTTGTAAGTGCGATATCTTCATCAATTACGGATGGATTGTAAAACTTGTTTCTTCTGAAAGTTTCATATTCAAAATTACATCGCATAGCATTCCGATATTTTTGATAAAATTGATAAAATGTCGTTGTCAAATAATCGACAAATATTAAACACGAAATTTGACACCGGTCTTTTACGAAAGTTGCCACCGGACAAGTTTACGCCGATTAAAATATTGGGAAGGTCTGGTAGTTCTAGGTCCATGATGAGACATATTTTTTGGAGGTCATGTTCTAGCTGGAACCCAGCATTTATGTCAAGTCTTCTACATTGTATACATGTGACAATATTGAGTTCTTTCACTGTCTTTGATTGATATAAACTACGCAGTACATGTGAGAATCAAAGCTATAGTCCTTTTCTGATTTAAACAAACTTGGTGTTGCATTCTCCATTGCTTTTTGTACCACCGGCTGGTGGATAACAATGGGATTAAGTTACTTTACTGGTGTGACTGAAGAGCCATCTGACAGCAGACAGACACCAACTCATGGTAGCGTAAATCTAACGCTGCTATTAATAATCTGCAGTACTCGTACCCATGTGTGGCTCCTCAGACCAATGGAGTCGGCCGGACCAGTTTGTTGCTTCTGACTGCTAAAATAAATCAACCGTATTTCCTGATTCTTGTATATTAAGAGCTGAGTAAATGGAGACTGGCGCCCAGTGATTTTGGTGAGGTTAGACGTAGTCTGCAGTAGGCCCTGCTTGTGGGGAGAGTCCACTAAAATGGAAATTGTGCAAACAGTCGTAAAATCGCCCCAGAAACAAGATAATGTATAAAGGTCAGTGGATGAATTCTTTGTCCTCTTTGAGACAGGGATTCGAAACTGCCGACCTGTCTGTAATGACCTTTTGCTGTTGAACGGACGCTAAACAATATTCAATCAATCAATCAATCAATCAATCAATCAATCTTTGTCCTCTAGACTGGGATGTACCCAGTGATTGAATTGTTATTTATAAATGTTTTTTGTACATCATCTATACACACTGATTGAACAAGCTTTTCTTCTCAATCTTTTTAATATCAGCTTTGAAATATGCCCCGCACTGCGGGGCCCTTTACCGGGGATTTAACCTTACTGATGTCCCCTGGGGTGCGGGGCCATTTACCCGGGGTTTAACCAGCCAGATTGCCCGCACTGCGGGGGACATAGCGGGGCTTTAACTGAGTCAAAAGTATAAGCCCCGCTATTCCCCGGGCCAGGGGGGGGGGAGGGGGGCGGGGATTTCTATTGACTGGTGCATTACATACATGATACAACAAAACGAATATTGAAAACACACCTGTAATCAGCTATTTTACCTGTATAGTACGTTGTCAGGTGAGAAAATGTCGCAACAAATGACATATTCAGAAAGTACTATCAATTTGCAATCATTTTCATATCTGCATTATTGCTGTATCTCTGAAAATGAACATTTTATGCTACATATCCTAAACTGCATAATTTCACTGAAATAAAACATAGAATATTCAGCAGCAGCAGCAGCATTTTACATTATTGATTGTATAGCAAGTGAAGGGTTAATCCCCAAAACAAAAAAATTTCATATAATCGTCCGGCAAAAAAAATGAATCATAACCATCAGCATCGGATCGACTGTCAATAATTTCGACACGTTCAACAAATGCTGAAATTTTATTTTTGTTCTGAAGACAAAATAACAACATAATACACAATATTGAATTTATTGCATGTATCGGTACTACGGTAGTAAACTTCACGTCAACATTTTCAATTCCATTGGCAAACAAAGCAAAATGAACAAAATTCATCAAATATGAAATCATAAAGACAATATTTTGTGTTTGCCTTGAAAATCTGCTTACTATCCCTCAAAAAACACCCTCCATATCTCATTTCTACGTGTGTTTTACACCAATTAGTCACTATTCTCATGGATCCGTGCCCCTAAGCACATAAATTCATATTGTGTGTTATATTCTGATTAATTCCTGAAAATGTATACATCAATATAAAGTTCAAACACTTGACTATGAGTGCACATAAGGAATTCACCAAAATTATGCGAACAGACCCTCTTCAGATTAAGGAAATATGTAGAAAAATCACAAAATAGGTGGTAAATCACAATTGTATGTAACTGTAACTTAGAAAACAGTGGGATACAACTTAAAGGAATATTATTGCAGATAATATGTTTTGGGTTCACATCTGCGTAACGGCGTGCAAGGCCTTAAAGTAGGTGCGGCCGAAATAACGCAAGCATCAAACAGCTGGTCAACAAAAGTTATCTCCCCTGAATTATGGTCACGTGATAGCATAAATTAGCTGCCTTTGTTCAGGAGAGATTCTTAGAAAATAAAATTTAAGTAATTTGGTTATTTACAGGTTTTGTGTGTTTATTTGAACACTATATTATAGCCATACAATTGGTAAACTATTGATTGTGTTGACATGTATTGTGTGTGAGTTTGCGTCATTAGTTTCCGTGTGTTGGCGTGTTTATTGTGTCATGTTGTGTTGACACGGTATTGTGTGTTGAGTTTGCGTCATTAGTTTCCGTGTGTTGGCGTGTTTATTGTGTCATGTTGTTGGACCTCTTGTGTTTTGGCCTGATTGTTGATCACCTGTAAATATGTAAATATGCCGGAGCCGCTCAAAGTGTGTGTTTTTGGGCACAGCTTAAAGAAACTGAAATCGTTCGTTGATAGCCATGCAGACAAATACAATCTTGGGTTAGACACTGCTAAATTTGATGTGGACGTTGTTGGTTATGGTGGGCTGCTGTTACGGAATGATAAATTCTCCAGGTTACATAAGAAGGACTATGTTTTGCGTGGGTGTGATATTGTTGTCCTGGACATTGGCACTAATGATTTATGTGATCCTGCGTACTCCCCCCTGAACTGTTTGCTCGTCACTTGTTTAGCCATGCTAAATACCTCCGAAATGTACTTGAGGTGGAGAAAGTTGGACTGTGCCAGGTGTTTAGACGAGAGGCCATCCCATATGATGAGGTTCAATGCCCATGTTTTGGAGGCAAACATACATCTGGAGGAACTCGTCAAGCAGAACCCGGATTCTGCAGTGTATTGTTGGCGACACCGTACAGGATTATGGAATTCCAGTTCCAATGTGTTTTGTCCAGATGGGTCCACTTGTCGATTGGAGGTCGGATTTTCCAAAATATCTGAGAAGTGTCCGGGACTTCGTCGTGCGTCTGTCACATTGGTAGACATGATATATGTTCTCTCCATAATAAACAGGTGGTTACATTCATAGTATTCACAAGTTTCCATTTTTCCCAATTAACCGTTTAACCCCACAGACCTGTATAGTGGTTTTGGCAAAATGTGTAGATCCTGATGAGCCGGCTCGTAAATGGACTAGTCTGACTGCTATTTTGTGACCATTCTTTTTTGCACACTCTCACACTCCCGGGTTTAATTCACAGCCTCACGGTCTCGTAGAAGATGCATGTTGTCTGAATTAATTAAATATAGCATTTCTTATATAAATATCACTCGTTGCAGCATGTGCATGGTATGTGTGTGTACCGTGTTAGTGCTGTCGTGTAGTGCACTCTGTGTAGAAGTTAGTGTTATGCCTATCTGTCTATTGACTATTATATACACCTGCGGTACAGGTGCATACTATTGTTTTAATTGAATGATTATACATGTTATAATGCCATTAATGTGGGTAATTTACAAATTGATAGTTATAAAACATTACAAATTCACCATGATCATGCTATGCAGTGGTGCACTTTTCGTAAGTTACTTTAATATTTTTATGAAATTTGAGTCACTGGTGTGTGTCTCAATGATCAAGTTGTGCTGTTGTTGCACCTTTTTGTTAAATTTGAAATTAATTATAACACCTATATTAGGATCAATGGGAGTGTGTACACCATCAGTCTGTGCTGTTGTTGCAAGCTGTATAAGATGTATATTTACAATTGTTTTAATGTTGATGAATAATTATAGGATATATTTACATGAGTCACTGGTGTGTGTACTCAATAGGTTGCTGTGCTGTTGTTGCACTCTATACAATTTGAATTTGTTAGTTTTATCAACATATGATTGAGATCACGGTGTTGTGTACTCATATCAGTTGTGCTGTTGTTGCACGCTAAAAATGTTAACATTAACAATTTTTAATATTTGTAGAATTTTTAATGAGTTAGGTCACTCTGGTGTGCACTTGATAACTAATTAGTGGAGTGTTGCTGAGTTAGTGACTATGTACATGCGCCTGTTGGCCTGTTGCACACTCACACTTTATGTTTGGAATCTAGTCACCTGCTGGTGTCATTAATGTAACTTCATTGACATTCACTAACAGTGTGGGGCCCGGATCAGACTGCACGAATACATCCAATTAGCTGGGCCGATGTGATCCAGTTGCTGTTGTGTCATAGGCAAGCAAGATTATCTCATATTATCAGATTTTCATAATTAAATCACTGTGTGTGTACACATTTTAAGCTATTAGCGGCTTGAAAGTGGTTAAAGTGGAACCTGCAGTGATGTTTTCATACTCAGCATGTACACTTTTATAAGCTAATGTTTCAGATTCACTAATCCCATTCGCAGAGCCATGCCGAAGGCCCGGGCGAAGACCAGGCATCTCCGGAGCCGTGCTGCGGTCGAGGCGGTCGAGACGGATGAGGCCAGTGGCAGTAGCGACGTCAACGAAAACAGAATTGTGAAAAAAAAAGGAAAAGTTGTTCGCAAAAATGAGGGATAGTGGGCTGTTTCCACAAGCAGAGCGGCCAGATGGAACGTTTTGCAGCCAATTACAAACAGTATCGGCGTCCCACACTCCGGTCAGCCAGATGGACGTTGCAGTACACTGTTGAAACGTGCCCCATATGTTGGTGGACAATCACACAATGGCTAGTGGTCAGGGTACTTGTACCACCCTCAGCTCCCACTTACAAATATACATGGGTACAATCTTGGCTTGTCCTTCCATGTTTCGGACAAGCTTAAAATTCAAATATGGGAGGATAAGTTTGTTGACCTTGGCACTGCTTTTGCCAGGTGCTGGATCAGACAACATGAGATTCAGTGTACAGGATGGATGAGTCGGACGCGGTAGTCAGGGTGACATCGAAGCCCAAGGCAAGATATTTGTCGCTGGAGATGTGGCTTCGGGCTTTCTATATCTTCATGGTATATATACGAAGCGTCGCCCTGATTCCGTGTCCGGCTTACTGTCCTACATCACAGTAGTCCAGGACTTGGCAAAAGCATAGGCCATCAGGCTTTCACTTTTTATGACAGATCTTTCAGGGAACACCGCCAGTTCCAGCCTCTCCCTCTGGGGTGCATTGCACCAGGAGCTGTGGTTGAGAGCTGTCACTTTGAAAGGAGTGACAGCCCCACCTGCAGCCACTAATTCGGCACCCGCTGCCCCATGTTGGCCTTACAATAAGCAGACAGGTTGTGCTAAGCCATGTGTGCTCTTATGCTCATGTCTGCTCGGGATGTGGTGCTAGGCATCCCAGGTTCTTCAAGTGTTTCGCCCTTGTCCGTCCTAGGGGACCATACAATACTGCTCGTCCTGGTGTACAACCAGCCCCAGTAGTCAGTCAGCCATTTGTCCCGCGATCTGTGGGGAACCCAGTTGCACCGTCGCCCATTCGATTCCCAACACCGATTCAGCCCTTTCTGTGGTCCCAACCCATACAACCCTCCGAAGGAACACTCCCAACGCCAATAGACGTTGTTAAGTTACGGGAGTGGGTGCATGGATACGATAATGAAAAGCAAGAATTTCTGATTTCGGGGTTTACTTTCGGGTTTAAAGTCCCGTATGAGGGCCCTCGCAGTTTTCAATATTGTAAAAATCACCGTTCATCCTTGGTAATATAGAAATTCTCCAGTCAAAAATTCAAAAAGAACTTAATGCTGATAGGATATTGGGTCCATTTACAGTACCACCTCCAACTTTGATTTGTTCACACCCCTGGGGGCTTATTCCCAAGAAGGACGCCAATTCATTCAGACTTATTCATGATCTATCCTTCCCAGTCGGTCAGTCCATTAACGATGGAATAAGCAAAGTATTCACACAAGTGTCTTATGAATCTATTGATAACATTGTGGCAATAGTCAAACGTCTTGGCTATGCTACATTGATGGCAAAAACTGATAGTGAGACCGCATATCGTTTGGTTCCGATGTCCCCAGCTGATTATGAGTTGTTGGGGTTCTCATTTCCCCTCAGTAATGGTCAGAACATATATTTCATGGACCGTTGTCTCCCAGCCGGGTTGAGTTCAAGCTGTCAGACGTTTGAGTGTTTTAGCAAGGCTCTACATTGGATCATGCAGACAAAGTTTAATGCAAACATCAGTCACTTAATAGATGATTTTTTTCTTGGCTGGAGAAACCAAACTCATCTGCGTGTCAGCAATCATTGGATCAATTTATGATGTTTGTGCGCAATTGAGAATTCCGCTCAAATCTGACAAAACAGTTAGCCCAACTACTCAAATTCATCATATGGTATTGAAGTTGATTCCGAAGCAATGGTTATCAAATTGCCGGATGACAAAGTTGAGAGAATTCGTACATCGCACAATGATATGCAGAAACGGAAAAAAAGTTACGTTACACGAGTTACAATCATTGTTGGGTTTGCTGAATTTTGCCACAATGGTAGTGGTTCCAGGTCGCACTTTTTTAAGACGTCTGCATGATCTGACGAGGGGTGTTGCAAGGCCACAATATAAGATACGTCTGACTCAGGAGGCTAGAGCTGATTTGGCTGCATGGAATGTGTTCATGTCCAGTTTCAATGGGAAGTCGCTGTTTTTGTTTGATGATTGGGTTCCCGCTGATACCCTCCATTTAAGCACTCAAGCACAATTGCTTCACATGCTTCAGCCATAGCATTTACACATAAATTGCATGGATTTGCGGACCCAGTTGACTCATTTTTAGTGCGCAAGTGTTTGAGGGGGATTTCAAAACTAAAAGGTAGTGTCGATTCTCGCTTACCAATTACCAAACAAATATTACGGCAGCTGTTGGAGTCTATTCCTATAACCATCACTGCACAGCAATATCGCGTGTTGTTACCCGCTATTTTTCTATTAGCATATAATGGATTCTTCAGAATGGGAGAATTGTGTCTGAAAACGTCATCAGATCCGTCACATGTGCTGCAAGTGGCGGATGCACATTTGTGTACAGAAAATGGAAAACTTTGTGGTTTAAACATTACACTGCATCATTACAAACATAAGAAAGGGTCATCGCCAGTTGTGCTGCATTTTTCATGTCGTCAAGCTCAGTTCTGTCCCGTTTTAGCTTTGTATGCTTACCGCCAGGTTTTCCGACACGCATCTGGCCCTTGTTTCAATTTCAAAACGGCTTGCCAGTCACATATTCGTTCGTCTTGGAAAAAATGAAATGATCCGACACGCTACAAGCCTCATAGTTTTATGATTGGAGCGGCTAGTGCCGCACTACTTGAGGGTCATTCAGAAGAAGCCATACGAAAAATGGGTAGGTGGTCTTCAGATGCAGTACACAACTACATTCGGCTGCCAGTACTGCAGCTGTAGATTAGTACTTGAAGTAGAAATGTCATAATTCTCCAATGCCCATTGGTGTGTCAATACGTTATACCTGTCGATTATTATGCATCCTTAATAATGCAGAATTTAGTCTAAAATCCAAGTTTCTTTAAAGGAAGAAACACAAATTCTTTGCATTTCTACTTCAAGGTCTCCGTGTTAATGGTGAGGGTATAGTGCTACTGACACAGTATTGACTGATATTATGTATTTTCCTATGTGTACTACTGTTTTTACACTATTACCAATATGATGCTTCATGTTGTCATGTGGACAATGTTGAAATTATGTAAATAATGTATTGTAAGTCCACTCATTGCGTGCATACGGTATATCGGGCCAGTGTATGCGAGTGTATTCGCTGAGTGTACAGAGTAGTCTGACATTTGCGCGAGTGCACACGCTTGCGCGGGTAAATGATGGAACGGAAGAGGTGTTGATCGCCAGTGGGTTTGGGCAGGGATGTGTGGATGCACAGTGTAGACTGGCATTCATTCATCGTTGCGCAAATGCACTGATACAGAACTATATCCAAATTATGTAAATAAGGTACGAAGTCACGCAATGCATGGATAACAGCCAGCTATTGTGGGTGTAATTGCTCGAGGGTACAGTGTAGTCTGACTTTCGCGCAATGCACGCACTGGCACTGATAAACGAATAAGTGCTGAATCGCCAGTTGGTTTGGGCGGTGATGTAGGGATGCACAGTGTAGACTGGCGTTCGTCCATCTCCGCACATGTGCACTGAGAGAAGAACCATGTCCAATTTATGTATATAATGTACGAAGCTCACGTTGTAATGTGTGGATAATAGCCAGCTATTGTGGGTGTAGTTGCTCGAGTGTACAGTGTAGTCTGACAGTCGCGCAATTACATGCACGTGCACTGGTGACGTTTGGTCTCAGATAACGTGGTTCATAGCCAATGTTAGTTATCGTCCTACTAGTCAAGGTAGGCAAGTGTTGTGTTTAAATATACATGTTGTGTTGCAATATTACATGCCTTTCTGATTGTGGAGTTATATGCGGTTTATTGGTTGTAATTGGAAGTCCTAACGGGTGGGCGTGTCAATTGATGTACATGTGTCTAGCGACATGTTTACATCTATGACTATGGCGGATGTGTATGCCCACCTTTTAGATGGGAGCAGTTATACAAAAATCTAACTCATGTCATTAAACAGTACGGCTAGTACCATGTACTAGCCATTTAGTCAATTGAAAAACATGACATTTATTCTGTCATTAACAGTACGGCTGGTACCATGTGCTAGCCATCGTCATTTAAAAATAAATGACATTTTACACCAACCCAATTGTTCTTCTATCCCATCTCAAACGAGCTTGGACTTCCACTTGCATCCATGTACATGTATAAACATATGAGCATACCAGATGAGACACCCAAAGGAATATTATTGCAGATAATATGTTTTGGGTTCACATCTGCGTAACGGCGTGCAAGGCCTTAGAGTAGGTGCGGCCGAAATAACGCAAGCATCAAACAGCTGGTCAACAAAAGTCATCTCCCCTGAATTATGGTCACGTGATAGCATAAATTAGCTGCCTTTGTTCAGGAGAGATTCTTAGAAAATAAAATTTAACCACCTCCTCCTCCACCACCTACCCAATTTTGAGTGTGTTGTGGGAGCATGCGATGTGTCAATTAACAATCGGGGTCCATCCTTACCGGACTGCCGACCTACATAGTTTGGCCCTCATGTACCTAATGGCTTGAGGCTTGAGAGCTAAACTTTTGTCATAACCAAAGATTCTGATGATGATCGAGCTGATCGTATTAACTCTTGGGGTTGGGCTCGATGCCTGGGGCGGCATGGACCCGGCGCCAGGTCAAGATCTGAATATAATGTTTTTGTGAATATTCAGCTCGGATTATGGGCTTTCTCAGGCGGATGTGTATGCCCACCTTTTAGATGGGAGCAGTTATACAAAATCTAACTCATGTCATTAACAGTACGGCTAGTACCATGTACTAGCCATTTAGTCAATTGAAAAACATGACATTTATTCTGTCATTAACAGTACGGCTGGTACCATGTGCTAGCCATCGTCATTTAAAAATAAATGACATTTTACACCAATCCCAATTGTTCTTCTATCCCATCTCAAACGAGCTTGGACTTCCACTTGCATCCATGTACATGTATAAACATATGAGCATACCAGATGAGACACCCAAAATACCTTTTTAAAATAATTTTCAATTAACACTATTCTTAGAATGTGCTTATTCACTTGTTTTCTAGGGGCACGAATCAATGAGAAGGCACGAATCCATGAGAATTGGGGCTACATGATATTCAGTACAATACAGATCCCTACAATTAGTTGCGAACTGTAACTTGCATTCTACCATCCGTATCGAGTAGCGATTCCACTCATAGGCTGCAGAATAATTAGCTGCTAAAGTTTGAATAAAATCTGATTCGCTATTCTGCAAAGGAAGCCTATGTTTGGAATTGTAACTCAGACTACGGACGGTACGGTAGTAGATTGCAAGGGTTACTGTTCGCAACTAGCATACAATAAGGTGATTTTCGTACAACTAAATTTTATTGACATTTATCACATTTAAATTTCAGATGTGATTTGGTACAGCTCCAAAGTTCCGAAACCGTGGAATGTATTGCCAGACAAGAATGTTGTAGGAAATGGATGTTGGGCAGAGAAAGTGTTCGCTGACGAGGTGACATTTTCGATCTCCTGTAGCGGCAGAACATTCACACTACTAGGGACAGATACAGTGGCCGTGCTCGGTGGGGCGATTAATTGACCCAGTTGTACTGTGCTCGGTGGGGCGATATTCTGACCAGACTGTAATATATGATATCTGACGATGTTCTCCGATAGACAGTTCGGCGTCATAGTGTGTGATGGATTGTATATTTTTATGTCCCGTAATTTTCATTATTTTTTGTGGGGGAACTCCTGCTTTCGATAAAGTGGTGACTGTTGACTTTCTAATACTGTGATTTGTCAACCGTGACGAGATTCCAGCTTGCTCTGCAGCATTCTTCATCAGACTGCCAAGTGTAGCCTCTCCCATGGGCCGTGGGTAATACCTGAAAATAAATATTTGGGAGAAAATGTGTAAGAAATACTTTTGAGAACTTTGCATATCGACCAGGCTGTAGTATCATTTTAAGATCACTATTCAGACACACTGAATTACATGACATTTTTCATCAATTATAATAATTATCAAAAAATTGTCGTTTTGCTTTTCTAACTAAATATTAATGTCACTTTCTATAAAAACTTCATTTGATCTTCAGCCTTGTCCGTAATGATTTTCAGTGTCATATGATAATATTTAAATAACATTTAAAACAAAATGGTAAAAAATCATAGTGCATTATTTCACATAATAAATGTCATACCATGGCTCATTTTCTGTGCCTTTCAATCGTTGTTCTGGTACTGCTGTCAGGTAAAATGGACTGTCAGCAGCCAACATCTCAAAAGTCTTGACAGGGTGACTCAGTCTCTGAAATGGAAATATTGGTCCATAAAAAAATGTTATGTTTCTCATATATTGTCACGCCAGACGGCCGATATTGATTTCAAACAAAAATATAATAGTTGTTCCAACAAATTTCACAGTACATTGTATTCACAGAATTATATCTCAAATTCAACTTCAGATGTATTTATGGATTTAAGTCGATATCAACAAAATACAGTGATAAGAAATAATATTTTTTGCACATGCTGGCCCAGATATATTTGCGAGCGGTAACTCTTGCAATTTGCTCCCATACCGTCCACGAGTAGATTGCAAGTTACCGTTCGCAACAAGCTTTATTCGCTGATGTTTCCATGCCAATTCAGACCTATTTATCTTATTAACAATGATATAGTAAACTTTCTTTACTGAATGTATGAAAAGCAAAATACTTTTTATGGACTACAAGTAGTAGTGATCACAATACATCGGACCTCCGCTCGTATGCACCTAACTTTATTGTGTCTTGAGATATTTGAATTAATAAAAAATGTATAACTAAACAAATATTTATATTTGAATGCTGATATATTGAGGATCGATTAACATTACACTCGTGAACATTTGATCGATTCTCCAAGTATCGTCATGACAACCGTGATAGTTTTCAAGTTATTCAATTTTCTATCGACAATATCTCTCGACTCAAAAAAGCTTTGCGTTTACAAGGCCAGCAAACATACCTGGTGTTGTCTGTTGCAAATATCTTCGGTGTGGTCTCTCGTGTATTCGACAGATTCGCCCCATCCCTGGTCTTGCTTGCCCTCTCATTGAACTCGAGAAACTTTTCCCATTGGATGTCGTTTTCAATATTCTATATCACCGAATTTCAATTGTCTTGCTTCATCACGTCCACGCAGACCGAACATTTTTCCGAAATAGTAAAATATCGTGAATTGAAGGCTTTTTGGTGTACTTGTACCTAGAGAACCAGATGAATACATTTTCTCTTCTTCTTCAGGTGTAATGTTCATGCACTTTTTTAGGTTTATTGCCCTTCCCAAGTTTCTTCAGCTCCATTTTCTTGGCCGTTAATGCTCTGATACACTGCCCAAATACTCTGTCTCGATAAATGTTGTTTTTGCAGCATTGATAATGTATACTTATTCGACGACTATATTGATTTTAAATGGAGTATATATGATTTTTTGTGTGAAATATTAACTAAAAATGGTTGAGCACGTACTGTGAAGGATTTCATGACTTTCAGTCCTTTGATTTTACTTGTTTGGTCACTGTTGTTATAGTTTTCTAAATCGTGTAAACACGTGACTTTCTGAAAACACTTGTCTTAAGAAAACAACATGAATAATCAGACATGTACAATATTGGTGTGTGCAAAGCCACATACACGGTGCGAAGCCGGGTACACTTACTTAATAGAAATACTGCACCGGCCTATATTCATGATATTTCGGGGAAAAGTCACCGCTGTGCAAATGCAGTGTACCTGGATTCGCACACCTCAATTTTTTACTTATTTCATCACTGTTGTTACAGTTTTTTTAAACACATTTGACTCTCGGGGTGGGGGTGGGAATGAAAGTAGTGTATTGTTTAATTGGCTGAAAGCCTATATAGACAATAGATGACTTCTTCAAGTTGGACTGAAAACATATATTCAAAGTGATCTACAAGTATCGAGGTGCCACAAACACACAGAGTCCGAGATGCACCATAAATTAGAAATTAGTTATTTAAACAACAATTGTGGAAACAACATTGGTCGCGAAAACCAATGTCTCGGCACATGTGTGTGTTTTTTTGGACACATTAATGATTTTTAAAAGCACAGGCAATGTTGAATATCCCCCACCCACTTGAATTCATGTTAGATTGAATACAATGGAATTATTTTAGTAGCCCTGTGATTAAAAGTGCTGTCGAAGTCAGCACGATTCAAATATTGGTCAACACTAACAAAGAAATAATTCCTACCTGAAACGAATGTTTCGTGTCTGGCAGCTAGTAGACTTATGTAAAATGTAGGTCAATTATTGATGCGTCTTGGCTGTCGCCGTATTGTCCTCTCAACTTTAGCAAATTTGCAGAAATGTACGTCTGTAGCATTCACAAATCGTCGAGTACACAATGAGTATCTGTATTTCCGTATTTAGAGCTTATCAACAATGAAGACAGCAATAATTTCACGATGGCAGTACGTGTAATGGCAATATGACCAATCATTGTATTATTACGCGTTTGGCAGGAAACGAAATATAGTATGACGTCACAATGAAAATACAATCGCATTTAACAACACATAGCTCACTTTTTAAACGTAAATTTGTTATTGGTTGGTATATTACATTAAAAAAAAGTGTCCTGTGTCCAATAAATTGGACACATGACACTATGGCGTTTAGTAAAAAGGTTCAAATATTGACTATATGTGTACCAGACGTTCTAAATGAGGCTCCATACGGGATAATCTATTTAAACTAAATTTCATTGGGAAGCTATTTTTTGCAAATTACATGCGTATTATTATTTTAATATAACCTATCAATGTTTACAGGTGTTAGCATGTTTCAATATTGAACTAACATATAGCTTGTTGGTATTGGCACACTTTCACTTTAAGAAGTTTCCCGCAGCGAACCCCATTCGGCCCATCGACCGATTGTAATTATAGAACGCCTGTAACTATTCACGAGAATATAGGCGTTCTATGAAAACAAAGTATGTTCACCATTCCCCACCCACACACTTTACGATTGAAATTGTACAAGTAATGAATTTCATTTATGTTATGCCTTGTCACTTACTTATAAATTGTTAAATGCAAATGCAACTACTTACTGATAGCTATCCGTGCACACTTCAGATACAGTGTGTCAGAGTGTTCGTCCGTCTGTTCGTCCGCTTCGCATTTTCTTAGTGATGGTAACAACTACGCTATATGTCTCATTATCTGATTATGCAAATCTCTCTCGGTGTCTATTAATTGTATGAATGGTAATTGTACTTACTAGTGTTTGCAATATATAGTGAATGCCCATATTCTGATTACATAATGTCTACAACAGATGATGCAATGTTACAACAAAGTAGTTTTAACTAATATATATTCCCCACCCTCTGAATGTACATGGCCATTTTAAATGTAATCCTTTTCTTACTTTATACGCTACCAGATACTTATGAAAGGTTCATATGAACGGGTAGCCACTAACACATGTATACATGTATGTGGCTGTGAATGGAGAAATGGGGCTTATGGGTTTTGTGATCCCTATCAGCCTGTATATGCGCACAGTCTGTTCAGGATCAGCACTGTTCGCCCTTCCATCAGTGAAACACCCATCATGCTTCTAACAAGCACACTAAATCGTTATCAGGATATATGTTTGTGATATTTGATCAGGAGCCACACTGGTCGCAAAACACGTGAGCCCCATTTCTCCCGTCACAGTCACATATTAGTTATCCCCACACATTTCAGATACAGAATTAATGTCTGTTTGTCTCTCTATATGTCCATTTCCTATTTATGCAACCATGACAATTACCATGTTTACTATGTTGTGTATTCCAACATGAACGTCTCTGATACATATAAATATTACTGTCAGCTGTTGACAGACCTTTACACACATTAAGTAAAACAAATAAATAAATATAATTATTACTGTTAATAGTATATGTCGTAGGTACTAATTAATTTGCAAATTGGATATAGAAAATATACCTTTTCTCCGTGATGAATGAATGTTTTTTTAGCACATATTACTCCATGTATGACACAGTAAATACTAAAATACATAACATTAAGATAGCTGTAAATAATACGAGCAAGCTAAGCTGAAGTAAACAGGACACATATATTGTTATGCACTTTCAAGATGACAACCAGCAAGTAAATGAGTTTGTGTGACATAAAAATAAAATTAGGTAGTAGAACCGATGAAACTGAGATAGATCCCAGTTCCACATAATGTAGACAGTACACACTATGTATCGTGCATTCCAATAATATTTCGTAAACCCATTCCGAGTTATCACCAGCAACAGGATTCAAATGTGTAGTTGGCACCTTTACTTATACAATCATGTATATAGTAAAACTGTATAACTTGTATAACTACTGAAATACAGTATGTGTCATACGAGAACGTGTGTGTTCCAATGTGTATGACCGTCATCCATTGCCAGTGTAAGTGCACACCAGTGCATGCATCATGGCCATTGCCTAATACAAGCAGGTATATTGCTACATTAGTCTTATTTGAGAGGCACCCATGACGATATTGTATTTTGTATGTGAGGCGTTGTAAGTAAATATTTAACCATGCTTTTATAATAGTGACATTTGATAACCTGTAAGGTTGATATACCATTTCATAATTTTCAATGTATCAACATGTTCATCTAAACAATATCACATAGCCTCTATCGAGACACATTAGATTTTGGATTTTATTATGCAATTGAACTATTATCTACATGGCATTCTAACTATTTACGCCGGCGGTAAGGATCAGGTTTGTGGAAGGCATTTCCTGCCGCATTGTACCACAGTTGTTTGTTTTGCTGGCTCTTTGGGGTCGTCTGAACATATATTTCTCTATTTGACAACAGGTAATGTCATTCTAATGATCAAACAACTCTATAATCATGTACCATGTGTACATACCTGTTTAGCACATACATACCACACGTAGTTTGTAGTTAATAGACACGTCTTTGCCTCCATATACCCCTATGTGGCATTGAATCCGCATAACAATCCCTATGATTGTCTTTCAAAATTGATTACACCACTGATGGACAATCATATTCCATTACTATAGCAACCAGAGACATGTATTCGAGTATATATCATTGGCTAGCAGAGTTTGGTGTCATCGCAAGATGCGGGACCTCCTCGGGCTAAGGGTATTATCAACTACTTTTAGAAATTTAAGCTGTATTAAAAGTATTCATATAGATCCGTAAATATCACATCTCCTAATTGCAAAAGCGACCATGTTGATGGTCATCTTGAAACTGATCGATAGTCATGGTGACACTGTATATGGTTAGATTGTTGGTGTATTAGTTTCAATAATGTTTAATTAGAAGAATGAATACAGCTTATGTAGTGGTTATGTAGAAATGATTACATCGGTGACTGCATGAATTACATATCGTTACCATGTATTGTATTTATTTTCCAATCCAACTCACGACCACGGGTTAATTAAATTATTGTCACATGTGAAGACTTATGTGGGATGCTTAATGTGGGAGAAAGACATGAATATTTGTAATAAGCATACGCATGCCATTCATCATACCATACTACATACTGCCTTGGCCAATGATCATCATGCTCGCTTAATTGTCAGAAGTGTGCTCTTTAACAATACTAACATTGTATTCATTGTCAACAGTTAATCTATTTTGGACACACTTTGAAACAGTTCTTCAATACTCAAACTGATTGAAATACATCCGGATTTGTCTTTGAAAATAAGCAGAATATCACACTCTATACACAACAATGTTAGTGTTGTTTAAATACTGAAAACTGCAGCTTCATCATTAATATTATTGAACATCTGATCATTGTGGCGGCCATTTTGAATATATATTATAGCATTGTATACCTGGATATTTATATGTTATCAAATGATTTGATTTGTATACCTCAAACTGGTATGTATACATGTAATAGGTGCATGAAATGCTGTTTATAACAACTCCATACAGTAAAGAATAAAACAAAACAAGAACATTTTGGCGGCCATTTTGGCGGCCATTGTGGCGGTCATTTTGACTGTTCTGACATTTGTGGAAGGCTATTACATGACTCTCTCCTGTATTTTTCATTTATTTGAGAGGGAAAGCAATGTATGCGTGTTTCAACTTTATGAATGTCTGTATTTGTTAGGGTGTACAGCACACGACTCACAGAAAAATATTGTAAAACAGCCTATTTCGGCAGCCATTTTGAAATATATTGCCATTTACGGATGTAACTAAATGTAAGATGTATTCTAAATCATTTTTACATTCAAATAGTTACACCCACCCCCCCCCCCCCCCTAACCCGAAATCCTGGATCCGCGCCTGGAGATAGCAAGGGAGATAGCACGCAAAACGAAAGTAATTTTCCCATACATTCCGGCTGACTCACTAGCTATACTCCGCGACAAAATAAACCGTACAGTCCAATAATACTGGCTTGTCGGGGTGAAGAAGAGATGTATATAATAACACAGAAAAATATTCATGCAATAACCATATTTAATTTACATCACTTAATCATGTCATAGAACATCATCATGTGACGTAGAAGTTGAATACAGAGGATACACATGCTTCCGTTGGTCATTATCTCGACACTCCATGTTGCCAACTTGGATTACCATGTTACCTCGTGGTTTTATTCGGTTATCTCGAGGCTGGGCTGTACACAAACGACAGTTTGTACGGAATCATTTAACCGTAACTTTGCACGGGCCGGCTTTACACGTGATTACGCAATATTAATCGGCATAATGTTTATTGTATCGGCTCAACAGTTAGTTTTATAGGTAGATTTGATAGAAAAAGATGTTACACATCGTTTTAAAATGTAGTGCTCTTTTAAAAACTGTACTAGACGGCCCGCCAGGGCATGAACAAAAAACTTGCGATGGCATTTTTTGTTACAAATGGGTACTCATCCTAGTTCATATCTATGACGGGTAAGCTTTCGGATAGGGGTGGGTGCCCCCTCAAATGTGAGGTCATTTAGGGGTCAAATCAAGAAAAACCATAGGTGTTCTATTCTATTCTATTCTATTCGGCTTATATTTAAGGGTGGGAATTGGCTCGAACGTAGGTGTCTTAATGTTTGCCATAT
The DNA here is from genome assembly GCA_029237695.1 of Conchocele bisecta. Classification (NCBI taxonomy): domain Eukaryota; kingdom Metazoa; phylum Mollusca; class Bivalvia; order Lucinida; family Thyasiridae; genus Conchocele; species Conchocele bisecta. The sequence goes on from CM055268.1 coordinate 39,812,271, forward strand.
ATAGGTAACCATCACTCATAAAATCAATGTTGAAGATGGAAACAAGTTAAATGCTTGTAGTACTATTATTTTTCGTAATAAAAATGAAATATAAAGAATAAATATTCAAAATGGCTGCCAAAACTAGTGACACTACATGAAAAAATACGACATTTCCGTGCATATATTTGTTACTGAATATCTTCACAAAATCAATTTGTATCACGGTATGACATTTAATAAAATATCATATTAGATCGTTTACTAACTTAAATTCCAAGATGGCCGCCAATAATTAAATGTGTGATCTGTTCAAATGAATAACTTGTAAATTATCACGATTCCACGCCAGAGACACGGGGATTATCCTTTCAACATGTTTCTTTACAGATAAGTGCTCAAAGTGGGTTATACCTTTCAAAACTACTAGTATACGTTTAGATATAGGTCTACATTCAAGTCGGACTGTTTAGGGGCAGTTCCAAGGTCATTCATGGGTCAAATCAAGACAAAAAAGCTCAGTTTTTTTTCTGCATTTCGCTATTTGAAGGCATACATAACTCATAAACTATATGTAAAAAGAGTGTTGAGCATGCCCTGTTATACATTGGCTATACTATAGTTCTAGTAAATCAACCAGTACTGTAGAAATAAATATTCAAGATGGCCACCAAACTGCAAAATGTACAATAAAAATGTGAAGTGTAGTGTTGCTACGTAGAATAACCAGTTCTAAATTAGTTTTTTTATATCAATTTATGTATGGATGATGTCATTTACTATTATACAATGACATGCCATTTACTAATGTTAAATCAGAAATGGCCGCCGTTAAACGCATAATCACAGTGTTCAAATGGTTAAATGTTTTATTGTGATATTTCCTGGGGTGTACATGTAAAGTGAAAGACGTGTTGTTCAAGTTGTCTGTACACTACTATGAAACAATATGTGTCATTGCGTTTGATCAGTAAATCTGCCCATGAGGTAGTACCTCAGCCAACATCTGATTTTCAAAGAAGCAAACACAGTGAGTTATCTTCACGGCTATGATTAGAGATATTTGCATATATCTTGCATATAGTTGTCAGGTTAGAATTGTGATACAATTGTTGAATCATTGGCTAAAAACAATTCAGTTATTCACATACCAATGTGTTCCCCATCAGAATGGCCGGGCAGTATTGGATAACCACATACCCAATATGACATATGTATATAAACAAACACTGTTACCACACTCCTCTGGATTATAAAAATATAATGTTGGAATACGGGCACAAAATTAGTCTAATTGCACGTAGGCCGCACCTCTAATTACATAGGTGGGAAATACATTACTATGCATGTGGATTTGCTCAACAGTGTGCTTTCGTCATGGCTTATACTGTTCACATTTCGTTTAATTCTCATTCATTACAATAACTGTACTGTCCAATAAACATGAACTCGTGATTAAAATGAAATCATGTTCATTTAAGAGAGAATCTTACAATTATATCTCACACAATTATACCCAACAAAGAATATAATTATGTTTTCAATATCAAAACAAAGATCATGCTGAAATACCTGCAAATCACTGCATTGTGATCTTGAAGATAATGAGTTCATTGAAAACATATCGATTAACACCATCACTGTCAAAGTTACGTGCTGATGGGGAGTCATTTGTGAGTGCCGATGTGGCTTGTTTCTTGTTTTGAGCATGCTTTTCAAGGATTTATGAGCGTGAAACGTTGCCAGTTGTATCAATTCGGTGTGATCAAGTAATTTAATTTGATATGTTACATACACGGTTTAGCCTTACTGTATTACAGTTTACGTGTATCTGATATTACAGCTGAGTGCTTTGTTCGACGACAGCGCTCCTGACATGAACTGTGCATGATATGCGGAAGCCGTTGAAGCCACTTTATGCATCGAAGGGAAGAAAACAATTTTCACCGGGCGTAGTATGCGTGATAATGATATGGCCATCCATGGGAGAATGGCAGTTCTTCCATACTGCCTAGGAGAATGACACTTGTTTATGTAAAGTTGTATCAGATCAGGAAATTAGGTTTTATACTTCACTAGTTTTACTGTCAAATTGTGACCTAAAGTCATCATGTGAATGCAACTCCAGACAATTCTGGATACAGTATAGCTCTGACATAGCGGCAACAAGCTATCTCTATTGTGTTTAAACACCTTTACTAGTAATACAGACTGCTAAAACGATCTTACCACATCTGTTATTTCAACTAATCGCCACAACTGAATCACCATATGTTGATGAGAGCTACATATATGTATGTCCAGATGCGAAGTTGAATATTTTGATGTGACATTAATCATTCATCATAATCCTGTGCTATTATCTCCAAGAAATCACACTATACCCAAACACATACCAGCCCTGCATTTTAAATGTGTCTGACATTCACTTCTAGGAGGTGAAACAATGATTCGGGAGGGTCGAGAGAGCATACATTAAAATATGGTGCTAAAAGTTATAAAGTTGCCATTTATAAGGATGTGTTTATCAAGAGTCTAGATGTCAGCCATCTTTGATTTTAAAATTATGATTAACTCAACATACCATGTAGCAATTAGCGAAGGAACCTCATACAATTTATATTTTGACCTAATCTGACTACAGAAACATTGGTTTCTTTAGCTTTTTAATATGGCGGATCTTGAATTTGAAGGCCTAGACAAAAATATACACATTTCATTGAGAATTTACTAACGAAAACTACAGAAAACTGTAAAAACATACATCGTTACAGATACATTTCATTTTATACTTTACAAAATTGCGTTGGTGGCAATTTTGAATGTGGGGCTCCAGGAAATGTACTTCAAACTGTTCCAATTTTAAAATAGTGTCTGTTACTTTAATCAATAATACAAAATGAATGATAATATTAGTCACACATTCCATGAAAATGACATGTTAATTGGAAATCTCTTTATTGTGAGCAATAGGCTAAATCAGAGAATTGAATACAACATACTGTTTTGGCGGCCATCTTGGATTTACGAACAGTAACTTTGAGAAATTGGTATAGATATGTTTGTAAACAATTTCTCTATCGACAAATATACTTATTATTATTATCACTATTAAAATGGCTTAGATATCAACAAAGATATTACATACAACATGATACGGTTCCTTTTGTCGCTGAGTATATGGTGTTACTTCCTACTAGGGCGCGGCCTATTACGCAGACTTGAGCAGTTGAAGATGGCCGTGGCAAGGTTTGTGTCGTTGTGTTCTTTGTTTATGTTATATGTTTACATATCATGTACTAAGTTGCTGTGCAAATTAAACGAGGTGGTGTTTTATGTTCCATGTAGAAATCGAGAAGTCGAAAAGTTGAAACGGAAACGCGATACTCGGTGGGCTCCATTTTGTTTCCAGACTTAAACGTTTTCTTCAGTTAGACGGCCCGTGAGGTGTCGTACGTCTTTCTAACATTTAAGACAGCTCTTCGTCACAATTACCTTTATGACTATCTCTTTTATTCCGGGGGATGAGCGTAAGATTGATATATACGGGGCGCCATTTTGGATTTTAATAACACTTTGTGATATCACCCATTCGAATAGGTGATACCACTAATACCATGCTGTACTCAACTTTACAGAAATTCCTTTCTTCCATCAACGATTAGAGACTGAAACAAGCTAGTAGAAAATGTTAGAAATGCCCCAACAACAATGTCCTTTAAGGCAGGTTTGAACAAACATACCTCAAAGCCATCACCATTATTTAACGTTGGTTCAAGAAAGAGCCAAATACTTCATGCACGCCTTCGTTTTTCATGCAGCTCTTTGAATTGTGATCTTCATCGTAGATCCATAGTCGATTCACCTAACTGCACATGTGGTGCCACAGAAACAACCAGTCATTTCCTCGTTTACTGCACCAAGTACCAGCTCATAAGACAACTATACATTGCCAACCTTCCGTGTCCTCCGATTGTCGATAGCCTCTTATACGGCAACGAACGCTTAACCTTCGAAGAGAACAAACACATTTTTACACAGGTCCATAAATACTTGCTCGCATCAGGAAGATTCTAATCACTCAAATATTTGAACATATATCATACTTTAGAGTTACGTCACCTAGATAGTCTAGTGCCAAGTTCTAAATCTGCCTCCTAGCGGTGCTTCATGTATACGACGGATGGTGGCGGTCCGGGGGCGGGGCTGACGTGAATACATTCACAAATAAACATGACAAGGTCGCGATCTACCGTAATGTAAACAAAAGTATTTATATCAAAGAAAGATGTAGTTTTTGGACCATGGTCAGTCTCATCCACGCAAGTTTCCGCACTAATTTGTTTACATCTTTGAACAGTGTGCTGTTTTTTCACACAATAGTACTGTACTTAGAGAAACATAACTAAAATTCGTCAACAGTAGCAACAGTGTGCGGCTTCCCATGATCCCCAATTCACATTTATAATGTCGTGCTCCATGAAACAAACGGCTCTTATGGTCTATCTCGGCGGATCCTCAGACCTGCAAATATAATAAATATATAATAAATCAGTACCCCGCATGACTCATTTTAAATAATTATAACGAGTCATGAGGAAAGCTCAATATATCCGCTCTTGTCATGGTGTACCGCTGATATTTCCTAGAAGCATTATTTGGTTAGTCAAAATTTAAACAATGTTACTTTATTTCACTAATATGTTCCTTAGCCAGGCGCGTAGCTGCATTAAGGCACAGCAGGCCCGGGCCTGCATAATTTTCGAGCAAATGTGTTTTGAAATGTGACAGAGTGCATCATTTACCTTCTAGTTTCGAATTATTTTCTGGGGGGGGGGCATGCCCCCAGACCCCCCTGCTCGAAGTCGTCAACCGGGCCTGCAGATTCAAATTGACTCGCTACGCCCCTGTTAGCCAGTTTCCTTGAAAGTGTCCAGGAGAAGAATTCACATAAGCGTAAAAGCTTGTTTTCTAATCCTGTTTCAAACTGTATGTATTACATGTATTTATACCACATATCTCTCTTGAAATAAATAATGTTTAAACCAATGGGTGATATCATGTATTCAAATGTGTGATATCACCAATTCAAAATGAATGGATGATATCACCGATTCGAATATGCGATATCATCCTTTCGAATATGTGATATAACCTATTAAAATGGGTGATATCACCAAATTGTATCTAAATGGGTGATATCACATATTCGACTGTGTGATATCACCCATTCGAATAGGTGATATCACATATTTAAATGGGCGATATCACACATTCGAATACAGTCTACGATCGTTTACTCGAAGTCCGTCGGACTGTGACAAATACTTCGAGTAAATCGAAGTTCGACGTAACGAAATTTGAACAGGACCTCGAAATATTGCCATACACGTTACGGGACGAAACTCACATACGACCTATGACACACGAGGGAATTCGACTTAACCGACTTTGAGTACACGAATGTAGACTGTAGGTGATATCACCCATCTGTGTTTAATGGACTACAGTGGACTTTTATGTTGAATTGGTGATATCATTCATTCGAAAGGGTGACATTACCCATTCGAATATGATGATACACTCATTTGAATAGATGATATCACTGAATTCGAATGTGTGATATCACCCTTTCGAATATGTGATGTCATTGATCAACAGTAAATGGTGATATAACCCATTCAAATGAGTGATATCACCTATTCGATTACACATCATAAAGTTCCATTTGTCAGCTAACTGCCTAAATGACAAATAGCAGGTTGTATGTTTTCTTCCGTCCACAATCCAGTACATACTAATTTGCGATCAATTGATTATTAGACGGCCCACCAAGGCCAATAAATGTTTTCCAATAAAGTTTTGATGGCATTTTGTCGTTACAAATGGGTACCTATGCTGATTATATGTAAGCTGTTGGATGGTAATGTACACTTCTTTATATTTTCCATTATATTTAACAATGAATGGATAAATGAGGCACTTGCGACGAGTGTAGTTCTAAATCAGCCTACGCATCCACGCAGTCTGATAAGGGCCTGGACTGTTCGCCACTCAGTCAGTGCAAGATCCGTTCTGCTTCTAACGGACATGGTATATCCGCATCTGACTACAGGCGCCCGCTAGCATATCAGAAGCGGCCAGAGCTCCAGATAAGCTGTCTGCGTATTTGCGTAAATACCCAATTAAAATTGCCAAAAACCCAATTGAAATCAGAAGTAGCGAGTATCAAAAAGCAATAACAAATTTGTGGTATATTTATCATGCTACAGAAAACAATAACCAAAACCACAAATATAGCATATTTTTTCTTATTTTCCATGAAAACACATCTTGGACATGTTTTCATTTCGAAGCAAACGAATTCAATAATTGCTGTCTGTTGATGTGATTTTATTTTACCCAATTAAAATATTGAAATACCCAATTGCTTCAGAATTGATGGAGTGAAAATACTCAATTACTAATTCCTTACCTGGAGCACTGACAGAAGCTACACAAGACACAACAATCATAAGCCATGTTTCTCTAGTCAACAGTCTGGTATTCTCGTATTAGAAATAGGGTGTCGTGACTCGTACTTCTAATTCAGGTGTTTTTATTCCGTTTCTATGCGGAAATATGATATTGGTCTGATAAGACCTGCGACTGATTAACTTTGAATAGTCCTGCCGATATTTGGCTATTTTGGGCCGAACCCGGACTTGGCGTATACACAATGTTTTTTTTGTGAGTTTGCATCTACATACCTATGGAAAGTGATATCCGCCATAATTATATTTGGCTTGATGCTTGCTGGCTGATGAAATTTTAAGTTCTATCCGTCTTATTACAATTATATGTGGCTTGATGCTTGCTGGCTGATGACATTTTAAGTTCTATCCGTCGTATTACAATTATATGTGGCTTGATGCTTGCTGGCTGATGACCTTCTAAGTTATATCCGTCTTATTACATTTCTATGTATGTGGCTTGATGCTTTATTCATTCGTACTGTTTCAATGCGTTTGTGTTGATTACATTATAAGTGGATTGATGCTTCATTGGTAGTGATATCCGGAGTTCCATTATTGATTATTGCATCGCTGTTGTGCTTTGCGCTTTGTTAGCTCACTAAGCCACGCCCCTTGATAACAATAATTGCAACAGTAATTTTGGAACAACCATTATGACGCCATGTGCGCTGCTAAAACGTAAAATAGTTCTCCCTAAAATTATTTAATATGCTGGTACCTGTCCTACAATGCGTTGCTCTCTAAATTGGTTCAATGTCCCTAATGGTGTTGATGTAGATTGATGCCGCCTTTTCTGTTGCGCCATGTTTAGGTTAAAAGACACCAAATAGTTTTACTGTATACTTTAGCCGAATCCCAGCCAGTCTTTCCTACTTTCACTATTCGTATGGATGTTGTGGGATCAACCTCGTCATGTCCCCCAATATTGTTTACATTATTTGGCCCCGGAAACTCTGTTTACATCTCGTGACCAACAGGCTCAGTGTTTTCTTTTAAATGCTTAAAATATGCTGAAACTGGTGTCAATTTCTCTAACCTTAAATATAGAGTGCTACAAGCCAGGTTATAATATAGGGAGACATGTTTTTCTTTATTCTTTCAATCTGACATTTTTCTGGCAAAATGAACATTGATTTACCTTTACCAGACGTACTAATTGACATTATTATACTTTTTATATCAAACGCGAAATGCCAGTTTGATATCAGAGGCGATAACCGTGTTTCCTTAAAATGATAACGGAAGCAACTATATATTCCATTTACTTATTTTTTGATGTGCAATATCATACTTTATGATATGTCGATAAAAATATTTATTCAGAATTTAGTCGATATATATAATTTAAAAAATACTGCATCATTCGAACTAGCTTGATACCACCGCGAGTCTCTATGAGTACTTTAAAGATTACTAAATAATTATATCTGTGTAGCTGGCACTCGTAATTTTTAAAAGTGGTTGACTAGTTGCAATTCTACACTTATTTAATTTCCATAAAGAAAAAGTTGTACCTACTAGAGGGCACCCTAGCTTCAACAATAATTAAATCTATATTTTAATTAGTCAAGATCCAGAGCAGAATAAGTGCATGTTATTGGAAATGAGGTCCATAAGAACAAGAGCTGTAGGAGAACAGCATAAGCTCGAACTACGAGGATTGGTCGATGTACACATTAGCTTGACAAAGAAAAAGATGGCTGCGGCCTGCATAAAAACAATTCAACCAAAGGGTTTGTAACTAAAAAAATTTAACCAAGGTAAATTAAGTAAGTAAATTCAAGGTTGAAATGTAGGTCAAAATGACAGAATTATAGGTCAAGGGGTTTATTGATGTAACATCACTAGGAGATGAAGTTTTCCAAGTATGGTTTGCTGTAGGCCCCCAGGAGTATTCCATATACCAAGCTTGACTTAAAAACCTAACCAAGGGGAAAGTAGAACTAAGTAATCCAAGGCTAAAAGTAGGTCAAGGTAAAATAAAAAAATAGGTCAGGGATTAGTGATGTTACAATCACTAGGAGGAATGAAAGTTGTCCAAGTATGGTTGATGTAGGCCAAGGTGTATTTCCAGTATTACAAGCTTGACTATAAAAACAATTAACCAAGTAAATTCAAGGGTTACATGTAAGGTGAAGGGTAAAAATAAAGGTCAAGGGTCAGGGGTTATTGATGTACATCCCTATGAGGAAAAAGTTATCCAAGTATGGTGTCTGTATGCCCACAATAGGAATTCCATATACAAGCTTGACTAAAAACCTTAACCAAGGTTTGAACTAAAAACCTTACTTAACCAAGGGGATTAACTAATTCAATTCAAGGTTAAATGTAGGTCAACGGTGAAATATAGGGTCAAGGGGTTTTGATTGAGTACATCAACCCTAGGAAATGAAGATTGTCCCAAGTATGGTTGGTGGTAGGGCCATGGAGGTATTCCATCTACAAGGTTGACGAAAAACCTTAACCAAAAAGAATTAACTAAGTAATTGTAAGAGGAAATGTAGGTGGGAAGTGGTCAAAATATAGATCAGGGGTTTATTAGATGTACATTCCCTATGAAGAAAAAGGTTTGTCCCAAGTATGGTGTCCGTAATGCACAATATGTAATTTCCATGGTACAAGCTGGGAGTAAAAAACCGTAAACCAATGGTAGACAAAAACCTTAACCAAGGTGAACTTCAAGTAACGTAATTTGAAGAGGAAATAAATAAGGTCAAGGTGAAAACTAATAATCAAGAGGGGTTTGTTTCTAAGTACTATCACTAGGGGAATGAAGTTTGTCCAAGTATGTTGGGTGTAGGGCCAGTAGTTTATTTCATAATACAAGCCTTGAACTAAAAAACCTTAACCAAGGGAATTAAACGGCGTAATTCCAAGGAAAAAGAAAACTAGGTCAAGGTCAAATATAGAATCAGGGGTTATTGATGTACATCGCGCTAATGAAAAAAGGTTGTCCAAGTATGTGGTGTCTGTATGCACAATAGTAATTCCATGTAGAAAGCTTGACAAAAAACCTTAAAAACCTTAACCAAGGTTGACCTAAAAAACCGTTAACCAAGGGTAAATTCAACTAAGTAATTCAAGGTTAATTGTAGGTCCAAAGTCAAATATACGGTCAGGGGTTGGGGTTTTTTGATATACATCACTAAGGAGATAAAGTTTGTCCAAGTATGGCTTGGTGTAAGGGTCCAGGAGTATTCCAATCTACAAGCATTGACAACAAACCATTTAAACCAAAGAGAAATGAAACTTAACTAAGTAATTCAAGAAGAAGAAAATGTAGGTCAAGATTCAAATGTAGGTCAAGGTCAAATAATAGAGGGTTATTGATGTACATCCCTAGGAGATGAAGTTGTCCCAAGTAATGATGGTGGATAGGGCCCAGGAGTATTCCATATAACAAGCTTGACTAAAAACCTTAACCAAGGGAATTAACTAAGTAAATTAAAGAGTAAATGTAGGTCAAGGACAAATATTAGAGCATGGGGTTATTCGATGGTACACTCCCTAATGAGACAAAAGGTTTGTCCAAGTATGGTGTCTGTATGCACAATAGTTATTCCATGTACAAGCTTGAACTAAAAACCTTAACCCAAAGGTTTGACTAAAAACAACCTTAACCAAGGGGAACTTAACTAGGTTAAGTTCAAGGTTAAATGTAGGTCAAGGTCAAATTATAGGGTCAGGGGTTGGGGTTTGATGTACACATCACTAGAGAATAATCTTGTCCAAGAATGGAGGTGTAAGGGCCAGGAGTAATTCCATATACCAAGCTTGAACTAAAAACCTTAACCAAGGGGAATTAAACTAAGTAATAACCAAAGGATAAAAGTAGGTCCAAGTGGTAAAATATAATGGTCAGGCATTATTGATGGTACATCACTAGGATAATGAAAGTTTGTTCCCAAGTTAAGGTTTGATGTTAGGCCTCCCAGGAGTATTCCCATATACAAGCTTGACTATAAACATTAACTAAGTAATTCAAGGTTACATGTAGGTGAAGGTAAAAATATAGGTCAAAGGGGTTATTGATGTACATCCCTATGAAGAAAAAAGTTATCCAAGTAATGGTGTCCTGTAATGCACCAAAATAGTAATTTCCATAATACAAGCTTGACTAAAAACCTTAACCAAGAAGGTTTGACTAAAAACCTTAACCAAGGGGGATTAACTAATTAATTCAAGGTTAAATGTTAGGTCACAAGGTGAAATATAGATCAGGGGTTTGTTGATGTACATCAACTAGGAAATGGGAAAAAAGTTGTCCAATGTATTGGTTGGTGGTAGGGCCCAGGAGTATTCCATCTACAAGGTTGACTAAAACCTTATTAAACCGAAAGAGAACTAAACTAAGTAAATTGAAAGAGGAAATGTTAGGTGAATGGTCACAAATATAGATCAGGGGTTATTGAATGTTACAAATCCTCCCTATGAGAAAAGGTTTAGTCCCAAGGTATTGGTGTCCCATGTAATGCACAATGGGTATTCCATGTACAAGCAGGAGTAACAAAAACCTTAACGAAGGTTTGAACTAAAAACCTTGAACCAACGGTGACCTTAAGTAAAGGTAATTGAAGAGGAAAAATATTAAGGTCAAGGTGAAATATATATCAGGGGGTTTGTTGATGTAACCATCAACTAAGGGGATGAAGTTGTCAAAGTATGTTTGGGGTGTAGGGCCAGTAGTATTCCATATAACAAGCTTGACTAAAAACCTTCAACCAAGGGGAATTAAGCTACGTAATTCCAGAGGAAAAGTAGGCTCAAGGTTCAAATATAGATCAGGGGTTATTTTGATGTACATCGCTAAATGAAAAAAACGGTTGTCCAAGTATGGTGTCCTGGTATGCACAATAAAAGTTATTCGCCATGTAGAAAGCTTGACTAAAAACCTTAACCAAGGTTGAACATAAAAAAAAAAACCTTAACCAAGGGGAATTAACTAAGTAATTCTAAGGATTAAACATTAGGTCACAAAGTTCAAATATAGGTCAGGGGGTTGTTGATGTACATCACTAGGAGATAAAGTTGTCCAAAAGTAATGGCTGGGTGTAGGGCCAGGAGTTAATTCCATCGACAATCTTGACTACAAAACCTTAACCAAAGAGAATTTAACTAAGTAATTACAAGAATGAAATGTAGGTCAAGGGTCAAATGTAGTCATGGTCAAATATAGATGGGTTTATAGATGATTACATCCCTAGGAGATGAAGTTGTCCAAGTAATGGTGGGTGTAGGGCCATTGAGTAATCTTTCCTTATACAAGCTTGACTAAAAACCTTTAACCAAGGAAGGAAATTAACTAAGTAATTAAAGAGGAAAAATGTAAGGTCAAGGTCAAATATAGAGCAGGGTCGGGTTAATTGATGTAACAATCGCTATGAGAAAAGGTTGTCCAAGTAATGGTGTCTGGTATGCACAATAGTATTCCATGTAAGAAAGCATTGACTAAAAAACCTAACCAAGGGAAGGAAATTAACTTAAGTAATTACAAAGGAGGAAATGTAGGACAAGGTCAAATATAGATCAGGGGTTAATTGATGTACATCGCTTAAAGAGAAAAAGGTTGTCCAAGTATGGTGTCTGTATGCACAAAACAGTATCTTACAATGTATAAAAAAAAAAAAAGAAAGCAATTGACTAAAAACCTTAAACCCAAAGGTTTGACTAAAAACCGTAACCAAGAAGGGAATTTAAACCTAAGTAATTCAAGGTTAAATGTAGGTCAAAGTCAAATATAGGTCAGGGGTTTGTTGATGTACATCACTAGGAGGAATAAAGTTTGTCCAAGTCATGGCTGGTGTAGGGGCCAGGAGTAATTCCATCTACAAGGTTCAACTACAAACCATTAACCATAAAGATAATTAACTAAAGTAATTCCAAGAGGAAATGTAGGTCAATGTCTAAATGTAGGTCAAGGGTCAAATATAGAGTGGGTTATTGATGTACATCCCATAGGAGACTGAAGTTCGTCCAAGTAATGGTGGGTTAAGGGCCAGGAGTAATTCCAATATACAAGCTTGACTAAAAACCTTAACCAAGGAGCAGTTAACCTAAGTAATTTAAAGAGGAAATGTAGGTCTAAGGTCAAATATAGAGCAGAGGGTTATTGATGTACATATCCCAATGACAAAAAGGTTGGTCCAAGTATGGTGTCTGGTATGCACAATTGTAATTCCTAATGTACAAGCTTTGACAAAAAAACCTTAACCAAGGTTAGACTAAAAAACCATTAACCAAGGGAACCTAACTAGGTAATTTCCAAGGTTAAATGTAGGTCAAAGGTCAAATATAGGTCAGGGGGTTGTTTGATGACCATCACTATGGAATAAAGTTGTCCGAAGAATGGCTGGTTGTAGGGCCAGGAGTATTCCATCTACAGAGGTTGACTAAAAACTTAAACCTTTAACCAAGGGGAATTAACTAAGTAATCCAAGGATAAAAGTAGGTCAAGGTAAAAAATTAGGTCCAGGGATTATTGGATGTACATCACTAGGAGATGAAGTTTGTCCAACAATATGGTTATGTAGGCCCAGGAGTATTCCATATAAACAAGCTTGACTATAAATCATTTAACCAAGTAATTCAAGTTTACAATGTAGGTGAATGGTAAAATATATGTCCAGGGTTGGGATTGAATTGTACATTCCATCCCTATGAGAAAAAAGTTATCCCCAGTATGGGTTGTCTGAGATGCACAAGAGTAATTCCATATAACAAAGCTTGACTAAAAACCATTAAAACCAAGGGTTGACTAAAAACCAAAAACCTTAAACCAAAGGGACGACTTAAGTAAGTTTAATTGGAAGTGGTAAATATAGGTCGAAGGATGAAATATATATCAGGGGTGGGTTTTGAAGTACATCACTAGGGGATGAATGTTGTCAAAAGTAATTTGGTTGGGTAGGCCCAAGTTTTTTAAGGGCCAAAAAAAAAAAAAAAAAGTGTTTAGTTATTTCCATATACAAGCTTGACCTAAAAACCCTTTAACCAAGGGGAATTAAAAACTACGTAATTACCAGAGGAAAAGTAGGTCAAATGGTCAAATATAGAATCAGGGGTTAAGGGTTTATGAGTAACATCGCTATGAGAAAAGTTGTCCCTAAGGTATGGTGTCCTGTATGCACAATAGTATTCCATGTATAAAGCTTGAACTAAAACCTTAACCAATGGTTGACTAAAACCTTAACCAAGGGGAATTAACTAAGTAATTCAAGGTATTTAAATGTAAGATCAAAGTTCCAAATATAGGTTCAGGGGTTGTTGATTGTAACATCACTAAGGAGATAAAGTTTGTCCAAGTAATGGCCTGGTGTAGGGCCCAGGAGTAATTCCATCTACAAAGCTTGAACCTAACCAACCTTAACCAAAGAGAACTTAACTAAGTAATTTCAAGAGGAAATGTAGGTCCAAGGTCAAATGTAGGTCCAAAGTGCAAATTATAGAGGGTTATTTGATGCTACATCCCTAGGAGATTGAAGTTGTCCCCAAGTATTGGTGGGAGTAGGGCCAGGAGTATTCTCTTCCATATCAATAAAAGCTTGACTAAAAACCTTAACCAAGGAGAATTAAACTAAGTAGTTAAAGAGGAAATGTTAGGTCAAGGTCAAATATAAGCAGGCAGGGAATATTGATGTACATCCCAATGAAGAAAAAGGGTTGTCCCAAGTATGGTGTTCTGTATGCACAATAGTAATTCGCCAATGTACAATGCTTGACTAAAAACCCTTAACCAAGGTTGAACTAAAACCCTTAACCAAGGGGAACTAACTAGGTAATTTCAAGGTTAAAACGTCAAGGTCAATCGTCAAATATAAGTTCAAAGGGGTTTGTTGATGGTACATCAATAGGAGATAAAGTTGTCCAAGAATAGGTTGGTGTAGGGCCAGGAGTAATTCCATCGACAAGGTTGACTATAAAAAACCTTTAACCAAGGGGAATTAACAAGTAAATTTCAAGAGGAAAATGTAGGATGAAGGTCAAATATAGAATCATGGGGTTTTATGTTGATGTACATTCACAATGAAGAGAAGGTTGTCCAAGTAATGGTGGTCTGCAATGCACAATAGTAATTCCATGTAAAAGCTTGACTAAAAATCTTAAAAAAAAAAAAAAAAAAAAAAAAAAAAAAAAAAAAAAAAAAAAAAAAAAAAAAAAAAAATTTGGGGGGGGGGGGGGGGGGGGGGGGGGGGGGGGGGGGGGGGGGGGTAAAACAAAAAAAACCAAGGTTGACTAAAAAAAACCCTTAACCAATGGGAATTAACGAAGTAATTCAAGTTTTTAAATGGTATGGTCAAAGTGGAAATATAGGTCAGGGGTTGTTGAATGTACATCCACTAGGAGGAATTAAAGTTGTCCAAGTATGGTTGTTGTAGGGCCCAGGAGTAGTTCCATCTACAAGCTTGACTAAAAACCTTCAACGAATGAGAATTAAACTGAAGTAATTCAAGAGGAAATGTAGGTCAAGGTCAAAATGTAAGGTCAAGGTGAAATATAGAATCCAGGGTTAATGATGTACGTCCCCTAGGAGATGAAGCGTTTTCCAAGTATTGTGGATTGTAGGGTTCAGGAGTTAATTCCATAATACAACAAGCTTGACTAAAAAACCTTAACCAAGGAGAATTCAAAGTAAGTAATTCCAAGTGGGAATATAGCTGAAGGTCAACAAATATAGAATCAGGGTTTTTATTGATGTACAATCCCCTATGAGAAAAAGGTTGTCCAAGGTATGGTTGTCTGTATGCACAATAGTATTCCATGTACAAGCATTGACTAAAAAGCTTAACCAAACTGTTTGACGAAAAAAAACCTTAACCACCCATTAACCAAGGGTAATTAACTAACGTAAATTCAAGGTTAAATGTAGGTCCCAAGGTGAAATAAAAAATATCTCAGGTTATTTTTGTGATGTTACATGACTAGAGATATAAAGTTGTCCAAAGTATGGTTGGGTTGGGTAGGCCAGGAGTATTCCATCTACAAAGTTGACTAAAAACCTTTAAACCTTAAACCAAAGAAATTAACTAAGAAGTCAAGAGGAAATGTATAGGTCAAGGTCAAATATAGATCAGGGTTACTTGAGTTTACATCCAAAGTTAGGAATGAAGTTGTCCAAGTATGGTTGGTGTATGGGCCAGGTGTATTCCATATACAAGCTTGACCTAAAAAACTTAACCAAATCGGGAATTAACTAATGTAATTGAAGAGGAAATGTATGTGAAGGTCAAATATAGAACCAGCCGGTTATTGAATGTACGATTCAATACGAGGAAAAAGGTTGTCCAAGTATGGTTGTCTAGTAATGGCACAATGGGTATTGCCCATGAACAGAAGCTTG
This sequence comes from Conchocele bisecta, assembly GCA_029237695.1. Lineage (NCBI taxonomy): Eukaryota > Metazoa > Mollusca > Bivalvia > Lucinida > Thyasiridae > Conchocele > Conchocele bisecta. The sequence continues at coordinate 39,828,102 of CM055268.1, forward strand.
ACTAAAAACCTTAACCAAAGGTTGACTAAAAACCTTAAACCAAAGGCCGAATTTAACTAAGAAAATTCAAGAAATTAAATGTAGGTCACAACGGTCACAAAATATAGATCAGGGGTTATTGATGTAGCATTACTAGGAGAATCAAGTTAGTCCAAGTATGGTGGGGGTTTAGGGCCCAATGTAAGTTTAATCCATAAATACAAGATTGGACTAAAACCTAACCAAGGCGTGACGGTGAACGCCGACGCCGACGCCCGACGCCAGACGCCCGGGGTTTACACAACATAAGCTCTAACTTATTCTTCGAATAGTCGAGGCTAAAAACCTTAACCAAGGTTGGACTAAAAAACCTTAACCAAGGGGAATTAACTATGTAATTCAAGGTTAAATGTTAGATCAAGGGTAAAATATAGGTCACGGGTTGTTGAATTGTTACAAAGCCACTAGGAGATGAAGTTGCCCTAAAAAAGTATGGGTGGATGTAGGGCCCAGGAGTATTGCATATACAAGCATTGACTAAAAAACTAAAAACCTTAAAACCAAGGGGAAATTGAACTAAGTAATCCAAGGATAAAAGTTGGGGGGGGGGGGGGGGGGGGGGAGGTCGAAAGGTAACAAAATATAGGTCCAGGGATTAATTGATGTACAATCACCCTGGGGAGACTGAAGTTGTCCAACGTAATAGGTTGAATGTAGAAGGCCCAGGAGTAATTCCGATATACAAGCTTGACTATAAAAACATTAAACCAAGTTAATTCAAGGTTACATGTAGGTGAAGGGTAACATAATATGTCCAGGGGTTTAATTGAATGTACAATCCCTATAGAAAAAAGTTATCCAAAGTATTTGGGTGTCTGTAATGCCACAATAGTATTCCATATACAAGCTTGACTAAAAAACCTTAACCAAGGTTGACTAAAAACCTTAACCAAGGGGGTATTAACTAATTAATTCAAGTTTAAATGTAAGGTCAAGGTGAAATATAGAATCAGGGTTTGTTTGAATGTTAACATCACTAGGGAAATGAAAGTTGTCCAAGAAATAGTTGGTGTAGGGCCATGATAGGTATTCCATCTACAAAAGGTTGACTAAAAACCGTTAACCGAAGAAGAAACTAACTAAGTAATTGAAGAGGAAATGTTAGGTGAAGGACCAAATGATAGATTCAGGGGTTATTGATTGTACAATCCCTATGAGAAAAAGGTTTGTCCAACGTATGGAGTCAGTATGCCACAATGGTAATTCCATGTACAAGCCAGGAGTAAAAAACCTTAACGAAGGTTGACTAAAAACCTTAACCCAATGGAGACTATTAAGTAAGTAATTGAAGAGGGAAAGAATAAAGGGGACAAGGTGGGAAAATATATATCATGGGGTTGTTGATGTAACATCACTAGGGGAATGAAGTTGTCAAAGATTATTGGGTTGGGGGTATGGGCCAGTAGTATTCCATATACAAGCTTGACTAAAAACCCCCTTAACCAAGGGGGAAATTTTAACTACGTAACTTCCAGAGGCAAAAGTAGGTCAAGGTCAAATATAGATCAGGGTTTAATTGATGTACATCGCTATGAAGAAAAAAGGTTGTTACCTAGTATGGTGTCTGTTATGCACCCAATATTATTCCATGTAGAAAGGCTTGACTAATAAAACCTTAACCAAGGAGAATTAACTAAGTAATTAAAGAGGACAAAATGTAGTGTCCAAGGTCAAATATAGATCAGGGTTATTGATGTTACATCGCTATTGAGAAAAGGTTGTCCAAGTATGGTGTCAGAATGGCAAAACAGTAATTACATAGTAAAGAAAGCTTTGACTAAAAAACCTTAACCAGGAGGTTGACTAAAAACCTTAACCAAGGGGAATTAACTTAGTAAATTCAAGGTTTAAATGTAGGTTCAAAGTCAAATAGAGGTCAGGGGTTGTTGATTACATCACCTCAAAGGAGATAAAGGTTGGACCAAGTAATGGGCTGGTGTAGGGCCAGAGTAATTCCATCTACAAGGTATTGGACTACAAACCTTCAACCAAAGATAATTTAACTAAGTAATTCAAGAGGGAAAATGTAGTATCAAGGACAAAGTGAAGGTCAAGGTCCAAATATAGAGGTTTATTTGATGTACATCCCTCAGGAGATCGAAGTTAGTCCAAGTATGGTGGGTGTAGGGCCAGGAGTAATTCCACATAAAAGGCTTGACCTAAAAAACCTTAACCCAACCAAGGAGAATTAACTAAGTAAATTAAAAAGAAGGAAATTAAGGTCAAGGTCACAAATATAGAAGCAGGGATTCAATTGATGTACATCCCAATGAGAAAAAGGTTGCTCCAAGTATTGGTTTCTCTTATGCACAATAGTTATTTCCATGTACAAAGGCTTAGACTAAAAACCTTAACCAACGGTTGACTAAAAACCCTTAAACCAATGGGAACTAACTAAGGTAATTTCAAGGTTAAACGTAGGTCCCAAGGTCAAATATGAAGTCAGGGGGTTGGTTGATGTACAATCAATAAAGGAGGAATTAAAAAAAAAAAAAGATTGTCCAAGAAAATGGTTTGGTGTAGGGCCCAGGAGTATTCCATCTACAAGGTTGACTAAAAACCTTAACCAAGGGGAAATTAACTAAATGTAATTCAAGAGGAAATGTTAGGTGAAGGTCCAAATATAGATCAGGGGTTAATTGATGTAACATCACTATGAGAGAAGGGTTGTCCAAGTATGGTGGTTTCCTGTATGCACAATAGTATTCCATGTAAAAAGCATTGAACTATAAAAATCATAACCATAAGGTTGACCTAAAAACCTTAACCAATGGGAAATTAAACTAAGTAATTCCAAGGATTATTTAAATCCTAGGTCAAAGTGATAAATATAGGTCAGGGGTTGTTTGATGTAACATTCACCTAGGAGATCAAAGTTGTTCCAAGTATGGATTTGGAGTAAGGGCCAGGAGTTAATTTCCAATCTACCAAGCTTGACTAAAAAACCGTCAAACGAATGAGAAATTTAACTAAGTAAATTTCAAGAGGAAATGTAGGTCAAAGGTCAAATGTTAGGTCCAAGGTGCAATAAATAGAAAAATCCAGGGTTGAATGATGTACGTCCCTATGGAAGATGAAGTTGTCCAAGTATGGTGGATGTAATGGGTCAGGAAGTATTCCATATACAAGCAAGACTAAAAACCTAAAAACCAAGGAGAAATTAAGAAGTAATTCAAGTGGAATATAAAAAAGCTGAAGGTCAAATATGAGATCAGGGGTTAAATTGATGTTACATCCCTAAGGAGAAAAGGTTAGTCCAAGTTAATGGTGTCTGTATGCACAAATAGTATTTTCCAATGTACAAAGCTTGGACTAAACAAAAAGCTTAACCAACCGTTTGACTAAAAACCTTAACCAAGGGGAATTAACATAAGTAATTACAAGGTTTAAATGTAGGTCCAAGTGGGAAAAATAATCTCGAGGGATTATTTTGTTTGATGTAACATGACTAGGAGATAAAGATTTGTCCAAGTATGGTTGGTGTAGGGGCCAGGAGTTATTTTCCATCTACAAAGTTGACATAAAAAACCTTAACCCAAAGAGAATAAATGAATAAGTAAGTCAAGAGGTAAATGTAGGTCAAGGTCAAATATAGAATCAGGGGTTACTGATTTACAATCCAAAGTAGAAATGAAGTTAGTCCAAGTATTGGTTGGTGTAGGGTCCAGGTGGGTAATTCCATACAAACAACGCTTGACTAAAAACCTTAACCAACTGGGAATTAACTAATGTAAATTGAAGAGGAAAATGTAGGAGAAGGTCAAATATAGACCACATCGGATTATTGATGTACATACATACTAGAAAAAGGTTGTCCAAGTAATGGTGGGTCTGTAATGCACAATTGGTATTTCCATGAACAAGCTTACTATAAAAACCTTTAACCCAAGGTTGACTAAAAAACCTTAACCAATGGTCGAATTAACTAAGAAAATTCAAGATTAAATGTAGGTCCAAGGTCAAAGTATAGATCATGGGTTAATTGTTATTAACATTTCCTAGGAGATGAAGTATTGTCCAAGTATGGAGGGTGGGGTAAGGGCCAGTAAGTATTCCATATACAAGGATTGACTAAAAACCTTAAACCAAGTGTGGGGGACGGTGACGCCGACGCCGACGGCCGACGCCGACGCCCGACGCCGACGCCGGGGTGACAACCATAAGCTAGCCTACTTATTCTTCGAATAGTCGAGCTAAAAAACCTTAAACCAACGGTTGACTAAAAACCTGTTAACCAAGGGGAATTAACTATGTAATTCAAGGTTAAAATGTAGATCAAGGTAAAAGATAGGTTTCACGGGGTTTGTTGATGTACATCACTAGGTAGAATGGAAGTTGCCCAAGTAATGGTGGTAATGTAGGGCCAGGAGTAATAGCAATATACAAAGCTTTGACTAAAAAACCTTAACCAAGGGGAAATTTGACTAAGTCAATCCAAGGATAAAAGTAGGTCCAAGGTAAAATAAAATAAAGGTCAGGGGATTATTGAAGTACATCACTGGGAGATGAAGTTGTTCCCAAGTAATGGTTGATGTAAGGCCCAGGAGTATTCCAATATACAAGCTTGAACTAATAAAACATTAACCAAGTAATAAATTCAAGGTTACATGGTTAGGTGAAGGTAACCATATATGTCAGGGTTATTGGAATGTACATCCCTATGACAAAAAAGTTATCCCAAGGTATGGTGGTCTGTAAGCACCAATAGTATTTCCATATACAAGCATTGACTCAAAATTCCTTAACCAAGGTTGACTAAAAAACCTTTTTAACCAAGGGGGATTGGGGGAACTTAACAAATTAACCCTCAAGGTTAAAATGTTAGGTCAAGGTGAAAATATAGGACAGGAGTTGGTTGATTGTGCATCACTAGGAAATGAAGTTGTCCCAATAATGGTAGGTTGGGTAGGGCCAGGAGTATTTCCATCCTACAAGTTTGACTAAAAAACCTTAACCAAGGAGAAATTAAACCTAAGTAATTGAAGATCAAATGCAGGAGAAGGGACAAATAAATTAAAGAATCAAGGGTTATTGATGTACATCCCAATGAGAAAAAGGTTTGTCCAAGTAATGGTGTCCTGTATGCACCAATAGTATTCCAATGTACAAAGCTTGGAGTAAAAACCTTAACCAACGGTTGACCTAAAAACCCTTAACCAAGGTGACTTAAAGTAAGTAATTGAAGAGGAAATATAGGTCAAGTGGGAAATAAATAAATATCAGGGGTTGATTGATGTACATCACCCTAGGGGATCAAGTTGTCCAAAGTATGTTGGGTGTAGGGCCAGTAGTAGTTCCCATAAAGAAAGCTTGACTAAAAACCTATTAAAACCAAGGGGAATTAGCTACGTTAAATTCCAGAGGAAAAAGTAGGTCAAGGTCAAATAAATAAAGATCAGGGGTTATTGATGTACATTCGCCCCCTATGAAGAAAAAGGGTTGTCCCAAGTATGGTGTCTGTATCCACAATAGTATACCCAATGTATAAAGCCTTGACTAAAAACCTTAAACCAAGGTTGACTAAAAAACCTTAAACCAAGGGGAACTTAACTAAGTAATTACAAGGTTATAAACTGTAGATCAAAGTCAAATATGAGGTCATGGGTTTGTTGAATGTACATCACTAGGAGATAGAAAGTTGTCCAAGTATTGGCTGGTGTAGGGCCCAGGAGTAAATTTTCAATCTACAACGCTTGACTAACCAAACCCTTCACCCAAACCAAAGAAATTAACTAAGTAATTCAAAGAGGAAATTGTAAGGTCAAAAAGGTCAAATGTAGGTCAGAAGGTCAAATATAAGGGTTTATTGATGTACATCCCCTAAGAGGAATGGAAGTTTGCCCAAGTATGGTGGGTGTAGGGTCAGGAGTATTCCCATATTTCAAAGCTCTTGACTAAAAAACCTTAACCAAGGAGAATTAACTAAGTAATTAAAAAAAAAAAACGAGGAAATGTTAGGTCCAAGGTCCAAATAAAGAAGCAGGGAATTATTGATTGTAACAATCCCAATCGTGAAAAGATTGTCCAAGTAATGGTGTCTGGTAATGCAGTACAAAAGTTTATTCCATGTACAAGCTTGACTAAAAAAACCTTCAACCAAGGATTGACTAAAAACCTTAACCAAGGGGTAACTAACTAGGTAAATTTCAAGGTTAAACGTAGGTCAAGGGTTCAAATATAAGTACCAGGGGTTGTTGATGTACATCAATAAGGAGATAAAAGTTGTCCAAGAATGGTTGGTGTAGGGCCAGGAGTATTCCATCTACAAAGATTGACTAAAAACCTTAACCCAAGGGGAATTAAACTAAGTAATTCAAGAGGAAAATGTTAGGAGGTGAAGGACAAATAAATAAGATCAGGGGATTATTGATGTACGATCACTATGAGAGAAGGATTGCTTGAAGTATGGAGTTTGTATGCACAATAGTATTCCATGTAAAAAGCTTGACTAAAAATCTTAACCAAGGTTGAACTAAAAACCTCCTTAAACCCAATGGGAAAATTAACTAAGTAATTCAAGGTTAAATGTATGTCAAAAGTGAAAATATAGGTCAGGGGTTGTTGATGTACATCACTAGGAGATAAAGTTAGTCCAAGTATGGTTGGTGTAGGGCCAGGAGTATTCCATCTAACAAGCTTGACTAAAAACCTTAAAACGAAAATGAGAATTAAACTAAGTAATTCAAGAAAAGGAAATGTAGGTCAAGGTCAAATGTAGGTCAAGGTGAAATATAGATCCAGGGTTAATGATGTACATTCCTAGAGATGAAGTTGTCCAAGTATGGTGGATGTAGGGTCAGGAGTATTCCATATACTAAGCTTGACTAAAAAACCTTAACCCAAAGGAGAATTAAGTAAGTAATTCAAGTTGGACAATATAGCTGAAGGTCAAATATAGATCAGGGGTTATTGATTGTACCATCCCTATGAGAAAAGTTTTCCAAGAAATGGTGTCTGTAATTGCATCAATAGTAGTCCATGGTTACAAGCTTCACTAAAAAAACCTTAACCAAGGTTGGACTAAAAACCTTAACCAAGGAGGTAATTAACTAATTGATGATTCAAGGTTAAATGTAGGTCAAGGTGATTATATATCCTCAAGGATTTGTTGATGGTAACATGACTAAGGAAGATAAAGATTGTCCAAGTATGGTTGGTGTAGGGCCAGGAGTATTCCATCTACAAAGTTGACTAAAAACCTTAACCAACCAAAGAGAATTAACTAAGTTAATTGAAGAGGAAATGTAAGGTCAAGGGTCAAATATAGATCAGGGGCAGGGTAACTGATTTACATCCCTAGGAGGAATGAAGTTGTTCCCAAGTATGGTGGGTGTAGGGGGCCAAGGTGTATTCCATATACAAGCTTGACTAAAAACCTTTAAACCAAAAGAATTAACTAAGTAATTAGAGGAGGGAAATGTAGGTCCAAGGTCAAATAATAGGACCAGCGGTTATTGAGTTTACATTCATACGAGGAAAAGGTTAGTCCCAAGTATGGTGTCTGGTATGCAACAATTAGTATTCCTTGAACAACAAGCTTGACTAAAAACCAAAAACCTTAACCAAAGGGTTTGACTTAAACAAAACCTTAACCAAGGGGAATTAACTAAGTAAGGTTCAAGAGGAAAATGTAGGTCAAGGTCAAATAGAGAGTCAGGGGATTATGGTATGTTACCATCACTAGGAGATGAAGTTGACCCAAGTATGGTGGGTGGTGAGGGCCAGTAGTATTTCCATATACAAGGTTGACTAAAAACCTTCAACCAAGGCCGTTGACGCCGACGCCGACGCCGACGCCGACGCATACACCGACGCCGACGGAAAACTCCGACGCCGACGCCGGGGTGACAAACATAAAAAAAAGCCTCAACTTATTCTTACGGAATAGTCGAGCTAAAAAACCTTAACCAAGGTTGACTAAAAAAACCTTAACCAAGGGGAATTAACATAATGTAAATTCAAGGTTACAAATGGTAGATCTAAGGTAAAATATAGGTCACGGGTTGTTGATGTAACATCACTATGGAGATGTAAGTTGTCCAAGTTATGGTGGGGTGGTAGGCGGGCCAGGAGTATTGCATATAACTAGCTTGAACTAAAAACCTTAACCAAGGGGAATTAACTAAGTCAATTCAAGAGGAAAATGTAGGTGTACAGGTTTCAAACATAGATCAGCGGGGATAATTGATGATTACATCCCCGAATGAGAAAAAGGTTTGTTCAAGTATGGTGGTTTCTGTAAGCAGAATAGTAATTCCATGTACAAGCTTGACTAAAAACCTTAACCAAGGTTTGACTAAACAAGCCTTAACCATGGGGAATTAAGTAAGTGACTTCAAGAGGAAATGTAGGTCAAGGACAAAATATAGATCATAAGGGGTTAATTGATGTACAATCGCTATGAGAAAAGGTTGTCCAAGTATGGTTTGTTCTGTAATGCACAATAGTATTCCATGTACAAGCTTGAACTAATAAAAACCTTAAAACCAAGGTTGACCTAAAAACATTAACCAAGGGGAATTAACTAAGTAAACTTCAAGAATGAAATGTTAAGTCAAGGTCAAATTATAGATCAGGGGTTTATTGATGTACATCACTAGGAGATGAAGTTTTGTGCAAGTATGGTATGTAATTAAGGGCCAGTAGTAATTCCATATACAAGGTGTTTGACTAAAAACCATAACGCCCGACCGGCCGACACGCCGACGCCGACGCCGAACGCCGACGCCGACGCCGGACGAGCCGGACCGAACAGGCCGACGCCGAACGCGCCGAACGCCGACGCCGACGCCGACGCAGAGGAACGCCGACCGCCGACGCCCGACGCCGACCGCCACGCCGACGCCGACGGCCGACGCCGGGATGACAACATAAACGCTCTACTTAATCCTTCGAATAGTCGAGCTAAAAAATGAAAGTAAGCAGAGAATAGCAAAATGTGTGGTAACGGGTTAGTTGTTTGTTTTAAAGGGAAAATCAAATGGTGGTGGGCCACCTTAGTCGTGATCCCTGGCGGTTATTGGTTTGCAATCGGTTAATGGGCAAGTTTGGACAGATCAACCTGTGTAAGTTTTACCATAGAGTTGTAAACTTACTATTAACAAGAGAAGTGTAGGAAGAAACAGCAATAGCTCGACTAACGATGGGTTGTCGATGTTACACATGCTAGCTATGACAAAGAATGGTGGCCTGCGGCTTGCATAAAAACCTTAACCAAGGTCGACTAAAAAACATTAACCAAGGGAAATTAAGTAAGTTAAATTTCCAAGGTTAAATTGTAGGTCCAATGCCAGAGATAGGTCAGGGGTTATTGATTGAACAATCACTAGGAGATAAATTATTTTCCAAGTATGGTTTGCTGTTTGGCCCAGGAAATATTCCATATACCAAGGCTTGAGTAAAAACCGAGAAACCAAGGGGGAGATAAACTAAGTAATTCCAAGATAAAAAGTAGGTCAAGGTTCAAATAATGGAGGCAGGGATTATTAGATGTACATCATTAGGAGATGAAGTTGTCCAAGTATGGTTGATGTAGGCCCAGAAGTATTCCATATACAAGCTTGACTATAAAACATTAAGCAAGTAATTTCAAGGTTAAATGTTAGGTGAAGTTAAAATAAAGGTCAGGGGTTATTGATGTACATCCCTATGAGAAAAAAGTTATCCAAGTATGGTTGTCTGTATGCACAATAGTATTCCATCTACAAGCTTGACTAAAAACCTTAACCAAGGTTGAGTAACAACCTTAACCAAGGGAAATTAAGTAAGCAATTTAAGGTTAAATGTAGGTCAATAATCAAATATAGGTCAGGGGTTGTTGATGTACATCACTAGGAGATGAAGTTGTCCAAGTATGGTTGGTGTAGGGCCATGAGTATTCCATCTACAAGCTTGACTAAAAACCTTAACCAAAGAAAGAATTAAGTAAGTAATTCAAGAGGAAATGTAGGTCAAGGTCAAATATAGATCAGGGTTATTGATGTACATGTTGTTGTAGGGCCATGAGTATTCCATGTACAAGCGGACTAAAAACCTTAACCAAAGAGAATTAAGTAAGTAATTCAAGAGGAAATGTAGGTCAAGGTCAAATATAGATCAGGGGTTATTGATGTACATCACTATGAGAAACGGTTGTCCCAAGTATGGTGTCTGTATGCACAATAGTATTCCATGTACAAGCTTGAGTAAAAAGCTTAACCAGGTCGATTAAAAACCTTAACCAAGGGAATTAAGTAAGTAATTCAAGGTTAAATGTATGTCAATGTCAAATATAGGTCAGGGGTTGTTGATGTACATCACTAGGAGATGAAATTGTCCAAGTATGGTGGGTGTAGGACCAGTAGTATTCCATATAGAAGGTTGACTAAAAACCTTAACCAAAAGGAATTAAGTAAGTAATTGAAGAGGAAATGTAGGTCAAGGTCAAATATAGATCAGGGGTTATTGATGTACATACCTATGAGAAAAGGTTGTCGAAGTATGGTGTCTGGATGCACAATAGTATTCAATGTACAAGCTTGAATAAAAACCTTAACCAAGGTTGACTAAAAACCTTAACCAAGGGGAATTAAGTAAGTAATTCAAGAGGAAATGTAGGTCAAGGTCAAATATAGATCAGGGGTTGTTGATGTACATCACTAGGAGATGAAGTTTTCCAAGTATGGTGGGTGTAGGACCAGTAGTATTCCATATAGAAGGTTGACTAAAAACCTTAACCAAAAGGAATTAAGTAATTAATTCAAGAGGAAATGTAGGTCAAGGTCAAATATAGATCAGGGTTTATTAATGTACATACCTATGAGAAAAGGTTGTCGAAGTATGGTGTCTGGATGCACAATAGTATTCAATGTACAAGCTTGAAAAGAAACCTTAACCAAGGTTGACTAAAAACCTTAACCAAGGGGAATTAAGTAAGTAATTCAAGAGGAAATGTAGGTCAATGTCAAATATAGATGAGAGGTTATTGATGTGCATCACTAGGAGATGAAGTTGTCCAAGTGTGGTGGTTGGTGTAGGGCCAGTAGTATTCCATCTGCAAGCTTGACTAAAAACGTTAACCAAGAGGAATTAAGTAAGTAATTCAAGAGGAAATGTAGGTCAAGGTCAAATATAGATCAGGGGTTGTTGATGTACATCACTAGGAGATGAAGTTGTCCAAGTATGGTGGGTGTAGGACCAGTAGTATTCCATATAGAAGGTTGACTAAAAACCTTAACCAAAAGGAATTAAGTAAGTAATTCAAGAGGAAATGTAGGTCAAGGTCAAATATAGATCAGGGGTTATTGATGTACATACCTATGAGAAAAGGTTGTCGAAGTATGGTGTCTGTATGCACAATAGTATTCCATGTACAAGCTTGACTAAAAACCTTAACCAAGGTTGACTAAAAACCTTAACCAAGGGGAATTAACTAAGTAATTCAAGAGGAAATGTAGGTCAAGGTCAAATATAGATCAGGGGTTATGGATGTACATCACTAGGAGATGGAGTTGTCCAAGTATGGTGGGTGTAGGGCCAGTAGTATTCCATATACAAGGTTGACTAAAAACCTTAACCAAGGCGTGACAGTGACGCCGACGCCGACGCCGACGCCGACGCCGACGCCGACGCCGACGCCGGGGTGACAACATAAGCTCTACTTATTCTTCGAATAGTCGAGCTAAAAACCTTAACCAAGGTTGACTAAAAACCTTAACCAAGGGGAATTAACTATGTAATTCAAGGTTAAATGTAGATCAAGGTAAAATATAGGTCACGGGTTGTTGATGTACATCACTAGGAGATGAAGTTGTCCAAGTATGGTGGGTGTAGGGCCAGGAGTATTGCATATACAAGCTTGACTAAAAACCTTAACCAAGGGGAATTAACTAAGTAATTCAAGAGGAAATGTAGGTGAAGGTCAAACATAGATCAGGGGATATTGATGTACATCCCTATGAGAAAAGGTTGTTCAAGTATGGTGTCTGTAAGCAGAATAGTATTCCATGTACAAGCTTGACTAAAAACCTTAACCAAGGTTGACTAAAAGCCTTAACCATGGGGAATTAAGTAAGTACTTCAAGAGGAAATGTAGGTCAAGGTCAAATATAGATCAGGGGTTATTGATGTACATCGCTATGAGAAAAGGTTGTCCAAGTATGGTGTCTGTATGCACACTAGTATTCCATGTACAAGCTTGACTAAAAACCTTAACCAAGGTTGACTAAAAACCTTAACCAAGGGGAATTAACTAAGTAATTCAAGATGAAATGTAGGTCAAGGTCAAATATAGATCAGGGGTTATTGATGTACATCACTAGGAGATGAAGTTGTGCAAGTATGGTATGTGTAGGGCCAGTAGTATTCCATATACAAGGTTGACTAAAAACCTTAACGCCACGCCGACGCCGACGCCGACGCCGACGCCGACGCCGACGCCGACGCCGACGCCTACGCCGACGCCGACGCCGACGCCGACGCCGACGCCGACGCCGACGCCGACGCCGGGATGACAACATAAGCTCTACTTAATCTTCGAATAGTCGAGCTAAAAATGAAAGTAGCAGAGAATAGCAAAATGTGTGGTAACGGGTTAGTGTTTTAGGGAAAATCAATGGTGGTGGGCCACCTTAGTCTGATCCCTGGCGGTTATTGGTTTGCATCGGTAATGGGCAAGTTTGACAGTCAACCTGTGTAAGTTACCATATGTGTAACTTACTATAACAAGAGATGTAGGAGAACAGCATAGCTCGACTACGAGGGTTGTCGATGTACACATAGCTTGACAAAGAAGGTGGCTGCGGCTTGCATAAAAACCTTAACCAAGGTCGACTAAAAACATTAACCAAGGGAAATTAAGTAAGTAATTCAAGGTTAAATGTAGGTCAATGCCAGATATAGGTCAGGGGTTATTGATGTACATCACTAGGAGATAAAGTTTTCCAAGTATGGTTGCTGTTGGCCCAGGAATATTCCATATACAAGCTTGAGTAAAAACCGTAACCAAGGGGAGATAACTAAGTAATCCAAGGATAAAAGTAGGTCAAGGTCAAATATAGGTCAGGGATTATTGATGTACATCATTAGGAGATGAAGTTGTCCAAGTATGGTTGATGTAGGCCCAGAAGTATTCCATATACAAGCTTGACTATAAACATTAAGCAAGTAATTCAAGGTTAAATGTAGGTGAAGTTAAAATAAAGGTCAGGGGTTATTGATGTACATCCCTATGAGAAAAAGTTATCCAAGTATGGTGTCTGTATGCACAATAGTATTCCATCTACAAGCTTGACTAAAAACCTTAACCAAGGTTGAGTAAAAACCTTAACCAAGGGGAATTAAGTAAGCAATTTAAGGTTAAATGTAGGTCAATATCAAATATAGGTCAGGGGTTGTTGATGTACATCACTAGGAGATGAAGTTGTCCAAGTATGGTTGGTGTAGGGCCATGAGTATTCCATCTACAAGCTTGACTAAAAACCTTAACCAAAGAGAATTAAGTAAGTAATTCAAGAGGAAATGTAGGTCAAGGTCAAATATAGATCAGGGGTTATTGATGTACATGTTGTTGTAGGGCCATGAGTATTCCATGTACAAGCTGGACTAAAAACCTTAACCAAAGAGAATTAAGTAAGTAATTCAAGAGGAAATGTAGGTCAAGGTCAAATATAGATCAGGGGTTATTGATGTACATCACTATGAGAAACGGTTGTCCAAGTATGGTGTCTGTATGCACAATAGTATTCCATGTACAAGCTTGAGTAAAAAGCTTAACCAGGGTCGATTAAAAACCTTAACCAAGGGGAATTAAGTAAGTAATTCAAGGTTAAATGTATGTCAATGTCAAATATAGGTCAGGGGTTGTTGATGTACATCATTAGGAGATGAAATTGTCCAAGTATGGTGGGTGTAGGACCAGTAGTATTCCATATAGAAGGTTGACTAAAAACCTTAACCAAAAGGAATTAAGTAAGTAATTGAAGAGGAAATGTAGGTCAAGGTCAAATATAGATCAGGGGTTATTGATGTACATACCTATGAGAAAAGGTTGTCGAAGTATGGTGTCTGGATGCACAATAGTATTCAATGTACAAGCTTGAAAAATACCTTAACCAAGGTTGACTAAAAACCTTAACCAAGGGGAATTAAGTGAGTAATTCAAGAGGAAATGTAGGTGAAGGTCAAATATAGATGAGGGGTTATTGATGTGCATCTCTAGGAGATGAAGTTGTCCAAGTATGGTGGGTGTAGGGCCAGTAGTATTGCATATACAAGCTTGACTAAAAACCTTAACCAAGGTTGACTAAAAACCTTAACCAAGGGGAATTAACCAAGTAATTCAAGAGGAAATGTAGGTCAAGGTCAAATATAGATCAGGGGTTATTGATGTACATCACTAGGAGATAAAGTTGTGCAAGTATGGTGGGTGTAGGGCCAATATTATTCCATATACAAACTTGACTAAAAACCTTAACCAAGGCGTGACGGTGACGCCGACGCCGACGGCGACGCCGACGCCGACGGCGACGCCGACGCCGGGGTGACAACATAAGCTCTACTTATTCTTCGAATAGTCGAGCTAAAAATGTGATTGTTTTCAATTACGTACATATGTAATTTAATTATGAGGATACATGTATGTATATGTCACAGCACGTCCAGTACGGTGATACTGGTGAGGGGAAGGGTTGGACAATCAGGGATGCTCTGTATCGCTAAGGTCTGGGGAAACTGGAGATAAACCCAAACTAAATTACAAAATGTAATTTATTATTTATCAAAGATGCAATATGGCGGCGATGCGCGTACACTGGCGACTATCGAAGAAGTCGTTGAACCGAACTATACTCATGTGTAGACCCTAAGCAAAAAGACCCAAAAGGATGCATCGGTCATATGCGACCAGTGTAGTCCCAGATCAGACTGCACATTGGTGAAATCTGATCCGTACATTAACTGACGCTCCTGCATGTATGTGACCAATGTAGTCCCAGATCAGACTGCACATATGTGAAGTCTGATCAGAACCTAAACTGATGCGTCGGAAGTTAAACAAAGGGACACAACGGTATATGTTACCAGTGAAGACACGGATATGGCTGCACATTTGTGCCAGCCAATCAGGGTCCTCACTGATGGTCAAATAGGTGGGAACGCATGGGAATAGCGGTTCTAATCTAACAATGCACCGAAATGTGGCATAAATAACGGTTGGTATGTGTTAAAATAAACACAAACCCCCGAACATGAAACTGTCCGACATGAACCGTAGATACAATATATGGCTAACGGCCGGTATAACTATAATCAGTAAGGTGCCAATTGATACAGAATATCAATATCTGGCCGGTGCCTGAACATAATATGTCGGAATTCTCATGAAATAGAGTAGATGTATACACAATCGAACATGCACGCCATATATGATATACACAAAGTAATCGGCTACCGAGAAAATAGACGAGTGATAATCGGTGATCACCGATTAAGCCAAATACAAGCAAGACATATATACATAATTTACAATTACAATTACCTGGAGATAAACCAAAACTAAATTACAAAATGTAATTTATTATTTATCAAAGATGCAATATGGCGGCGATGCGCGTACACTGGCGACTATCGAAGAAGTGACGACAGCCGCGCAGTGCGCGCCAAAGCCAACGCCAGAACGAGACTTGAGATTCCTCGCCAAATGACGCACATCATAAGACATTATTGAGCTGTGCTTATGTAACAGTAAGCCATATCTTAAGATGGACGCTAAAACGCTCAGAAAAATATACAGGTGTTAACTGTGCATGATAATATATAATATATATATAGGATATGATATAGGAGATAGGAGATATTGGTATTATAGGATATTATATAGGATATATAGGTTATAGGAGATATGGCTATCATAGGATATGGTATAGGAGTTTGGATAAAATGACCTTCCGGGTTACACACTCCCTCCCCACGTGAAATGTCGTCTCGACATTTAACATTATTACAAAGCAAAGCAGTGTGTAATCATAATCTAAAAACGTTTATTCTCATATAAAATACGTATCATTTTATTTTCAAAATGAATCTCAGTGGTTCAGCTCCCAGAAGCCGGTACTCATCCACGCAGGCGGTTTCCGTTCCCGTCCCGACATGCGAATGGGCAGAGATAGCTCTCGTTCCGGTACTTCTGGCGCAGCTGTCACTATCTCTGGTGATACTGGTCTCACTTCTGGTGACTGTATGCTGGGAACAGCTTCTCCATCAGGTATGTGATCTGAAATCACGGAAACTGGTTCTACAGTGTTACTGGTGCTAGACACACCCGACGCATGTTCCTCTACAACATAACTTACGTCAGCATCTGGAATAGAATGGACAGCGGGTAATGACATACTGACGTCGACGGGGCTACTTGGTTGAAATCCCGGATCCTGTGGATCCAGATGACGTCTCGGAGATAAACGTTCTCTACCCCCACGTCGACGTTGTGGAATAACGTATGTCCCTTCACTGGCATCATTAGAAGCGTCCGAACTGGTGCTTGAATGCCTGTGTCTCCACTGTCGTTCTCCAGTGATATTCTCTTGGTGGTGTCGTCTCTGTGAACGCAGCCGTGTTCGTGGTGTGTTCCCTTGGTCATGTGACTCATCCGGAGGAAGGTCACTTGGGATGGCGTTGAACGGCAGTAACAAGTTCCTATGGAGCACTTTGTCACGTCCAGGTCCGTTCTCTTTCCCTACCAAGTACACGGGAATGTCCTTGTTCGGCTGGTCCTTCACAATATATGGGTCTCTCAACCATCTGTCTGCCAACTTGTGCTTCTTGTCCAGTCGCACGTTCTTCACCAGAACTCTATCCCCTTGCTCCAACTTGGACTGTCGGACTCTCAAATCGTAAATGGCCTTGTGCCTCTCCTGCTGATTACGGGATTCTTCTGAAGCTCGCTGGTAAGCAAATGCCAGTCTTTTCTTCAGTTTGTCGACGTAGCCAGTAGGGTTCCTGGGTTGTCCAACTTCATATTCCTCTTGCAGTCCAATGAAAGCGTCAAACGCGAGTCTGGGATATCTTCCAAATACTAGGAAATATGGACTATATCCGGTACTCTCGTGTTTGGTGCAGTTGTACTGACGTACGACTTCCAATCCTACTTCTGCTCTTCTGGGAGAGTACCAAGCATGTTGCAGAGGGTATGGTTAAATCGCTCGGTCATCCCATTCCCCATCGGGTGGTATGGCGTGGTTCTACTCTTCTGGACGCCGGCGATCTTGCACAACTCACGGATGACATCCGACTCGAAATTTCAACCTTGGTCGCTGTGTAGCTTCGCCATGAATCCATAGTACTGGATGAAGGAGTCGTACGCATTCGCAGTGGTATGGGCCGTTTGATTATTGGTAGGTATGGCATGGGCGAGTCTTGTAAAGTGATCGGTGATGACCAATATATTCTCGTATCCGCCTTTTGACCGTTCCAATCTCAGAAAGTCCATACACACGAACTCCATCGGTGCAGATGTCTTGATGTTGACCAGCGTAGCTGTCCGGTTTGTAGATGGTGTCTTGCGTCTAATACAGCTGGCACAGCACTGCATCCTGTCGGCGATGTCTTTATATATACCAGGCCAATAAAACATTGCCTTCACGAGAGATAGTGTCCTGTCACGTCCTTGGTGGCCTAAATCACTATGTAGTGCATGAAATGTCAGATCTCGATACGCCTCTGGAAGTACAAGCTGGTGGGTGCTCTTGCCGTCCTGCTGGCAAATCCTAAACAATACGTCATCCCGCAGCATCAATTTTCTCCAGTTCTTGATGTACTTCTGGACGGTTAAACTTTCCAGCTGCACCTCCTCCTTGGTGGGGCGTCGTCCATTTTGTATCAGTTGTCGTACTCGGCCAATATGCGGATCCACTTGCTGTTCCTTCTTCCAGTCAGGTTCATCACCGATATGTGTGACCTCGCCATCTGGAATGACCTCTTCAGCCAACTCTGGTGAGAAGACAGCGTTGCACTCAGCTAGTGGCACCTCCACCTGACATGCATGGCATATCGCCTTTACTGCCTCTGTAAACACTTCTGACGTCTGATTCTGTGAAGCTGGTAGGCGTGACAATCCGTCTGCATCGGCGTTGGATTTGCCACTCCTGTACTTGATGCTGAAATCAAAACTACTGAGCGCCGCAATCCAGCGATGTCCGGTGGCATCCAGAACGTACGTCAACGGGTTGTTGTCGGTTCGGACCTCAAACTTGTTACCATACAGGAAGTCATGGTACTTCTCCGTCACCGACCACTTGAGCGCCAATAATTTCAGCTTATGAGCAGGATATCTCTTCTCGCTGTTCCTCAAGCTTCTGCTGGCGTAGGCAACCACTCTCTCAACTCCATCGTGCACTTGGTACAGGACTGCACCGAGTCCGTCTCCTGAAGCAAATGTGTGTAAGATGACTGGCTTCGAGTAGTCTGCGTACGCGAGCACTGGTGGTGACATCAGCTTGTCGATGATGACGTCGAATGCTTCCTGTTTCGCAACCGTCCATTTCCATGGTATACTAGTCCGTTTCTTCTTGGTCTTGTTCGTGGGATGTCCGATCAGCAGATCATTAAGTGGCCGTACTATCCGCGAGTAATCCTTGACGAATCTACGGTAGTATCCCGCGAATCCCAGGAACTTCCGGACTTCCTTGATGTTCGTGGGAACAGGCCAATTACTCAAGGCTTCCACTTTCTCCGGATCTGTCTCTACGCTGTCTGCTGACACCACGTGACCAATATAATTCACCCGACGCCATGAAGAACTTCGCACTTGGATCCCTTTAGCTTCAGAGCATGCTGCTGTAGCCGGCGAAATACTGCCTCCAGCTTGGTGCAATGTTCCTCAAATGTCTTGGAGAATATGATCACGTCGTCTATGTAGATCATGCAGTCCCGTAGATGGAGATCACCCATGCACCTCTCCATGAGTCGCTGAAAAGTACTTGGTGCGTTCGTTAAGCCAAAGGCCATCCTGTTGCACTCGTAGAAGCCGAGGGGGGACCCACCGAGAATGCCGTCTTCTGCTTGTCTGCCTCTGACATGGCCACCTGCCAATAACCACTACGAAGGTCCAACTTGGAAAAGTACTTGAAGCCTGCCAGTGCGTCGATGGTCTCGTCGATGGTCTCGTCTATGCGCGGTAAACTATATGCGTCCCGGATGGTTCTGGCATTAAGCTTACGAAAATCTATGCAGAAACGGAGGCTATTACCTTCTTTCGTATAAGCACGATGTTCGACGAGAACGGACTCTCTGATGGACATATAGCTCCAGCTTCCACCATCTCTTTCAAGTGTTCCCGTACTTCTTCGTACATTCCAGGTGGAATCCTGCGGTACGGTTCCTTGAAGGGGGTGTCGTCTGTCAACTTGAAAGCATGCTCCACGATATCATTACCTCCTAAATCTGTGGGACCTCTACTGAAGATGGACGTCCATCGACTGATCAGTGAAGTGACTTCTTGTCGCTGTTGAGAGCTCAAACTATCACTGTCCAACTTGATTCCCAACTCCTTCAGTTCCTCTGGTATGGTTTCCACAGTCTTCGGGATAGTATGTTGCGTTGTAGTCGTGTCTTGATCTGGTTTCCAACTGCGGAGTAAATCTACCTTCTGAAGTTCGCAGAGTGTGGCCCTCGGAGGAATGAACAGCACCTTCGCTGATATGTTGCAGATGCGAAAAATGATGGACACCACCCAGGGACATACATTCAGACTACCAGGCAACTTCGTAGACTGTTCTGTGACTACGATCCGACGAGTTGATCCTTCCGTACCAGTCCTGATACGACGATCGACTCATGTGGTTGTAAGTTGATCGGACGCTTGTTGGTTGACTTCGCAACTCCGATGCTGATGCAGCTCGCTTCCATGGATTTGAAGGCCAACCTCCATTCTTCAGGCAAGTAATCTGTTTGCAGTGACGGATGTAGTTGGTTCCAATAATGATTGGTACCCCTCTGTTGTGTTCTGTATCTGGAACAATAAGGCATGGTATAGTTACAACAGATGTGTCCAGAGAAGGTACACACAAATCTGCATCAATATATCCAGTGTATGGCAACTGATTTCCATCAGCTACATTCACAACCAGCCCAAACTCCTGCAAACTATGTAACTCGGGTTTATCAGTCAGTGAATGGTAAAACCCCTCCGCCATAGTGGTCACTACACTACCCGAGTCAATCAACACTTTCGCGTCTTGGTCACAAACTGTAATGTCTGTTTCCGCAGACGGACCAATCACTCTCACTAATAATGTTACACCAGGTGTAACTGTAACGGAATCACAATTGTTAGCATTTTTGGGGCGTCTGTTTCCGCCTGTGTCTCTGACTTGCCCCTCGTCAGAGACACGATCTAGTTTATAAGACTGTCTGTGTGGTCCTCCTCTACCACGTGGCTGAAAATACGATCTACTACAACCACGTCTGAAATTCCCTCGACCTCTGTATGTGTCATCCTGAAAATGATCAGGTAATCCACGGGGCGGATCGGTTGGTCTGGTCTGCTGCTCCAGCCTGGATTCCATGGAGTCCATACGCTTCATCAGCTCCTGTAACGTATTGCAAAGATCATTAATGGGTGTTCCAGGTGGAGTTTCAGACTCTGTAGTAGTCATGTGATGCTGAGCAGTCTTTCTCAGTCTGTCACTCCCGGTCATCTCTTGGTCAATCTTCCGGACCTCCCTAAGACGCAAGTTAAAATCTGTAATTGAATCATACTTGTGGCGGGAGGCGTTTTTCACTCGCTCCGCTGCAGAGACCTGTCCAAAATTTGTTACGCAACATGTCATACTTAGCTGAAACAGTTACATGTCCTGACTCAACTGCACGCTGTAACAAATCTTCTAACCGACAGGCCCATGTTGCCACGGACTCTCCGGCCTTCTGCTGTTCAGTATAGAACTGCTGCATGATGGTCTCGCCTGTAAAAACATTGCCATAAATCCCCTCAAATTTGATTAAGATCTGGTCTACCCCAGCACCTTCACCTATCGATAACAAAATCCGACTGACAATGCATTTAAGCGAGCGTCTGAGTGCCTGTGATAAAATCGCATCAGGATACATGTGGTCTCGTTGCAAGCACTTCACCTCGTACTTCCACACCTCAAAGCTGACTTCCCCCTTGGGTGGGGGCTCATCACCCGAAAATAAAGAAATTCTCGGTGGCTGCTGAAAAGGTGGAGGGATCACAAACGAACCAACGTCTATTCCTGGCGTAGACATGGCAAGAGAGGTGGAGGCTTCTTAGCCTTCGCACCATCCTCCATATTGGCATGAACATCTGTGGAGAGAGAAGTCACATGAAATTTGCCAGACTTTAGCAACAGCTTGACCATCGCCTCCAATTCTTTGTCAGTCCAGTTCCTTCCTCAGGATTCATGCCATAATCCCTGTTCTCCTCCCTCGGCCATAGTGACTGATCAACTGAAACAATAGTGCAACAATTAGTAAATCAGATCTAAGTACAATAAATTAATTTCAGTATCAATCAGAGTCCAAACCCAAGCCTGATTATCACCAAACCCGAAATTCAAACTAATTAATACACAAATGCAATCAACAAATAATTAATTCCCTGTATAACAGAAAACATTTAATGTTAATTACAAGTATACATCCTGGAATAATTAAATATATTGTACAACTGATACCAATTGATATCACCACTGACCCCTGTGGCAGTATGTGATATATCGCAACTACCAGGTACTGACACGATCCACCATCAGCATACATATGTATTAATAATCAGACCATCAGCTTAACTCAAGTAACATCCTACTCTCAAGTACACTGTCAACTATTCAAGGGAGGTAACATCAATCTCAGAATATGTCTCCAAGGAATAAATTCAGCAAATCAATGTCCTGATCAAAGTATTCTCCGGTGATGCTCAACAAGATTCAGTTTCGAATGTGCCACTATGTATCCAAACAATTACCTGGATTTCCCAATCAGGTTCCCTGATGTCGCGTGTTGTCAAACTTCAAACTTCATCCGCCAAGCAAAATTCACAAACAAAACAAACCGAATGTGTCGCAAAGAAATAAATTAAACTTAATTAATGTACTGCGATGCATTGACACAAATCCGAGAGATCGCGCTAAGTAATTCCGATCTAATGGTAAACAACAAAACAAATTTCAAAATATTTGTTTTTATTTTGAAATTCACTGAAGTTGTTATTTTGTACTACCAACTACAATTACATATAATTCATTATTATATATAATTGTAATATAGTATATTCAATAATGTAGTACAATACGCTTCAGAAGCACTGAATCATTACAGCTTCAGAATATGAGGCTGTACTTATGCAATGAATAAATAATATCAGAAATATTTCACGGAATTCTCACAAGACGGATGACATCAATGAAGACCCCTGGTCAATATATATAATAACAACACAACTCCGGGCCGTGGACAACTATCCGTATAAATATGCTTCATGCGTATAACTCCATCTCGATCAAGTGGTTGTTCAGGTAAAGACCAAGTAATTATGCAGGAATAGGACTATAAGGGATTATATCAAGTATATATAGGGCCATGTATATAAATGTGCAATAATATGCAAGTGAAAATAAATAAATGCCACTAATCAAAAAGCCTGGAAACAAATATATCACAAATTGGCGGCCATCTTGGAAGCCATTGCGGAAATATTTGGATCTAAAAATAAAATCAAATCTCAGTCTCAAATAATTATTTACAAGTAATCGCAGATGGACAAGGGCAACACTTATGTTCCCTTCACACTACCTTACATGAATAACACAATCAATGTATCATATCTGACAATGAGAACTGACAGTCACAGTGACAATGTCAATGTTTATACTACATGCAACAAAAACACAAAGTCATCTCGCACTGGTCGGTCGACGTCTCGTTGTCGGCGAATCCAGTGTGCACACTATATGTGGTGGATGCTATGAGTTGTCGCGAGTGATCACTAAGAAAATAAATTACGTCGAAGGCCTTCCATGATGTTTACCAGACACAAATAATCACATCTACACGTACACGTGTGAATAATCGGATGTTTACATGAAACCGGTGAACGATCGATAACTTCCCATCCGTCAAATATATCCGTCCTTTGTAACAAAGGTATATCCCAGTATGAATTCCTCAGTCAGTCGAGCGCGTTCAGGAGAAAACTATCCTCATGGTATCGCTAGTCGCCGCTCGCTTCCAGTGTTGTCTTCAGCGCAGAGTCTTCCACGATGCTGATTAGTCCCTCGTTGGGCGTCAAAAATGTCACAGCACGTCCATTACGGAGATACTGGTGAGGGTTGGGTTGGACAATCAGGGATGCTCTGTATCGCTGACGTCTGGGGAAACTGGAGATAAACAAAATGTAATTTATTATTTATCAAATATGCAATATGGCGGCGATGCGCGTACACTGGCGACTATCGAGGAGTCGTTGAACCGAAATATACTCAAGTAGTATATAGGGAGTCAAAATGATACCACCTAACGGTGGTATCATTTATCAAATATGCAATATGGCGGCGATGCGCGTACACTGGCGACTATCGAGGAGTCGTTGAACCGAAATATACTCAAGTAGTATATAGGGAGTCAAAATGATACCACCTAACGGTGGTATCATTTCCCCACCCTATATACTACTCCACCGCCCCCCGAAAAACACCGTTTTCGTCCAATAGCACAAACTGGTCACCAACACAAAAACGTGACAATTGGTGTCATAAATACATCATGTATTTCCAATTGAACATATAAAATTAATAGGTTGTAACAAAAAAAATATATTATAACCAATTGGACTGCATTTCGAAAAAGAAATAAAATAAAGAAATGTTTGTTCAATTGGACTGAATTTCGAAAAGTAGTAAAAACATTATGTATTTTCCAATTGAACAGATAAATCTCATAGGTTATATACAGAAAATATGATAACGCCAGAAATAGAAAAGTTTTAAAATCCGTGGCAAATCTGTAATGGTTTCGGCTACCCAACGAAATAGCCACCCGATAATGCGCCAGAGGAAAAAAGAAAAAAGAAATGTTTGTTCAATTGGCCGATAATTGTACAACACTAGGTTGTGTATATCATAACAGCCTTCGTGGTCGTGTGGTTAAGGCGACACTCTATAGAGAAGTGGGTCGTGGGTTCGCGCCGCGGTTGGAGCTAAAACAATTATTTATTTATTTCTATCCCTATAAATGTGGTCGCTATGGTAAACAACTGCATGACAACGGCGTTCCTATCCGACCGCTTGAGGTTGATACACAAATAAATTCAGATAGCCAGTTTACATAGAAATAAACTCGGCTATAAATATTCATAACCCGTGTAATTGTAACATTGTCGTCTATTTGGTGTGATTACAACATAAATTCGTTCTGTTCAGTAATAATTTTTTCAATTTCTTTATAAGCGATATCGTAGAAATGGTTACACGATTTATAGAAATGCATGGTGGTCAGTGGGTGTCGTAACGTGGCCCTAAATTGTGTTTATGTTCCGTATGGAGGGGCCGTCGGAACAGCTGGGCTGTAAGGTGGAGGAATATCCTGCTGTTGCCTCAAACACGCGAATAAGCATATCACGTCCCGAGACGGGCGAGGAGATTTTTTCTCTCGTCGGCCCTCCCCTCCATAACGAGTTTTTTTAAGTCTTCGTCCGCGAGAATTTGCGGTCGAGCCTTGGACCGGATCGTACCCTTTAACTCCTGATACCTTGACATCTCCTCGACGACTATCTTGAACTCGCTATCTGATATATCGTTGTCGGCTATCGCTTTCGACACGATAACGTCGATACTGTTTTTCTTAGATCTCGCGAGAACCGCTATTCGATCGTGCTTTCGACTCTTGGCCTCTAGTTTTCGGCCCACGAGTCTGGTCGTCATGCAAAACAGTCCCGCTCCCGCCGCTACAGCACTCAATGTCGCCGCGACCGGTGCAGCGACAACTGTTGACAATAAAGACACACTCCCCACCCCGCTTATAGCCGATGCTGAGGCTAACGCGGTGCTCACCCCCTCTAATGTATTGACCGACCGCCTATATTTCTTCACATAACCCGTCCGCGTCTCTCCCTCGTGTTGTAGAATATGTTGTATCTCGACGATCCTGGTCATCCTAAAGGATGCCGGGTCGACCGTCCCCGAAGGTAAGTGTGGATATAGTTTCTCATCATTCATCATAAATCAAGTTGTATTAACAGTGTCACTACAGTGGAGGAAGCTGATTGGGCAGCAATATTTGTAACAAAGTTAATAACACTACCTGCCGAAACTTTAATTGTAGTGTCATCATCGAATATAGTAAACCCTGACCTCTGCCCCGCGTGCTTGGTGATGCCAATATTATGTTCTACACCATTCAGGACGACATTCACTCGGACTTCAGCAGTGGCGTGTCCGCGAAAGTCGACCGAGCAGACCGCCATTCGAAAAATCGGCCCAGACACTGCCATGGTGTATCCCCCGTATCTGTTGCTCGCGTTGACACCGAATGAATATTCGTAGGCCCCCTCGCTTAGTGAGCCCCGCTCCTCGGTCCAAACTGTTATGACGTGTCTGCTAGCTTGCAATTTTCTAATTTGTTCAACCGCCCTAGTTAAAACTGTGTGGGACTGTGATACGCCCCTCTCCAGTCTTCTCATTGCGGCTTCATCGTATGCTGCGGCCGCGACGGGAACGTCCCGTTCTAAGTTGGAACTACCTGGACCGTATATGCTCATGATTAATATGTATATATATTATGTTTAATCGGTTATTTCTAGAACGCTCGAAATCGAGTAATAGTTATTCAACTCTCGCGCTTTATCATCTAGAATAGAAATCTTCAACTCGTGGATGTGTCCCGATTCCAAAACTTTCATCTCGGGGGTTGGGAAGTCTAAGGTCAGGGTCTCACCATAGAAACAGTCGCTGGCGTGCACAGTTTTTAGTAATGTACTGGGAGCTCCGTCTAACGTGTTGTACGAAGTGTTCAATTGATCCAGGTGCACCCTGAGAGTTTTCGTGAAGACGAAGTTTACTGGGATGTCACCGACGTGCTCGCCCGGGTTAAACCAACCCCTATTGTCGGAGTATGTTTTTGTAAAACCGAGCCGCACAGCCAAATCCTGGGTGATCGTTACCTGGTTGGCGGGTTCGACGGTAAAGGTCGCGAGTCCGGTAACCTTCGAGATTGTGAGGCTGGCTCTACCAGCAAGCTCCGACGCAACAAAAGCTTGGAGGGATCTCGAACTCCAAAGGCCGGGGGACAGCTTTACACCTACTTGGCGAAGGGCCTTCACGTAGCTGAACCCTTCGCCCTCACCCACGTTTTTCCACCCAACCGTGGAGGTGATTGATCTGAGGCCTACCCGGCGTTTTCCGCAGCAGTTGTCGATTGATTTTTGAAGTTCACAACTCTCATTTTGAACATTAGTGATAGAAGCAAACATAATAATATCTTTCAATGGATACCCAAGCATTTAGCTTTAACTCTAATGTAAAGTATTCAGTCGGGGGTGTATACACTCAAAAGAACACCATTGGTGAGCTTGTGCACCCCACAATAAGAGCTAGTTTGGGCACGGGTTTCGACACAAATTTCACCAACATATTTGAAAAGTACAGACTTCCTAAAACCGTTACACAGGATGTCATAACAAACTGGAACAATAATCATATGCAGTTCTGGCAGAACCAACTAAATTTTACCGTGTGGTGTGCCACAACCGGGTGTGGCGTCTCTTTCAGAGACCACATAGCAGAACGTAACAGCATGTTAAGCAGTAGCGTCTACAACTTTCATGTGTATTATACCATTACGAGGATTCTCAAAGAACTAGGTACTCCACTACCTCAAGACGATGGCTGGAACCCCATTTCCAACACATACGACCGTAGGGCGTTCGAAAGACTGTGTAACGAATTTAACGTTTCCAAAGATTCGGATTGGAGACAAAAAGTATACCCGAACAGCAACAGCCTGGGCACCGTTCATCTTAGGGGTTTAGAGCACGGGACATACTATGCCAGAACGAAACCTGCTTTTACAGGGTTGGCGGTCGGGGGTTATACTCCGAGTTACCCAACACCACCACCATTCAGAAACACGGTAAATTGGACGGACAACAATTTTAATAGCTCCAACATGACATTCGGGGCTGAAGTGGCTAGAGGACACACGTGTGATTCCAAATACTGTACATGGTTATCACCATCAAAGGCTCACGTAAAATATATTTTACAAGACGAAAACGTGCAGAAGGGTATAGAAACCTTTATATTGGACGACGGTCTAGGGTTTACGCAGGCCGGTGTTACCCCCCGCCTCAACGACTCCATTCGCACATATGTCTGGGCCATCCTCGGCGCACAGAAGCAAACTCACAGTTCTATAATAGGAGTCGGAACCGCGTTTGACGCGCAAAAACAATTCTTGGCACTTGTAGAGGACGCCATCTCAGCTAGGGTGGACCTGGAGAAGGCGATCCAGAATTATCAAGACGTTTTACAGAATGCTAGTACCCCAGTAGACTACGTATTTGGTATAGGTCTTTTATATGGCGCCGAGCAATATGATACTACGAGACGACCCGGTTGACGGTTACAATAATCAGATCGTAATCGCCACCGCCAATCAAAAAATCGGCCACAACGGGAACGTGAACGTGGATATCATCAAGCGAGCACCCCCAAGTCGGTCGGGTTCAACAGTGGAAATTCAAATAAATTTGAAAAAGATTTCATAAAACCACAAGCACCCACACCACCACCCCCAATTCACGAATTGGACACCCCATCAAGTTCATTTGAACCCAGTGTTCCACCGAGTTCCGCTCCTGTTTCACCCTCTGCAATAGGACCCCCAATTCACGAATTGAGTTCCCCCAATCGCGATTGGATTGGAACAGGGGAAAATAGTGTCACAACCCACGAGGAGGAGAAATTAGGGCTCGTCGTTGCCCTCGTGGCGGTCAGACTATTTGTGCTTTGGATTTAGGAACTCTCGGGAGGCTAAAAGTAGGAGACCGGCGATAGCCACGATTAAAGCCCAAGCATTATTGGCGAGCCATCCGGCCGTTTTTGATAATATAGATAACAAGAAGGAGAGGAGACCTCCTTCCTATCAACCCCAGGCAGCGCGGCAGCCACCTTTCCTGCTAATTTAGCCAGGAGATTGGCGAGGGCTTTTAGTTGTTTTTTTATCCATTCTTTGGCTCCACCGGATGGAGCTGGTGCTGGCGCTGGCGCGGGTGCTGGTGCTGGTGCCGAACCACCCGTGATAGATAGAACTAGAGACGATATACACATGTAGATAGAATTAGGGTCGATATAATCATGGTGAAAGCTGTGAGGATGGTTACTATTGTGAAGCCCTTCTCTCTGAACAGAGTGCGAAGACGCTCACCGAGTGTCGTGTCCTCGTGCAGGATACTCGTGATTGATTCGTGGCTACGACTTAATTGTCCAGAGAGTGTCTCACGGTTAATTGAGACAGCCGCTAAGCGAGCTTCTCTTTCATCCCGCAACGACCGCAGGAGTTTGTTGATCCGCTCGGTAGATTCTCTATCGCCACGGGCTTCCCCAAGTTTTCTTTCTTCTTGCTCGATATGTTCGTCCAGCTCCGTGAGTTTGGAGAGGTTATTAACTAGTTCACCACGGCCCGTTTGCAGAACCTTATTGAGTCCCAGGAGTTCGCGAAGAGGTAACGGTGGGTCATACTTCGTGCCGTTTATTTCGTTGACCGTGGTTTCCACTGTGTTAATAGCGTCGGTGACTATACGAGGGACCTCGCTGATATCGCTCGTTTCTATAGCGGCGGCCGTCTTCGCCAGCGTTTCGTCGGTATCCTGCATGGTTTTTATCATTTTTTGAGACACCTGCGACCGATCATCGAGCACTCCGAGAGCTCGAGCGAGGTCTGCTCCATATCGGCGCACTGAAGAGGGGTTGAGGAACTTGGTCGGGTCGTTCTTGTACGTCAGCAACTTCCAGCTATTGCCCCATTTAACCCACATGTCTCCTCTTTTAATGCTGCGAAACTCCAACGTGGCCTTGATGCCGTGTTTAGACACTATACTCTCCCACCGTTTCACCAGAGAATTTGTTTCCCCAAGTCCGGCCAGCTCACCCTTGGAGATCCCCGCAGGAATATCGGCACCGCCCACCCATGTCGGAGTTTCGGGTGGGGCCTCCCACGTATGTAAAGGTGTATTACCCCGATACTTCTCGGGTGTCGGGAAGAAACGTGTTTTCGTCACGGGTGGAAACAAATTCTTCTCGGGTGTAGCCCACCCGGGAAACGGATACTTCTCGGGTGGGGTCTCTATGAAGGTCGTTTCTTCGAAGTCATCATCATCATCCATATAATCGGAAGTTCGGTTGGAGTCATCATCATCATCGATGTAATCGTCTCTGCCGAATTCGTCCATGCCAATATCGAGACCAGCCATCTTTTAATAATTATTATTATATTAAAGACAAAACCATACAGGTTTAATAGATGATTATGTCTTCGAGTCAATACGGTTGCAAACTCAATCCATATCGCAGACTGAGTGAGCCCCTCGGGGCAAAAAGTGTGAGACAGAGTGTCGTTATTACGAACAACCCATCGACGATCGACCAGAACCAGCAACTCTTAGTCCGCTTCCCCAACCTCGGAGCTAGCGACGTCATTATGCCGGTGACTGTTCACCTCGCTTTCACTATTTCGCTTACGTCGACGGACGCGGACCGAACCATCGTTCAGAACCTGGGTCACGCCATCGTCAAGAAGACCATGATAAAGATTTCTGGTAATGAGGTGATGTCGATCGATGACAGCGACGTCTACCATTGCTACCAGGACCTGTGGAAGACGGCGCAAGAGCGCGGAAATGCAGTATATCAGGGTATTGACACCAATCGAAATAAGAACGTAACCAGACTTAGAATCGGGGCTGGTGACAAGGCAGATAACATCGCGAGCGACAACGCGGTCGCGGCCGCTTACGGCAACCGATTCTACATCCCGCTCGACTTTGAGTTGCTGGAGAGTCACATGCCCTACTATCAGAGCGCTTTGGCGGACCGCCTCGAATACGAACTAACGTTCAACGACTACGGCCGAGTTATCATAGCCACTGACATGACATCGAAGTATACGATCGACAATGTTTCGCTGGAGTACGACATGGTCACGATGACCGAACTCGCCATACTTTACGACCGAGTTCTTCGCCACCGCAAGATGACGAAAGACAAAGGCGACACATTGTGGAATATTAATGTCAACGTACCCGCCCGCTCGATGAAAGGTATACTGATGTTGTTCGAGGAGGGTCGGTTCGCGCTCGGGGCTAGAAAATCTGACAAATTCTATAACCCCAAAATCACGAAGGTAGAGGTGACGATCGAGGGAGTACCCAATCAACTCTACAGCGCGGGTCTTCGCGCGCACCAGCAGTGGGACGAAGTAAGAAAACATTTTGCTTCCGGCTCTAAGCGTTCCCCGGAGGTTGCCGCGGTTGCCAAAGACCTGCAGCACTCGGACGTCTCCCTCTTGGATTTTCTGACTACCAAATACGCTATATGGCTAGACATGCGAGCCAGCGACGACGACCAAATGCACGGTAGCGGACATCAAGTTGAGAACGCTAGCGAGGGTGTGACAATCCAGATAACCAAAGAGGCGGATGGAGCCGGGCCATTGAACGTGTACTTATATATAATTACAGACGCGCAACTCAATATAGAAGATGGTCGATATGTCTCAGCACTCTACTAAAAATCAATATCAATTCACGATTGAAGATGCCCACTCTGCCATAATATGTGGGCAGACAGGATGCGGAAAAACGGTTTTCATCCTCGACTTACTCGAGGGCTCCTACCGCGATGCCTTTCGTCACATTGTGATCCTGTGTCCCACTGTGCGGCACAACGATACTTATCAGCGGCGCCCGTGGATATGGACCGACCCTGAAGTATACGTCGTTGACCCCGGCGACAGACTTCACGGTTGGCTGCGTGTCTTCTATCAAATATTCCAGGGAGAGCCCACCCTATACGTGATTGACGACTGCTCGGCCAAGGCGGCGATGACCCAAAAGAAGGACATGCTCTCCGAGCTCGCATTTTCTGGCCGCCATGCGAGGCAAAGCGTATGAATCTCCACTCAGAAGTACAACGCCGTCCTAAAGGATCTGCGCGAGCAAACGAAATGGGTCGCCCTCTTCCACTGCAAGGACCGAGACTCATTCGATGAATGTCTTAGAGAGAACGACGTTATCCCAACGCGCGAGGAGCGCCTGGAGGTTCGACAGATACTTTCGGAAACTAAACACACCAAGCTTCTGCTAAAGATTGATCAACCAACTGCTTATAATGTAATTAATTAGTAACTGCTGAGTAAATGCTGAACAAATGCTGAGCAATGTTGAACAATGCTTAACAAATACTTAACAATGCTGATAAAATGCTTAACAATGCTGAGCAATTGCTAAGAATTTGTTGCTCCGCTGCGAGCTTTATTGCGAGCATAACGGTGATCATAAGTATCTGGTGGTGCGCTTGGCAATATGTTAGACTTATGAGACTTGTAAGAATAATTTTAAGAAAATTAACAATAATGAACTGCGACGAATTTCTCGATCAGCTAATGGAAGAAACAGTCGCTCCGACTGCCGACACGACTGAAACTGTAGGAACACCTGTCAGCACGACTGCCCATACGGTCCCGAAAGAAAATGAAAACGCGGCGCGACGCGAGCGGTTGGCTGCGCTGGTTGCTGGGGGACAGTCGGATCATTATCTCGGTAGGTGTCTCTCAGTTTGTCAGGTGGATAAGATGTCAGATGCGGAGGTCGATACAATGTACGCGCGATACGAATCCAAATTAGGTGCGGAGATGACAAAAACTCTCGGATCGGCGGCTATTCATTTGTACGCTACCGCCGTCAGTGCAATTCTCCCTATACCAGACACCGCGGGGTTGATTCGCAATCTAGAGACTGACCCTTTTATAGGACACACTCTTAGAACAGCATGCTGCTCAATTTATCACAAGTTTGGAATGTACTTAGCTCCGCTGACAACCGCGTTGACCACGGGTAAACACTGTCAATTTGGACATATATGCCCACGAACTATAAGCCCTAATATTATAAATGATGACACAAGACACACCTGCGAGAGTGACGGAGTTGAACCCGATTGCTCCAACACAATCGAACCCGAATGTTACTCCGCCACTGGATGACATTCAGCATATAAAAAAAAAATCACAAAAGACAGGCGGCTGGGAGAGCGGCTGCTGCCACACGAAAAGCTAAACAAGATAAAATACTCGCCGAGCTTCGAGAGGCCAAACGGTCGTTGCAATCGGAGACAGAGACGGCAAAACACCCGGTGGCAGCTGTTTCTCCCCCAATCGCGATTGGATTGGAACCGATTGCTCCAACTGATTGGATCCCGTGGGTTGTTGTTGGTGGTCTGTCGGTTGTGGGCACCCTGTATGTGCTTTGCCGTTTCAACAACAGGTACCCCCAATCATCAACAAGGTTGAAATTGAAAAAACAACCCCCAACACTGTTGGATGCGGTTCCAATCCAATCGCGTTCAACAGTGTTGAGGAATGCGCCCCATTTAAACATTAAACGCGATCCCTTTTATATGCAATAATGGCTGAACACGATGGTAAAATGATAGTGAATGCGCTTTATCACGCCGTGGTGATATCGGGTCTCAGTATCGGGTACGCTCGACTATCAAAGATGACCCTAGGAGGGTCCGCTCCCAAATTGGACTTTACTGCGAGAGACATAGGGCTCGTGACCTTAGATGTAGCTGCCGCAGTTTGGACCCGAGATTATCTAATTAAAGCTGGAATTCTACCCGTTAATATATGGAAATAAAATGGCTTCGATCGGAATAATGATAGGTGGTGCGCTCGTAAGCGCATTGGCGTTCAGCGGTAGCAACTTTCTATTCTCGAAAATGAGAAGCTCGAACGTGGATGAGGAGCGCAAGCGTCACGATTTAGCTGTAGAACAACTCAATAGCGCAAAGGAAGCGTGGTCGAAAAAACGAACCGCCCATCTGGACTGGGTCAACGAAGAGCTTCGCTGCGAGAATCACGCCGCGCAAACTTTCCAGAACGTTGAAGAAGCTAACCGCGAGTACGTGCTGGCATATCCGCAGAGAAGTCTCGATCCAATGGATCGTGAGCCCCAACTTTCAGATTTCTATGTACCGTCAGAGGCCCAAAAAGACCGCGAGATCGCGTTCATCGTCGTGGGAATGGGTGTGGTGGGTTTCGTCGAAATCGAAATCGAAATTTTAATTTTTACAAAATTAATAATATTTATTATAAATATATATGGGCCGCGTCATGCGAAAACCGGGCTTAATGACAAACAAATCATTTTTCACTTTTTTGCATATTCTGAATACCGCATCTTTTAAAAGTCATATACACGTGGTAGAATCGCAAACGACGTTTTAGCTCAATGACGTCGCAATTACGAAGTTAACATTAACGGGCGACTTCAACGTTAAGCGTAATGGAGTAGTAAACGAATATGCCTGCCATGTAGGTTGATTTTAAGTAGTGTATGCATAATTTTATACTATTAGTGAATAATTGACAAACGA
The DNA here is from genome assembly GCA_029237695.1 of Conchocele bisecta. NCBI lineage: Eukaryota > Metazoa > Mollusca > Bivalvia > Lucinida > Thyasiridae > Conchocele > Conchocele bisecta. The sequence continues at coordinate 39,861,782 of CM055268.1, forward strand.
CACGTAACCTTGGGCAAAGTCAACATTATCTTGTGTGTACTTTTGCACAACTACGAACGCCAAAAATATATGAGCCGCGCCGTGCGAAACCCGGGCTTAATGACAACATTTTCAGTTTTTACTTTTTCGCGTATTCTGAATTGTACATCTTTTAAAAGCCATATTCCGCCAAAATTATCAATGTATCCCAATTATGTTTCATTTTAGAAGTAGTTTTATGACGCGTGGTAAAAACTTATATGACGTTTTAGATCAATGACGTCGAAATTACGACGTTTTTATCAACGGCGTATACATGGGCTGTTGGTCCTATATATTTGTCATCTTTGATCGCATGTCAACCAAATTTGGATATCTCGTAGCCTGGCCAAGTGTCTCCCATTAGGCCAAGACAAAGTATGAAAATAATGTTCATGGCTCGTGTTGTAGTTGCTAATGTAACGTTATGTTTTGGATTGCGGCCCAAGTAACGTAATTTCGTATGAATAAGTTTCAAATAAGGCAGAGTGAGGCGTTTCCCTGTTGTTTGCTGCTGTCTGAAATACTTTTGGGGAATAATAGCGACATCATTTAACATTTCGTATGCGACGACATATTTTAAAGCAGACAGTAGGCCGCTTATAACATTAACTTTGTGATAAAACACGATACCGGGCAGATTTGGTAGCGTGATACCTTATAATTGTCGCCGTGTGTCTTTCTTGAGGATCCCATTACCACCGCCTGGTCTACATTAGTATGCAGTCAAGTGATAAACTGATGATTTGATACTACACAAGCACTTTCGACTACAAAAGCAAGTTTATGACCATCACATTTCCAATTATATGTTGATGCATTTATTATAAATTCAATACAAACCCCGGATATTTATGTCATTATATAGCTGCGTGTCTACCTCCATTTATGATAAAATGAGTGGCATTAAATGGCATATCATTCGCTAAGTACTGGATATAATTGTTCAAAAGTCTCAATTTACCAAAATAATAGATGGTAATATCGTTGGCATACACTAGGTTGTTCATATTTAAGATTATTTAGGAATCAAAGTGCAGTGTAAGCGAAGACTTCGCTGATATGTAGCCAGTTAAATTATGAGTTCACCATTTTGAATTTCATAAGGACAACCGACGAAAAAGAGTAAAAATGTCAAAGAACGACAGTTTAGGCGACAATGTACAGCGCCTGAAGTATTTCTAAGTCATTGATGCTGCGAGGAACTGTGCAAGTATCCTTGCTATAATATTTTGTCACGATACCATGGCCATAACGTCAAACATGTATTCACGTCCAATGACGTCACAAGTACGTGACGTCAAGTCATGACGTCATAATATGCGTACCGAGGTACAGGTATCGCGCTCATATTAGTGAAAGTTTCAGTAAGTTATCATGTTCCGTTTTCTGTTAACACTTAATGTTAACTAACACCAGTAAACGTAAATGGGAGGGCAAACAGTAAACTTTTACGGCGACGCTAGACAATTTGAAACGTCGTTTTTCCGATGTCGTTTACCGCTTTTCATGACGTTGTCATTAAGCCCGGTTTTCGTATGGCGCGGCCCATATATATAGAACGATGTTAGTTGACGAACTTTATTACGCTATGATCGATGTAGGCTACACTGCCCAAAAACATCGTATAGCTGGTGCAAAGAGTATGATTCGTTTGGCCCAAGATTCTCTCGAGACGTGGCGCGAGGACGGAAAAGCCGTCACCCTTTTCGCAAAGCGGATGTTAGAATCCTCCTCAACTCCAATCGATGAATTAGATTCCTCCGAGTTCCTTCAGAACTTAACCTCCAAATGTGATTGTACTTCCAACAAGGGTTTATTATTAACGACGCAGTTACCGGACGAACTGGTGGGTGCATGTTGGAGATTGTCCGATATATTAGAATACTTCGCATACGATGAACACGCGCAAACTTGATACCAAACTAACGCGCAAGCTGGCGAATATGTACTATAGCCCACGCGGCTACTGGAAGGGACTCGCGGCCATCAAGAACCTCGCGGCGGCGACCAAGGTTTCCGAAAACGCTGTCAAGGAATGGCTCAAGAAGCAGGCCATCTGGCAGATATATTTGCCCGCGCCGCGCAATATTCCACGCCCGAAATTCGACGTGCCGGTGCCAAACCAAGTTCACCAAGCGGATCTCCTGTTTCTCCCTCACGATCGTGTCGGTCGCAAAACGTACAAGTACGCACTGACAGTCGTTGACGTAGCGAGTCGCTATAAGGGGGCTGAGCCGTTGGCTACGAAAGAGTCTAAGGAGGTGGCCGAGGCTCTTTCCCGAATATATAAAAGGAGTTCTCTCAATTGGCCAAATCTTCTCCAGGTCGATCCCGGCCGCGAGTTCATGGGCGCGGTCTCTCATCTATTGTCTAAGCACAAAGTTTCTATCAGACGCGGCCGCGTCAACATCCACCGGGACCAGGGAATCGTGGAGCGCTTCAATCGAACCCTGGCTGAGAGACTGTTCGGACACCAACATGCTAAAGAACTTGTAGACCCTCATTCGCGATCGACCGAGTGGGTGGCCAGACTGCCCGCCGTGGTCTCCGCACTGAACGGAGAGGTGACCAGATTGATAGGTAAGAAGCCCGTAGATGCTATCAAGTTTAAAAGGGTGACGAGCAAGCCCTCTGCCGTCTCGCGCGGGCGACCCGTTGGTTTAGAGGAGCAGCAATCGGCGATTGCACTTCCATCGGATGTTGACGTCCGGTACCTCTATCAACCGGGAGAGCTCGAAGGTAGCAGCCGCCGCACGACTGATCCCGTGTGGTCTCTCAATGTGTATCATATAGATCGATATATTACCAAACCCGATGAACCCGTGCTCTACTATTTGGCTGATGGTCCATCTCGCGGGTTTGTTCGCGAAGAACTTCTTATGGTGCCTTCTGACACCCAGCTGCCCCCGGATCGACAGAGACTTTAGAGAGGTTCCGTATGTATTCCGTCCGATAACACGCGTCTTTTATAGTAGTACGCCGATAGTCCTAATTTTCGTTGACAGTACGTTTTCATAACGCCGTCTTTCATTTTAAATCCTCTATTTTGCGCTACATCTATAATGTGTTTTCCATCTTCTGTAGTTTCACTTAGTACTCGTTTATATCTATCCCAATTTAAATTGTTAGTTCTCTTGGACATTCCTTTCGCAGAGTTTTTATTAATTGAATTAAGTTTTTCTACGAAATAACACTTACTAGATAACGCTATCGCCCTATCTCCGCTAAATTCCATTTTGAAAAGTCCTGGCTCTCTTTCGCTCCATTTATCCCAAGCC